>CM041525.1:0-20000 GCA_023091065.1 Dianthus caryophyllus | reverse complement strand
GGGTTTAGGTTTGTGGTTTGTGGTTTAGGGTTTAGGTTTAGGGTTTAGGTTTAGGTTTAGTGGTTTAGGTTTAGGGTTTGTGGTTTAGGTTTAGGTCTGTGGTTTAGGGTTCTGTGGTTTAGGTTTAGGTTTAGGTTTAGGGTCTGTGGTTTAGGTTTAGGTTTGTGTTTAGGTTTGTTTAGGTCTGTGTGGTTTAGGTTTAGGTTTGTGGTTTAGGGTTTAGTGTTTAGGGTTTAGGTTTAGGTCTGTGTTTAGGTTTAGGTTTAGGTTTAGGTTTAGGTTTAGGCTTAGGTTTAGGTTTAGGTTTAGGTTTAGGGTTTAGGTTTGTGGTTTAGGTTTAGGTTTAGTTTAGTGTGTTTAGTGGTTTAGTGTTTAGGTTTAGGGTTTAGGTTTAGGGTTTAGGTTTAGGTTTAGGTTTAGGGTTTAGGTCTGTGGTTTAGGGTTTAGGTTTAGTGTTTAGGGTTTAGGTTTAGGTTGTAGGTTTAGGTTTAGGGTTTAGGTTTAGTGGTTTAGGGTTTAGGTTTAGGGTTTAGGTTTGTGGTTTAGGGTTTAGGTTTAGGTTTAGGTTTAGGTTTAGGTTTAGGTCTAGTGGTTTAGGGTTTAGGTCTGTGGTTTGTGTTTAGGTTTAGGGTTTGTAGGTTTAGGTTTAGGTTTAGGGTTTAGGTTTAGGTCTGTGGCTGTGGTTTAGGTTTAGGTCTGTGTTTAGGGTTTAGGTTTTAGGGTTTAGGTTCAGGGTTTAGGTCTGTGGTTTAGGTTTAGGTGGTTTAGGTTTAGGTTTAGGTCTGTGGTTTAGGTTTAGGTTTAGGTTTAGGGTTTAGGTTTAGGTTTAGGTTTGTGTGGTTTAGGTTTAGTGGTTTAGGTTTAGGTTTAGGTTTAGGGTTTAGGTTTAGGCTCTGTGGTTTAGGTTTAGGTTTGTGGTTTAGGTTTAGGTTTAGGTTTAGGTTTAGGTTTAGGTTTAGGTTTAGGTTTAGGGTTTAGGTTTAGGGTTTAGGTTTAGGTTTAGGGTTTAGGTTTAGGTTTAGTGGTTTAGGTTTAGGTTTAGGTTTAGGTTTAGGTTTGTGGTTTAGGTTTAGGTTTAGGTTTAGGTTTAGGTTTAGGTTTAGGTTTAGGTTTAGGTTTAGGTTTAGGTTTGTAGGCTTTAGGGTTTAGGCTCTAGGCCTAGGCCTAGGTTTGTGCTCAGGCCTAGGGTTTAGGTTTAGGTTTAGGCTTCAGGTTTAGGCTTAGGCTCAGGTTTAGGCTCAGGCTCTAGGCTCTAGGCCTAGGCTCAGGGCTCTAGGCCTAGGCCTAGGCCTAGGCCTAGGCTCAGTGGCCTAGGCCTAGGCTCTAGGCCTAGGCCTAGGCTAGGCCTAGGCCTAGGCCTAGGTTTAGGTTTAGGGTTTAGGTTTAGGTTTAGTGGTTTAGGTTTAGGTTTAGGTTTAGGTTTAGGTTTAGGTTTAGGTTTAGGTTTAGTGGTTTAGGTTTAGGTTTAGGTTTAGGGTTTAGGTTTAGGTTTAGGTTTAGGTTTAGGTTTAGGGTTTAGGTTTAGGTTTAGGTTTAGGTTTGTGGTTTAGGTTTAGGTTTGTGGTTTAGGTTTAGTGTTAGGTTTAGGGTTTAGGTTTAGGTTTAGGGTTTAGTGGTTTGTGGTTTAGGGTTTAGGGTTTAGGTTTAGGTTTAGGTTTAGGGTTTAGGTTTAGGTTTAGGGTTTAGGGTTTAGGTTTAGGCTTTAGGTTTAGGTTTAGGTTTAGGTTTAGGTTTAGGTTTAGGCTTAGGTTTAGGTTTAGGGTTTAGGTTTAGGTTTAGGTTTAGGTTTAGGTTTAGGGTTTAGGTTTAGTGTTTAGGTTTAGGTTTAGGTTTAGGTTTAGGTTTAGGTTTAGGTTTAGGTTTAGGTTTAGGTTTAGGTTTAGGTTTAGTGGTTTAGGTTTAGGTTTAGGGTTAGGTTTAGTGGTTTAGGTTTAGGTTTAGGTTTAGGGTTTAGGGTTTAGGTTTAGGTTTAGTGGTTTAGGCTTAGGTTTAGGTTTAGGTTTAGGTTGTTTAGGTTTAGGTTTAGGCTCTAGGTTTAGGTCAGGTTTAGGGCTCAGTGGTTTAGGCCTAGGCCTAGGCTCAGGCCTAGGTTTAGGCTTTAGGCCTAGGTTTAGGTTTAGGGTTTAGGTTTAGTGGTTTAGGCCTAGTGGTTTAGGTTTAGGTTTAGGTTTAGGTTTAGGGTTTAGGTTTAGGTTTAGGTTTAGGTTTAGGTTTAGGCTTAGGTTTAGGTTTAGGTTTAGGGTTTAGGTTTAGGGTTTAGGTTTAGGGTTTAGGTTTAGGGTTTAGGTTTAGGTTTAGGTTTGTGGTTTAGGTTTAGGGTTTAGGTTTAGGTTTAGGGTTTAGGTTTAGGTTTAGGTTTGTGGTTTAGGTTTAGGTTTAGGGTTTAGGTTTAGGTTTAGGGTTTAGGGTTTAGGTTTAGGTTTAGGTTTAGGTTTAGGGTTTAGGTTTAGGGTTTAGGTTTAGGGTTTAGGTTTAGTGGTTTAGGTTTAGGTTTAGGTTTAGGTTTAGGTTTAGGTTTAGGTTTAGGTTTAGGTTTAGGGTTTAGGTTTAGGTTTAGGTTTAGGTTTAGGTTTAGGTTTAGGGTTTAGGTTTGTGTTTAGGTTTAGGCTTTTAGGTTTAGGGTTTAGGTTTAGGTTTAGGTTTAGGTTTAGGTTTAGGGTTTAGGTTTAGGTTTAGGTTTAGGTTTAGGTTTAGGTTTAGGTTTAGGGTTTAGTTTAGTTTAGGTTTAGGTTTAGGTTTAGGTTTAGGTTTAGGTTTAGGCTTAGGGTTTAGGTTTAGGCCTAGGCCTAGGTTTAGGTTTAGGCCTAGGCTCTAGGCTTTAGGTTTAGGTTCTAGGTTTAGGCTCTAGGCCTAGGCCTAGGTTTAGGCCTCAGGCCTAGGCCTAGGTTTAGGTTTAGGCCTAGGCTAGGCCTAGGCTCTAGGCCTAGGTTTAGGCCTAGGCCTAGGCCTAGGTTTAGGCCTAGGCTTAGGCTTCAGGTTTAGGTTGTGTTTAGGTTTAGGCCTAGGCTAGGTTTAGGCCTAGTGTTTAGGTTTAGGTTTAGGTTTAGGTTTAGGTTTAGGTTTAGGTTTAGGTTTAGGTTTAGGTTTAGGTTTAGGTTTAGGTTTAGGTTTAGGTTTAGGTTTAGGGTTTAGGTTTAGGTTTAGGTTTAGGTTTAGGTTTAGGTTTAGGTTTAGGTTTAGGTTTAGGGTTTAGGTTTAGGTTTAGGGTTTAGGTTTAGGTTTAGGTTTAGGTTTAGGTTTAGGTTTAGGGTTTAGGTTTAGGTTTAGGTTTAGGTTTAGGTTTAGGTTTAGGTTTAGGTTTAGGTTTAGGTTTAGGTTTAGGTTTAGGTTTAGGTTTAGGTTTAGGGTTTAGGTTTAGGTTTAGGTTTAGGGTTTAGGTTTAGGTTTTAGGTTTAGGTTTAGGTTTAGGTTTAGGTTTAGGGTTTAGGGTTTAGGCTTAGGTTTAGGCTCTAGGTTTAGTGGCCTAGGTTTAGGTTTAGGTTTAGGTTTAGGCTCTAGGCCTAGGCTCTAGGTTTAGGCTCTAGGCTCTAGGCCTAGGCCTAGGCCTAGGCCTAGGCTCAGGCCTAGTTTAGGCTCAGTGTTTAGGCCTAGGCCTAGGCTCTAGGCCTAGGCCTAGGCCTAGGCCTAGGCCCAGGCCTAGGCTCAGGCTCTAGGTTTAGGGTTTAGGTTTAGGTTTAGGTTTAGGTTTAGGTTTAGGTTTAGGTTTAGGCTCAGTTTAGGTTTAGGTTTAGGTTTAGGTTTAGGCCTAGGCTTCAGGTTTAGGTTTAGGTTTAGGTTTTAGGTTTAGGCTTGTGGTTTAGGTTTAGGTTTAGGTTTAGGTTTAGGTTTAGGTGTTTAGGTTTAGGTTTAGGTTTAGGTTTAGGTTTAGGTTTAGGTTTAGGTTTAGGTTTAGGTTTGTGGTTTAGGTTTAGGTTTAGGGTTTAGGTTTAGGCTTTAGGTTTAGGTTTAGGTTTAGGTTTAGTGTTTAGGTTTAGGTTTAGGTTTAGGTTTAGGTTTAGGGTTTAGGTTTAGGTTTAGGTTTAGGTTTAGGTTTAGGTTTAGGTTTAGGTTTAGGGTTTAGGTTTAGGTTTAGGTTTAGGTTAGGTTTAGGTTTAGGGTTTAGGTTTAGTGGTTTTAGGTTTAGGTTTAGGTTTAGGTTTAGGTTTAGGTTTGTGGTTTAGGTTTAGGTTTAGGTTTAGGCTAGGTTTAGGGTTTAGGGTTTAGGGTTTAGGTTTAGTGGTTTAGGTTTAGGTTTAGGTTTAGGTTTAGGTGGTTTAGGTTTAGGTTTAGGTTTAGGTTTAGGTTTAGGGTTTAGGTTTAGGTTTAGGTTTAGGGTTTAGGTTTAGGTTTAGGTTTAGGTTTAGGGTTTAGGTTTAGGTTTAGGTTTAGGTTTAGGGTTTAGGTTTAGGTTTAGGTTTAGGTTTAGGTTTAGGTTTAGGTTTAGGTTTAGGTTTAGGTTTAGGCTTAGGTTTAGGTTTAGGCTTAGGTTTAGGTTTAGGTTTAGTGGTTTCAGGTTTAGGGCCTAGGTTTAGGTTTCAGGTTTAGGTTTAGGCTCAGTGTTTAGGTTTAGGTTCTAGGCCTCAGGCTTTAGTGTTTAGGCTTTAGGCTAGGCTCTAGGCCTAGGTGTAGTGGCCTAGGGTTTAGTGTTTAGGCCTAGGCCTAGGTTTAGGGCTCAGGTTTGTCAGGGCCTAGGCCTAGGGTGTTTAGGCTCTAGGTTTAGGCCTTTAGGTCCTAGGCCTTAGGTTTAGGTTCAGGCCTCAGTGGTTTAGGCCTAGGCCTAGGCTTAGGCTCTAGTGGCTCTAGGCCTAGGCCTAGGGTTTCAGGCTCTAGGCCTAGGCTCAGGCCTAGGCCTAGGCCTAGGCTGTGTCAGGTTTAGGCCCTAGGTTTCAGGCCTAGGCCTAGGCTCAGGCCTGGCCCAGGTTTAGGCCTAGGTTTAGGCCTAGGGCTCAGGCCTAGGTTTAGGTTTAGGTTTAGGCTCTAGTGCCTTTAGGCTTTAGGTTTAGTGGTTTAGGTTTAGGTTTAGGTTTAGGTTTAGGCTTAGGTTTAGGTTTAGGTTTAGGTTTAGGTTTAGGTTTAGGTTTAGGTTTAGGTTTAGGTTTAGGGTTTAGGTTTAGGTTTAGTGGTTTAGGTTTAGGTTTAGGTTTAGGTTTAGGTTTAGGGTTTAGGTTTAGGGTTTAGGTTTAGGTTTAGGGTTTAGGTTTAGGTTTAGGTTTAGGTTTAGGTTTAGGTTTAGGTTTAGGTTTAGGTTTAGGTTTAGGTTTGTGTTTAGGTTTAGGTTTAGGTTTAGGTTTAGGTTTAGGTTTAGGGTTTAGGTTTAGGTTTAGGTTTAGGTTTAGGTTTAGGTTTAGGTTTAGGTTTAGGTTTAGGTTTAGGTTTAGGTTTAGGTTTAGGTTTAGGTTTAGGTTTAGGTTTAGGGTTTAGGTTTAGGGTTTAGGTTTAGGTTTAGGTTTAGGTTTAGGTTTAGGGTTTAGGTTTAGGTTTAGGTTTAGGTTTAGGTTTAGGTTTAGGTTTAGGTTTAGGTTTAGGTTTAGGTTTAGGCTCTAGGGTTTAGGGTCAGGGTTTAGGCTTAGGCTCTAGGGCTTAGGTTTAGTGGCTCAGGCCTATGTGGCTCAGGCTCTAGGCCTAGGCCTAGGCTCAGGCTTCAGGGTGGCCTAGGCCTAGGCTCTAGGCCTAGGCTCTAGGGCCTAGGCTCTAGGCTCTAGGCCTAGGGCCTAGGCCTGTAGGCCTAGGCCTAGGCTCAGTGGCTCAGTGGCCTAGGCTTAGGTTTAGGCTCTAGGCCTAGGCCTAGGTTTAGGTTTGGGTTTAGGCCTGTTCTAGGTTTAGTGGTTTAGGTTGTCAGGCTGTGTGGCTTCAGTGGTTTAGGCTCAGTGCCTAGGTTTGTGGTTTAGGTTTAGGCTCTCAGTGGTTTAGGTCAGGTTTAGGCCTTTAGGGTTTAGGCTCTAGGCCTAGGCCTAGGCTCAGGGTTTAGGCTCTAGGTTTAGGGTTCAGGTTTAGGTTTAGGCCTAGGGTTTAGGTTAGTGTTTAGGCTTTAGGTTTAGGTTTAGGTTTAGGTTTAGGCTGGTTTAGGCCTGTGGTTTAGGTTTAGTGTTAGTAGGTTTAGGTTTAGGGTTTAGGGTTTAGGTTCTAGGGTTTAGGCTGTGTTTAGGTTTAGGTTTAGGGTTTAGGTTTAGGTCTGTGGTTTAGGTTTAGGTTTAGGTTTAGGTTTAGTCTGTAGTTTGTGGTTTAGGTTTAGGTTTAGGTTTAGGTTTAGGTTTAGGGTTTGTGGTTTAGGTTTAGGTTTAGGTTTAGGCTTAGGTTTAGGTTTAGGTTTAGGTTTAGGTTTAGGTTTAGGTTTAGGTTTAGTGGTTTAGGTTTAGGGTTTAGGTTTAGGTTTAGGTTTAGGGTTTAGGTTTAGGTTTAGGGTTTAGGTTTAGGTTTAGGTTTAGGGTTTAGGTTTAGGTTTAGGTTTAGTGGTTTAGGGTTTAGGGCTTTAGGTTTAGGTTTAGTGTTTAGGGTTTAGGTTTAGGTTTAGGTTTAGGGTTTAGGTTTAGGCTTTAGGTTTGTGTACTAGGGTTTAGGTTTAGGTTTAGGTTTAGGTTTAGGTTTAGGTTTAGGCTTAGGTTTAGGGTTTAGGTTTAGGGTTTAGGGTTTTAGGTTTAGGTTTAGGTTTAGGTTTAGGTTTAGGGTTTAGGGCTTAGGTTTAGGGTTTAGTGGTTTAGGTTTAGGGTTTAGGTTTAGGGTTTAGGTTTAGGTTTAGGGTTTAGGTTTAGTTTAGGTTTAGTGTCTGTAGGGTTTAGTGGTTTAGGTTTAGGGTTTAGGTTTAGGTTTAGGGTTTAGGTTTAGGGTTTAGGTTTAGTGGTTTAGGGTTTAGGTTTAGGTTTAGGGTTTAGGGTTTAGGGTTTAGGGTTTAGGTTTAGGGTTTAGGGTTTAGGGTTTAGGTTTAGGGTTTAGGGTCTGTTTAGGGTTCAGTGGTTCGTGGTTTAGGTTTAGTGGTTTAGTGGTTTAGGTTTTAGGTTTAGGGTTTAGGGTTTCCAAAAACGAGCTTAAAACAGTACGCTGGCCATAGCTTAAGGTTTTACTCGGCCTCGCCAGTTTTCTGCCTCGGGTCTCGCCAGCCTAAGATGATTCTATTGCCATTTGGGCTTCACAGCCTTCGCCTAAAAACGAGCTAAAAACAGGTCACGTTTGGCACAGACTTAAGGCCTACTGCCTCGGCTAAGTTGGCTGGCCTCGCCAAATGCTAAGGCGATTCACGCCGCTGGCTGCACGCTTCGCCTAAAAACGAGCTAAAAACAGGTCGCTGGCAGCAGGCCCTCGCCACTGGCTGCTCGCCAGCCGGCCAAATGGCAGCGCTTGGCTGGCCGCTTTCCGGCCACTGGCCGATGGCAATCATCATGGGCGAATGGGAGTTTCAATTTATATGTAAAAGAAGGAGGGTGTAATGTGGGACGTGATGAACCTCTGCACCCAGGGATGTGGTGTAATTAGTGGTATGGCAATCATTGTCGATGGACAAGTTTCAAATTTATAGAAAAAGCATGAGGGTGTAATTAGGGGACGCAAGTAACCCTGCACCTGTGGATGTGGTGTAATTAGGGACGAACCCTAGACCTGTGGGATGCGGTGTAATTGGCACCAGGGATGTGGGCGTAACCCTGCACCCAGGGACGTGACCGGATGCGCCGACGCGGCGCCGCCGCTGCACGCTCTCGAGGCGGTGACGCGGGCGCCGCCGCTGCACGCTTCGAGGCGGCGGACGTGGGCGCCGAGCCGCTGCAGGCATCGCTTCCCGAGGCGTTGACGCGGGCGCGCCTCGACGACGGCACGCTTCGAGGCGGGTGACGCGGCGCCGCCGGGGCTGCACGCTTTCCGAGGCGGTGACGTGGCGCCGCCGCAGGCACGTGCTTCGAGGCGCCGCCCGCCAGACGCTTCCCCGAGGCGTGACGCGGGCGCCGAGCCGCTGCGGCACGCTTCTCGAGGCGGTGACGTGGCGCCGCCGCTGCGGCACGCTTCCCGAGGCGGTGACGTGGCGCCGCTTCGCCGCACGCTTCTCGAGGCGCTGACGTGGGCGCCGAGTTGCACGCTTCCCGAGGCGGTGACGTGGCGCCGCCGGGCTGCAGACGCTTCCCGAGGCGCCGCTCGCCAGACGCTTCCTCGAGGCGTTGACGCTGGCGCCGCCACTGCACGCTTCCCGAGGCGTGACGTGGCGCCGCCCGCCGCTGTATCGCTTCGAGGCGCCGCCGCTTTGCCAGACGCTTCCCCGGTGGCAGTGACGCGGGCGCCGAGCCGCTGCGGCACGCTTCCCGAGGCGCGTGACGCGGGCGCCGCCGTGCGGCACGCTTCCCGGTGGCGCGACGTGGCGCCGCCCGACGCAGACGCTTTCCCCGAGGCGTGACGTGGCGCCGCCGGGCCGGCACGCCTCCCGAGGCGCCGACGCGGGCGCCGAGTCGCCAGCACGCTTCACGAGGCGCCGACGCGCACTCTTCGGGCCGCGGCACGCTTCCCCAAAAGCGCTGAGCAATCTCGCCATAAACGCCCCGCTGACCCCGCAAAGTTCTAACTCGATTATTTACCGTTACACGACGACGTAATGAAACCAAACGGTTCATTGGAGGTCGATGGTTATGTGAATCCGAGAAAATTAACATAGGTGAGTTCAATGTTAAGAAACTTAAAGTATAATGTCTCAGATATATAATTCATTTTTTGAAATTGTTACATCTTAAGTTTCAAAAACACGAAATCGTAATATTACGCCGCTTTAGGTTCTCTGCTTAGTAATCGAAATGAGCACCGCCTCGATGTACGCGGTCAAGATCTGCTCCAGAAATATAAGGCACGAACCGCCAGCACGCCGTTAAGGTCGGGCCGAGAATTCAAATTTAATTGCTTACAAGAAACTCAAAATTTCACAGTATTTGAAATTTTCGCTTGGCGCTAAATACTAATTATTTAATATTTCAAATTTTGGATTTGCGCTTAAATGCTAATTATTTAAAAATTCAAATTTTCATTCACGCCAAATTCCGCTTTTTTTTTTTTTTTTTTCGACTTTTTTTTTCGTTTTTTTTTTTAATTTTTTTTTTCGACTTTTTTTTTCCTTTGTTTTTTTTTTTAAAAAATTTTATTTTCGATTTTATTTTTTTTCCTTCTTTTTTTTCGACTTTATTTTTTTCCTCCGATTTTTTTTTCAAATTTTTTTCGTTTTTTTTTTTTTATTTTTTTTTTCGCTTTTATTTTTCTTTTTTGTGGATTTTTTTTTCGACTTTTTTTTTTCCGATTTTTTTTTTCGACTTTCTTTTTCGTTTTTTTTTTTTATTTTTTTTCGACTTTTTTTTTTAAAAATTTATTTAACTATCCGCACGTCATAAGGTCGCTAGAATTCAAATTTCGACTTTCGCTTGGCTCAAAATTTCACAGATTAAATTTTCACTTACGCTTAAATACGACTATTTAATATTTCGAATTTTGATTCGGGCGCTAAATGCGACTATTTAAAATTCAAATTTTCGATTCTATACCAATTCGCTTTTTTTTTTTTTTTTCCGAATTTTTTTTTCGACTTTTTTTTTCGTTTTTTTTTTTTTTTTATAAAAAATTTTACTTTCGACTTTATTTTTTTTTTAAAAAAAAAATTTTATTAAAAAAAAAAGTCGAAAATAAATTTTTAAAAAAAACGAAAAAAATTAGGGTTTAGGGTTTAGGGTTTAGGGTTTAGGGTTTGGTGTGGCTCAGGTTTAGGTTTAGGGTCTGTGGTTCTGTAGGTTTAGGTTTAGGGTTTAGTAGGTTTAGGGTTTAGGGTTTGTGGTTTAGGTTTAGTGGTTTGTGTTTAGTGGTTTAGGGGGTTTAGGGTTTGTGGTTTAGGTTTAGGGTTTAGGTTTAGGTTTAGTGGTTTAGTGGTTTGTGTTTAGGTTTAGTGGTTTAGGGTTTAGGGTTTAGGTTTGTGGTTTCAGTGGTTTAGGTTTAGGTTTAGGTTTAGGTTTAGGGTTTAGGTTTAGGGTTTAGGTCTGTGTTAGGTTTAGGGTTTGTGTTCAGGGTTTAGGGTTAGTGTTCAAGGGTTTGTGGGTTTAGGGTTTAGGGTTTGTGGTTTAGTGGTTTAGTGGTTTAGGGTTTAGGGTTTAGGGTTTAGGGTTTAGGTTTAGGTTTAGGGTTTAGGGTTTAGGTTTGTGTGGTTCAGGTTTTAGGTTTTGTGGTTCTGTGGTTTAGGGTTTAGGTTTAGGGTTTAGTGGTTTAGGGTTGTGTTTAGGCTCTAGGTTTAGGGTTTAGGGTTTAGGTTTAGGGGTTTAGTGGTTTAGTGGTTTAGGGTTTAGGTTTGTGGTTTAGGGTTGTGGTTTAGGGTTAGTGGTTAGGGTTTAAGTTTAGTGGTTTAGGTGTAGGGTTTAGTATTTAGGTTTAGTGGTTTAGGTTTAGTATTTAGGGTTTAGGTTTAGCTTAGGGTTTAGGGTTTAGGGTTTAGGTCTGTGGCTCAGTCTGTATTTAGGGTCTGTGGTTTAGGCTTAGGTTTAGTGGTTTAGGGTTCAGTGGTTTAGGTCTGTGGTTTAGGTTTAGTGGTTTAGGTTTAGGTCTTTGTGTTTAGTGGTTTAGGGTTTAGGTTTAGGTCTGTGGTTCAGGCTTGTGTGGTTTAGGTTTAGGGTTTGTGGTTCTGTTTAGGTTTAGTGGTCTGTGGTTTAGTGTTTAGTGGTTTAGGTTTAGGTTTAGGTTTAGGTTTAGGTTTAGGTTTAGGGTTTAGGTTTAGGTTTAGTGGTTCAGGTTTAGGTTTAGTGGTTTGTGTCTGTGTAGGTCTGTGGGTTTAGGGTTTGTGGTTTAGTGGTCTGTGGTTTAGGGTTTAGGGTTTAGGGTTTAGGTTTAGGTTTAGTGGTTCAAGGTTTAGGGTTTAGGTTTAGTGGTTTAGGTTTAGGGTTTAGGGTTTAGTGGTTTTAGGTTCTGTGGTTTAGGTTTAGGGTTTGTGTGGTTTAGGTTTGTGGTTTAGTGGTTTAGGTCTTTAGGTTTAGGTTTAGGGCTTGTGTTTGTGGTTTAGTGGTTTAGTGTTTAGGCTTGTGTGGTTTAGGTTTAGGGTTGTGGTTTAGGGGTCTGTGGTTTAGTGGTTTAGGTTTGTGTTTAGGTTTAGGGTTTAGTGTTTTAGGTTTTAGGTTTAGGCTCAGTGTTTAGTGGTTTAGGTTTAGGTTAGGTTTAGGTCTGTGGTTTAGGTTGTAGTTTAGGGTTTAGGTTTAGGGTTGTGTGTTTAGTGGTTTAGTGTTTAGGTTTAGGTTTAGGCTTTAGGTTTAGGTTTAGGGTTTGTGGTTTTAGGGTTTTAGGCTTAGGGTTTAGGTTTAGTGGTTTAGGTTTAGGTTTAGGCTTAGTGGTTTAGGTTCAGTGTTTAGGCTTTAGGCTCTTCAGGTTTAGGGTTAGGCTCAGTGGTTTAGGGTTTAGGTTTAGTGGTTTAGGTTTAGGGTTTAGGTTTCTAGTGGTTTAGGGTTTCAGGGTTTAGGGTTTAGGCTTGTAGGTTTAGGTTTGTGTCAGGTTTGTGTAGGTAGGTTTAGGCTCAGTGGTTTAGGTTTAGGTTTAGGTTTAGGTTGTGGTTTAGGGTTTAGTCTGTGGTTTAGGTTTAGGTTTAGGTTTAGGCTTCAGGGTTTTAGGTTTAGGTTTAGGTTTAGGTTTAGGTTTAGGTTTAGGTTTAGGGTTTAGGTTTAGGTTTAGGTTTAGGGTTTAGTGGTTTAGGTTTAGGGTTTAGGTTTAGGCTTTAGGTTTAGTGTTTGTGTGGTTTAGTGGTTTAGGGTTTAGGTTTAGTGGTTTAGGGTTTAGTGGTTTTAGGTTTAGGTTTAGTGGTTTAGGTTTAGGGTTTAGGTTTAGGGTTTAGGTTTAGGTTTAGTAGTTTAGGTTTAGTGGTTTAGGGTTTGTGGTTTAGGTTTAGGTTTAGGGTTTAGGTTTAGGGTTTAGGTTTAGCTAGGTTTAGGGTTTAGGGTTTAGGTTTAGGCTTAGGGTTTAGGGTTTAGGGTTTAGGTTTAGTATTTAGGGTTTAGTGGTTTAGGTTTAGGGTTTAGGTTTAGGTTTAGGTTTAGTGGTTTAGGGTTTAGGTTTAGGTTAGGTTTAGGTTTAGGTTTGTGGTTAGGTTTAGGCTCTAGGTTTGTATTTAGGTTTAGGCTCTAGTGGCCTAGGCCTAGGCTCTAGGCTCTAGGCCTAGGTCAGGTTTAGGCTCAGGGTTTAGGTGTAGCCTGTGTTTAGGCTTAGGCCTAGGTTTGTGGCCTAGGCTTTAGGTTTAGGTTCAGGCTCAGGCTCAGTGGCCTAGGTTTGTGTGTTTAGGCCTAGGCTCAGTGGCTCAGTGGCTCAGGCTTAGTGGCCTTAGGCCTAGGCCTAGGCCCAGGCCTAGGCCTAGGCCCAGGCCTAGGCCTGTAGGCTCAGGGCCTAGGCCCAGGCTCTAGGCCTAGGCCTAGGCCTAGGCCTAGGCCTAGGCCTAGGCCTAGGCCTAGGCCTGTGTGGCCTAGGCCTTAGGCCTAGGCCTAGGGCTTAGGTTTAGGTTTAGGTTTAGGTTTGTGTTTAGGCTTAGGTTTAGGTTTAGGTTCAGGCCTAGGCTTAGGTTTAGGTTTAGGGTTTAGGCCTAGGTTTAGGTTTAGGTTTAGGGTTTAGGTTTAGGCTTTAGGTTTAGGGTTTAGGTTTAGTGGTTTAGGTTTAGGTTTAGGGTTTAGGTTTAGGTTTAGGTTTAGGTTTAGGCTTCTAGGGTTTAGGTTTAGGGTTGTGTGGCTTAGGTTTAGGCTTTAGTGGTTTAGGTTTAGGTTCTAGGGTTTAGTGGTTTAGGTTTTAGGTTTAGGGTTTAGGTTTAGGTTTAGGTTTAGGGTTTAGGGTTTAGGTCTGTGGTTTAGGTTTAGGTTTAGTGGTTTAGGTTTAGGTTTAGGTTTAGGGTTTAGGTTTAGTGGCTTTAGGTTTAGGTTTAGGTTTAGGGTTTAGGTTTAGGTTTAGGTTTAGGTTTAGTGGTTTAGTGGTTTAGGTTTAGGGTTTAGTGTTTAGGTTTAGGGTTTAGGTTTAGTGGTTTAGGGTTTAGGTTTAGGGTTTAGGTTTAGGGTTTAGGTTTAGGTTTAGGGTTTAGGGTTTAGGGTTTAGGTTTAGTTTAGGTCTGTGGCTTGTGTGTGGTTTAGGGTTTAGGTTTAGGTTTAGGCTTTAGGTTTAGGGTTTAGGTTTAGTGGTTTAGGGCTTCAGTAGGTTTAGGTTTTGTGGTTTAGGGTTTAGGTTTAGGGTTTAGGTTTAGGCCTAGGCTCTAGGCTCTAGTGTTTAGGGTTTAGGTTTAGGTTTAGGCTTAGGGTGTCAGGGTTTGTGGTTTAGGCTTCTAGGTTTAGGTTTAGGTTTAGGTTTAGGGTTTAGGTTTTAGGTTTAGGTTTAGGGTTTAGGTTTAGGTTTAGGTTTAGGCTTAGGTTTAGGTTTAGTGGTTTAGGTTTAGGGTTTAGGTTTAGGTTTAGGTTTGTGGTTTAGGGTTTAGGTTTAGGTTTAGGTTTAGGTTTAGTGGCCTAGGTTTAGTGTTTAGGTTTAGGTTTGTGTTTAGGTTTAGTGGTTTAGGTTTAGGTTTAGGTTTAGGTTTAGGCTTTAGGTTTAGGTTTAGGTTTAGGTTTAGGTTTGTGGTTTAGGTTTAGGTTTAGGTTTAGGTTTAGGTTTAGTGGTTTAGGTTTAGGTTTAGGTTTAGGTTTAGGCTTAGGTTTAGGTTTAGGTTTAGGTTTAGGTTTAGGTTTAGGTTTAGTGGTTTAGGTTTAGTGGTTTAGGTTTAGGGTTTAGGTTTAGGTTTAGGTTTGTGGCTTTAGGTTTAGGGTTTAGGTTCTAGGTGTTTAGGTTTAGGTTTAGGTTTAGGCTTAGGTTTAGGGTTTAGGTTTAGGTTTGTGTTTAGGCCTAGGGTTTAGGGCCTAGGTTTAGTGGTTTAGGTTTAGGTTTAGTGGTTTAGGGTTTAGGGTTTAGTGTTTAGGTTTAGGTTTAGGTTTAGGTTTAGGTTTAGTTTAGGGTTTAGGTTTAGGTTTAGTTTAGGGTTTAGGGTTTAGGTTTAGGTTTAGTGGTTTAGGTTTAGGTTTAGGTTTAGGTTTAGGCTTTAGGTTTAGGTTTAGGTTTAGTGGCTTAGGTTTAGGCTTAGGTTTAGGGTTTAGGTTTAGGTTTAGGCTCTAGGTTTAGGTTTAGGTTTAGGGTTTGTGGTTTAGGTTTAGGTTTAGTGTTTAGGTTTAGGTTTAGGTTTAGGTTTAGGCTCTAGGGTTTAGCCTAGGCTCTAGGTTTAGTGGCTAGGCCTAGGCTCTAGGCCTAGGCTAGGCCTAGGCCTCAGGCTTTAGGCCTAGGCCTAGGCTCAGGCCTAGGCCCAGGCTCTAGGCTCTAGGCCTAGGCTCTAGTGGCCTAGGCCTAGGCCTAGGCCTAGGCTCTAGGCCTAGGCTCAGGTGGGCCTAGGCCTAGGCCTAGGCTCAGGCCTAGGCCTAGGCCTAGGCCTAGGCCTAGTGGCCTAGGCTCTAGGCCTAGGCCTTAGTGGTTTAGGTTTAGGTTTAGTGGCTTAGGCTTAGGCTTAGGTTTAGTATTTAGGTTTAGGTTTAGGTTTAGGGTTTAGTGTTTAGGTTTAGGTTCTAGGCTTCAGGGTTTAGGCTTAGGTTTAGGTTTAGGTTTAGGTTTAGGGTTTAGGTTTAGGTTTAGGTTTAGGGTTTAGGGTTTAGGTTTAGGTTTAGGTTTAGGCTCTAGGTTTAGGTTTAGGTTTAGGTTTGTGGTTTAGGTTTAGGTTTAGGCTTAGGTTTAGGCTTCTAGGTTTAGGGTTTAGGTTTAGGTTTAGGGTTTAGGTTTGTGGTTTAGGTTTAGGGTTTAGGGTTTAGGCTTTGTGGTTTAGGGTTTAGGTTTAGGTTTAGGTTTAGGTTTAGGTTTAGGTTTAGGCCTAGGTTTAGTGGTTTAGGTTTAGGGTTTAGGTTTAGGTTTAGGTTTAGGGTTTAGTGTTTAGTGGTTTAGGTTTAGGGTTTAGTGGTTTAGGTTTAGGTTTAGGTTTGGGTTTAGGTTTAGGGTTTAGGTTTAGGTTTAGGTTTAGGTTTAGGTTTAGGTTTAGGTTTAGTGTTTAGGTTTAGGTTTAGGTTTAGGTTTAGGCTTAGGTTTAGGCTCTAGGCTCAGGTTTAGGCTCTAGGTTTAGGCCTAGGCCTAGGCCTAGGCTCTTAGGCCTAGGCTCAGGGCCTAGGCCTAGGCCTAGGCCTCAGGCCTAGGCTCTAGGCCTAGGCCTAGGCCTAGGCCTAGGCCTAGGCCTGTGGCTCAGGCCTCAGGCCCAGTGGCCTAGGCTCTAGGCCCAGGTTTAGGCCCAGGCCTAGGCCTAGGCCTAGGCCTAGTGGCCCAGGCCTAGGCCTAGGGTTTAGGCCTAGGCCTAGGGTTTAGGCCTAGGTTTAGGTTTAGGCTCTAGGCCTAGGCTTAGGCCTAGGCCTAGGTTTAGGTTTAGGGTTTAGTGGCTTAGGTTTAGGTTTAGGTTTAGGTTTAGGTTTAGGTTTAGGGTTTAGGTTTAGGGTTTAGGTTTAGGTTTAGGTTTAGGTTTAGGGTTTAGGCTTGTGGTTTAGGTTTAGTGGTTTAGGTTTAGGTTTAGGGTTTAGGGTTTAGGGTTTGTGGTTTAGGTTTAGGGTTTAGGGTTTAGGGTTTAGGTTTAGGTTTAGGGTTTAGGGCTTAGGTTTAGGTTTAGGTTTAGGTTTAGGTTTCTTAGGTTTAGGTTTAGGGTTTAGGCTCAGGGGTTTAGGTTTAGGGTTTAGGCTTAGTGGTTTAGGTTTAGGGTTTAGGTTTAGGGTTTAGGCTTTAGGTTTAGTGTTTAGGTTGTGGCTTAGGTTTGTGTTTAGGTTTAGGGTTTAGGGTTTAGGGTTTAGGTTTAGGTTTAGGGTTTAGGTTTAGGTTTAGGTTTAGTGTTAGGGTTTAGGTTTAGGTTTAGGTTTAGGTTCTTAGGTTTAGGTTTAGGTTTAGGGTTTAGGCTTAGGTTTAGGTTTAGGTTTAGGGTTTAGGTTTAGGGTTTAGGCTCTAGGTTTAGGTTTAGGCTTGTGTCCTAGGTTTAGGCCTAGGTTTAGGTTTGTAGGTTTAGTGGCTTAGGCTCTAGGCCTTAGGCCTAGGCTTTAGGCCTAGGCTTAGGCCTAGGCCTGTGGCCTAGGGCCTAGGCTCAGGCCTAGGCCTAGGCTCTAGGCCTAGGCCTAGGCCTAGGCCTAGGCCTAGGCCTAGGCCTAGGCCTAGGCTCTAGGCCTAGGCCTAGGCCTGTTTAGGTTTAGGTTTAGGTTTAGGTTTAGGTTTAGGTTTAGGGTTTAGGTTCAGGTTTAGGTTTAGGTTTAGGCTCAGGTTTAGGTTTAGGTTTAGGTTTAGGTTTAGGTTTAGGTTTAGGCTCAGTGTTTAGTAGGTTTAGGTTTAGGTTTAGGCTAGGGTTTAGGTTTAGGTTTAGGTTTCAGGTTTAGGTTTAGGCCTAGTTTGTGGTTTAGGTTTAGGGTTTAGGCTTTAGGTTTAGGCTAGGCTTTAGGCCTAGGCTTAGTAGGCCTAGGCTTAGGCCTAGGCCTAGGCTTAGGCCTAGGCCTAGGTTTAGGCTTGTGCTGGCTTAGGTTTGTGTTTAGGTTTAGGTTTAGGCCTAGGTTTAGGTTTGTGTTTAGGCTTAGTGTTAGGGTTTAGGTTTAGGCTTAGGTTTAGGTTTAGGTTTAGGTTTAGGTTTAGGTTTAGGTTTAGGTTTAGCTTGTGTTTAGGTTTAGGTTTTAGGTTTAGGTTTAGGTTTAGGTTTGTGTTTAGGTTTAGGTTTAGGTTTAGGTTTAGGTTTAGGTTTAGGTTTAGGTTTAGGCTTTAGGTTTAGTGTTTGTGGTTTAGGTTTAGGTTTAGGTTTAGGTTTAGGTTTAGGTTTAGGTTTAGGTTTAGGCTTAGGTTTAGGTTTAGGTTTAGGTTTAGGTTTAGGTTTAGGTTTAGGTTTAGTGTAGGGTTTAGGTTTAGGTTTAGGTTTAGGGTTTAGGTTTAGGTTTAGGTTTAGGTTTAGGTTTAGGCTTAGGGTTTCTAGGTTCTAGGTTTAAAGGTTTAGGCTCTAGGTTTAGGTTTAGGCTCAGGTTTAGGTTTAGGCTTAGGTGTAGGTTTAGGCCTTTAGTGTTTAGGCTTAGGTTTAGGCCTAGTGCTCTAGGCTTAGGCTTAGGTTTAGGCTCTAGGTTTAGGCTCGAGGTTTAGGCTTTAGGTTTAGGCTCTAGGCTCTAGGCCTAGGCCTAGGCTCTAGGCTCATGCCTTGTGTATTTTGCCTAGGCTTAGGTTTAGGTTTAGGCTTCTAGGCTCATGGTTTAGGCTCTGTGGTTTGTGGCCTTAAATAGTTTAGCCTAGGGTTTAGGTTTAGGTTTAGGGTTTAGGGCTTTAGGCCTAGGCTTGTGTGGTTTAGGCTAGGTTTCTGTGTTTCTAGGTTTAGGGTTTAGGTTTAGTGGTTTAGGTTTAGGTTTAGGGTTTAGTGGTTTAGGTTTAGGTTTCAGGTTTAGGCTTGTAGTCTAGGGTTTAGCCAGGTTTAGGCCTAGGTTTAGGTTTAGGCTTGTGGTTTAGGTTTAGGTTCTAGGGTTTAGGGAAGGTTTAGGGTTTAGGGTTTAGGTTTAGGTTTAGGGTTTAGGTTAAAGCTTTGTACAGGTTTAGTCAGTTGGGTTTAGGTTTAGGTTTAGGGTTTAGGGTTTAGAGCTAGTGGTTTAGGGTTTAGGTTTAGGCTTTAGGGTTTAGGTTTAGGTTTAGGTTTAGGTTTAGGTTTAGGGTTTAGGGTTTAGGGTTTAGGTTTAGGTTTAGGCTAGGCTTAGGTTTAGGGTTTGTGGTTTAGGT
This sequence comes from Dianthus caryophyllus, assembly GCA_023091065.1. Lineage (NCBI taxonomy): Eukaryota > Viridiplantae > Streptophyta > Magnoliopsida > Caryophyllales > Caryophyllaceae > Dianthus > Dianthus caryophyllus. Next base: position 2,300 of record CM041525.1, on the reverse strand, counting down.
TTAGGTTTAGGTTTAGGTTTAGGCTTAGTGTTTAGGTTTAGGTTTAGGGCTAGTTTAGGGTTTAGGGTTTAGGTTTAGGGTTTAGGGTTCTAGGTTTAGGTTTAGGTTTAGGTTTAGGTCTCTAGGGTTTAGGTTTAGGTTTAGGTTTAGGTTTAGGTTTAGGGTTTAGGTTTAGGGTTTAGGGTTCAGTGTTTAGGTTTTAGCTTTAGGTTTAGGTGTGGCTCTAGGGCTTCTGTAATAGGGCTTGGTTTAGGCCTAGGGCTCTGTTAGGCTCTAGGTCAGGCTCAGGCCTAGGGCTTAGGCTCAGGTTTAGGCCTAGGCTCAGGCCTAGGCCTGTAGTGGCCTAGGCCTAGCCTAGGCTCTAGGCCTTGTGGCCTAGGCCTTAGGCTCAGTGCTCAGGCTTTGTATTTAGGCTTGAAGCCTAGGTTTAGGGTTTAGTGGTTTGTGCTAGGTTTAGGTTTGTGTGGCCTAGGCTTTAGGCTCTAGGCTTGGCCTAGGTTTAGGCCTAGTTTAGGCTCTAGGTTCTAGGCCTAGGCCTAGGCTCTAGGTTCTAGGCCCAGGCTTCAGTGTTTTAGCCTGTTTAGGCTCTTGTAGCCCAGGCTTCAGTGGCTAGTGTTTCAGGCCTATTTTGCTGTGGCTTAGGTTCAGGTGTATTTAGGTTTAGGTTTAGGTTTGTGTTTAGGTTTAGGTTTGTGTATTTGTGTTTAGGTTTAGTGGTTTAGGTTTAGGTTTAGGTTTAGGTTTAGGTTTGTGTGGTTTGTGTGGTTTAGGTTTAGGCTTCAGGTTTGTAGTTTGTAGGTTTAGGTGTAGGTTTCAGGCTTAGGCTTTAGGTTTAGGCTTCTAGGTTTAGGTTAGGGCCTAGGCTGTAGGTTTAGTGGTTTAGTAGTTTGTGGTTTAGGTTTAGGGTTTAGGTTTAGGTTTAGGTTTAGGTGTGGGTTTAGGTTTAGGTTTAGGTTTAGGTTTGTGTGTTTAGGTTTAGGTTTAGGTTTAGGTTTAGGTTTAGGGTTTAGGTTTAGGTAGGTTTAGGTTTAGGTTTAGGTTTAGGTTTAGGTTTAGGTTTAGGTTTAGGTTTAGGTTTAGGTTTAGGTTTAGGTTTAGGCTGGGTTTGTATTTAGGTTTAGGCTTAGGTTTAGGTTTAGGTTTAGGTTTAGGTTTAGGTTTAGGCTTAGGTTTAGGTTTAGGTTTAGGTTTAGGGTCTAGGGTTTAGGTTTAGGTTTAGGGTTTAGGGTTTAGGTTTAGGTTTAGGTTTAGGTTTAGGTTTAGGGTTTAGTGGTTTAGGCTTAGGTTTAGGGTTTAGGTTTAGGTTTAGTGTTTGTGGTTTAGGCTCTAGGGCTTAGGTTTAGGCTTGTGGTTTAGGTTTAGGTTTAGGGTTTAGGTTTTTAGGTTTAGGTTTAGGTTTAGGTTTAGGTTGGCCGATGGCTCGGCCTTCCGCTTAGATCTTTCAAACTCGATAATACACGAAATGTCTTAGGTTTAGGTTTAGGTTTAGGTTTAGGTTTAGGTTTAGGTTTAGGTTCATTTATCAGTGAATGATAACTCTGCTAACTCATAATGCGTAAAACTTGACCTTTCAAATCCTGAAAATTCGGGGGCCTAAACGTAAACGCAACGCGACTTTCTGCCGATTTCTGAGGCCTTCCGCTTAAGTGATCTTTCAAACTCGTAACACTTAAAATGTCTTCATTTATCATGAATGATAACCCCGTCAACTCATAATGCCAAAACTTGACCTTTTTGAACTCGAAATCCCAAATTCCGAGCCTAAACGTGAACGCGACTTTCTCGCGGCCGATTTCGAGGGGCCTCCGCTTGTGATCTTTCAAACCGTAACGTAACACGAAATGTTTTCATTTTATCATTATTTATCATGAATAATAACCCTGTCAACTCATAATGCCAAAATTTCAGACCTTTCGAATCAAACTCGAAATCTCAAATTGGGGCCCTAAACGTGAACGCGACCTTCTAGTCCGATAATAACCCCGTTTGTGATCTAACTCAGAACACTAAAAATTGACTTCATTTATCATGAGTAATAACCCTATCTACTCATAATGCTAACCCATAATGCCAAATTTGGACCTTTCAACCCGAAATCTGGGTCTCTAAACGGCGACTTCTACCGCGACTTTCTGATGCCGATTTCGAGGCCCATTCGCTTGTGGATCTTCAAACCGTAACATCTAAAATGTCTTCATGGTTTAGGTTTAGGTTTAGGTTTAGGGTTTAGGTTTAGGGTTTAGGTTTAGTTTAGGTTTAGGTTTGTGTTTAGGGTTTAGGTTTAGGTTTAGGTTTAGGCT
>CM041524.1:38065262-38070262 GCA_023091065.1 Dianthus caryophyllus | reverse complement strand
CCTAAACCCTAAACCCTAAACCCTAAACCCTAAAACCCTAAACCCTAAACCCTAAACCCTAAACCCTAAACCCTAAACCCTAAACCCTAAACCCTAAACCCTAAACCCTAAACCCTAAACCCTAAACCCTAAACCCTAAACCCTAAACCCTAAACCCTAAACCCTAAACCCTAAACCCTAAACCCTAAACCCTAAACCCTAAACCCTAAACCCTAAACCCTAAACCCTAAACCCTAAACCCTAAACCCTAAACCCTAAACCCTAAACCCTAAACCCTAAACCCTAAACCCTAAACCCTAAAAACCCTAAACCCTAAACCCTAAACCCTAAACCCTAAACCCTAAACCCTAAACCCTAAACCCTAAACCCTAAACCCTAAACCCTAAACCCTAAACCCTAAACCCTAAACCCTAAACCCTAAACCCTAAACCCTAAACCCTAAACCCTAAACCCTAAACCCTAAACCCTAAACCCTAAACCCTAAACCCTAAACCCTAAACCCTAAACCCTAAACCCTAAACCCTAAACCCTAAACCCTAAACCCTAAACCCTAAACCCTAAACCCTAAACCCTAAACCCTAAACCCTAAACCCTAAAACCCTAAACCCTAAACCCTAAACCCTAAACCCTAAACCCTAAACCCTAAACCCTAAACCCTAAACCCTAAACCCTAAACCCTAAACCCTAAACCCTAAACCCTAAACCCTAAACCCTAAACCCTAAACCCTAAACCCTAAACCCTAAACCCTAAACCCTAAACCCTAAACCCTAAACCCTAAACCCTAAACCCTAAACCCTAAACCCTAAACCCTAAACCCTAAACCCTAAACCCTAAACCCTAAACCCTAAACCCTAAACCCTAAACCCTAAACCCTAAACCCTAAACCCTAAACCCTAAACCCTAAACCCTAAACCCTAAACCCTAAACCCTAAACCCTAAACCCTAAACCCTAAACCCTAAACCCTAAACCCTAAAAACCCTAAACCCTAAACCCTAAACCCTAAACCCTAAACCCTAAACCCTAAACCCTAAACCCTAAACCCTAAACCCTAAACCCTAAACCCTAAACCCTAAACCCTAAACCCTAAACCCTAAACCCTAAACCCTAAACCCTAAACCCTAAACCCTAAACCCTAAACCCTAAACCCTAAACCCTAAACCCTAAACCCTAAACCCTAAACCCTAAACCCTAAACCCTAAACCCTAAACCCTAAACCCTAAACCCTAAACCCTAAACCCTAAACCCTAAACCCTAAACCCTAAACCCTAAACCCTAAACCCTAAACCCTAAACCCTAAACCCTAAACCCTAAACCCTAAACCCTAAACCCTAAACCCTAAACCCTAAACCCTAAACCCTAAACCCTAAACCCTAAACCCTAAACCCTAAACCCTAAACCCTAAACCCTAAACCCTAAACCCTAAACCCTAAACCCTAAACCCTAAACCCTAAACCCTAAACCCTAAACCCTAAACCCTAAACCCTAAACCCTAAACCCTAAACCCTAAACCCTAAACCCTAAACCCTAAACCCTAAACCCTAAACCCTAAACCCTAAACCCTAAACCCTAAACCCTAAACCCTAAACCCTAAACCCTAAACCCTAAACCCTAAACCCTAAACCCTAAACCCTAAACCCTAAACCCTAAACCCTAAACCCTAAACCCTAAACCCTAAACCCTAAACCCTAAACCCTAAACCCTAAACCCTAAACCCTAAACCCTAAACCCTAAACCCTAAACCCTAAACCCTAAACCCTAAACCCTAAACCCTAAACCCTAAACCCTAAACCCTAAACCCTAAACCCTAAACCCTAAACCCTAAACCCTAAACCCTAAACCCTAAACCCTAAACCCTAAACCCTAAACCCTAAACCCTAAACCCTAAACCCTAAACCCTAAACCCTAAACCCTAAACCCTAAACCCTAAACCCTAAACCCTAAACCCTAAACCCTAAACCCTAAACCCTAAACCCTAAACCCTAAACCCTAAACCCTAAACCCTAAACCCTAAACCCTAAACCCTAAACCCTAAACCCTAAACCCTAAACCCTAAACCCTAAACCCTAAACCCTAAACCCTAAACCCTAAACCCTAAACCCTAAACCCTAAACCCTAAACCCTAAACCCTAAACCCTAAACCCTAAACCCTAAACCCTAAACCCTAAACCCTAAACCCTAAACCCTAAACCCTAAACCCTAAACCCTAAACCCTAAACCCTAAACCCTAAACCCTAAACCCTAAACCCTAAACCCTAAACCCTAAACCCTAAACCCTAAACCCTAAACCCTAAACCCTAAACCCTAAAAACCCTAAACCCTAAACCCTAAACCCTAAACCCTAAACCCTAAACCCTAAACCCTAAACCCTAAACCCTAAACCCTAAACCCTAAACCCTAAACCCTAAACCCTAAACCCTAAACCCTAAACCCTAAACCCTAAACCCTAAACCCTAAACCCTAAACCCTAAACCCTAAACCCTAAACCCTAAACCCTAAACCCTAAACCCTAAACCCTAAACCCTAAACCCTAAACCCTAAACCCTAAACCCTAAACCCTAAACCCTAAACCCTAAACCCTAAACCCTAAACCCTAAACCCTAAACCCTAAACCCTAAACCCTAAACCCTAAACCCTAAACCCTAAACCCTAAACCCTAAACCCTAAACCCTAAACCCTAAACCCTAAACCCTAAACCCTAAACCCTAAACCCTAAAAACCCTAAACCCTAAACCCTAAACCCTAAACCCTAAACCCTAAACCCTAAACCCTAAACCCTAAACCCTAAACCCTAAACCCTAAACCCTAAACCCTAAACCCTAAACCCTAAACCCTAAACCCTAAACCCTAAACCCTAAACCCTAAACCCTAAACCCTAAACCCTAAACCCTAAACCCTAAACCCTAAACCCTAAACCCTAAACCCTAAACCCTAAACCCTAAACCCTAAACCCTAAACCCTAAACCCTAAACCCTAAACCCTAAACCCTAAACCCTAAACCCTAAACCCTAAACCCTAAACCCTAAACCCTAAACCCTAAACCCTAAACCCTAAACCCTAAACCCTAAACCCTAAACCCTAAACCCTAAACCCTAAACCCTAAACCCTAAAACCCTAAACCCTAAACCCTAAACCCTAAACCCTAAACCCTAAACCCTAAACCCTAAACCCTAAACCCTAAACCCTAAACCCTAAACCCTAAACCCTAAACCCTAAACCCTAAACCCTAAACCCTAAACCCTAAACCCTAAACCCTAAACCCTAAACCCTAAACCCTAAAACCCTAAACCCTAAACCCTAAACCCTAAACCCTAAACCCTAAACCCTAAACCCTAAACCCTAAACCCTAAACCCTAAACCCTAAACCCTAAACCCTAAACCCTAAACCCTAAACCCTAAACCCTAAACCCTAAACCCTAAACCCTAAACCCTAAACCCTAAACCCTAAACCCTAAACCCTAAACCCTAAACCCTAAACCCTAAACCCTAAACCCTAAACCCTAAACCCTAAACCCTAAACCCTAAACCCTAAACCCTAAACCCTAAACCCTAAACCCTAAACCCTAAACCCTAAACCCTAAACCCTAAACCCTAAACCCTAAAAACCCTAAACCCTAAACCCTAAACCCTAAACCCTAAACCCTAAACCCTAAACCCTAAACCCTAAACCCTAAACCCTAAACCCTAAACCCTAAACCCTAAACCCTAAACCCTAAACCCTAAACCCTAAACCCTAAACCCTAAACCCTAAACCCTAAACCCTAAACCCTAAACCCTAAACCCTAAACCCTAAACCCTAAACCCTAAACCCTAAACCCTAAACCCTAAACCCTAAACCCTAAACCCTAAACCCTAAACCCTAAAAACCCTAAACCCTAAAAACCCTAAACCCTGAAAACCCTAAACCCTAAACCCTAAAAACCCTAAACCCTAAAAACCCTAAACCCTAAACCCTAAACCCTAAACCCTAAACCCTAAACCCTAAACCCTAAACCCTAAACCCTAAACCCTAAACCCTAAACCCTAAACCCTAAACCCTAAACCCTAAACCCTAAACCCTAAACCCTAAACCCTAAACCCTAAACCCTAAACCCTAAACCCTAAACCCTAAACCCTAAACCCTAAACCCTAAACCCTAAACCCTAAACCCTAAACCCTAAACCCTAAACCCTAAACCCTAAACCCTAAACCCTAAACCCTAAACCCTAAACCCTAAACCCTAAACCCTAAACCCTAAACCCTAAACCCTAAACCCTAAACCCTAAACCCTAAACCCTAAACCCTAAACCCTAAACCCTAAACCCTAAACCCTAAACCCTAAACCCTAAACCCTAAACCCTAAACCCTAAACCCTAAACCCTAAACCCTAAACCCTAAACCCTAAACCCTAAACCCTAAACCCTAAACCCTAAACCCTAAACCCTAAACCCTAAACCCTAAACCCTAAACCCTAAACCCTAAACCCTAAACCTCAAACCCTAAACCCTAAACCCTAAACCCTAAACCCTAAACCCTAAACCCTAAACCCTAAACCCTAAACCCTAAACCCTAAACCCTAAACCCTAAACCCTAAACCCTAAACCCTAAACCCTAAACCCTAAACCCTAAACCCTAAACCCTAAACCCTAAACCCTAAACCCTAAACCCTAAACCCTAAACCCTAAACCCTAAACCCTAAACCCTAAACCCTAAACCCTAAACCCTAAACCCTAAACCCTAAACCCTAAACCCTAAACCCTAAACCCTAAAAACCCTAAACCCTAAACCCTAAACCCTAAACCCTAAACCCTAAACCCTAAACCCTAAACCCTAAACCCTAAACCCTAAACCCTAAACCCTAAACCCTAAACCCTAAACCCTAAACCCTAAACCCTAAACCCTAAACCCTAAACCCTAAACCCTAAACCCTAAACCCTAAACCCTAAACCCTAAAACCCTAAACCCTAAACCCTAAACCCTAAACCCTAAACCCTAAACCCTAAACCCTGAACCCTGAACCCT
>CM041524.1:38047762-38050262 GCA_023091065.1 Dianthus caryophyllus | reverse complement strand
TAAACCCTAAACCCTAAACCCTAAACCCTAAACCCTAAACCCTAAACCCTAAACCCTAAACCCTAAACCCTAAACCCTAAACCCTAAACCCTAAACCCTAAACCCTAAACCCTAAACCCTAAACCCTAAACCCTAAACCCTAAACCCTAAACCCTAAACCCTAAACCCTAAACCCTAAACCCTAAACCCTAAACCCTAAACCCTAAACCCTAAACCCTAAACCCTAAACCCTAAACCCTAAACCCTAAACCCTAAACCCTAAACCCTAAACCCTAAACCCTAAACCCTAAACCCTAAAACCCTAAACCCTAAACCCTAAACCCTAAACCCTAAACCCTAAACCCTAAACCCTAAACCCTAAACCCTAAACCCTAAACCCTAAACCCTAAACCCTAAACCCTAAACCCTAAACCCTAAACCCTAAACCCTAAACCCTAAACCCTAAACCCTAAACCCTAAACCCTAAACCCTAAACCCTAAACCCTAAACCCTAAACCCTAAACCCTAAACCCTAAACCCTAAACCCTAAACCCTAAACCCTAAACCCTAAACCCTAAACCCTAAATTAAATTTTAAATTTTAAATTTTAAATTTAAATTTTAAATTTTAAATTTTAGAAATTTTAAATTTTAAATTTTAAATTTGAAATTTCCTAAACCCTAAATTTTAAATTCCTAAACCCTAAATTTTAAACCCTAAATTTAACCCTAAATTTTAAACCCTAAATTTTAAATTTTAAATTTTAAATTCTCCTAAATTTTAAATAAACCCTAAATTTTAAACCCTAAACCCTAAATTTTAAACCCTAAATTTTAAACCCTAAACCCTAAACCCTAAATTTTAAACCCTAAATTCCTAAACCCTAAATTTTAAACCTTAAACCCTAAATTTTAAACCCTAAACCCTAAACCCTAAACCCTAAACCCTAAACCCTAAATTTCCTAAACCCTAAACCCTAAACCCTAAACCCTAAACCCTAAACCCTAAACCCTAAACCCTTTGAAACCCTAAACCCTAAATTTTAAATTCCTAAACCCTAAATTTAAATAAACCCTAAATTTTAAATTTTAAATTTAAATAATTTAAATTTTAAATTTTAAATTTTAAATTTTAAATTTTAAATTTTAAATTTTAAATTTTAAATTTTAAATTTTAAATTTTAAATTAAATTTTAAATTTTAAATTTTAAATTTTAAATTTTAAATTTTAAATTTTAAATTTTAAATTTTAAATTTTAAATTTTAAATTTTAAATTTTAAATTTTAAATTTTAAATTTTAAATTTTAAATTCTAAATTTTAAATTTAAATTTTAAATTTTAAATTTTAAATTTTAAATTTTAAATTTTAAATTTTAAATTTTAAATTTTAAATTTTAAATTTAAATTTTAAATTTTAAATTTTAAATTTTAAATTTTAAATTTTAAATTTTAATTTAAATTTTAAATTTTAAATTTTAAATTTTAAATTTTAAATTTTAAATTTTAAATTTTAAATTTAAATTTTAAATTTTAAATTTTAAATTTTAAATTTTAAATTTTAATTTTAAATTTTAAATTTTAAATTTTAAATTTTAAATTTTAAATTTTAAATTTAAATTTTAAATTTTAAATTTTAAATTTTAAATTTAAATTTTAAATTTTAAATTTTAAATTTTAAATTTTAAATTTTAAATTTTAAATTTTAATTTTAAATTTTAAATTTTAAATTTTAAATTTTAAATTTTAAATTTTAAATTTTAAATTTTAAATTTTAAATTTTAAATTTTAAATTTTAAATTTTAAATTTAAATTTTAAATTTTTAAATTTTAAATTTTAAATTTTAATTTTAAATTTTAAATTTTAAATTTTAAATTTAAATTTTAAATTTTAAATTTTAAATTTTAAATTTTAAATTTCTAAATTTTAAATTTTAAATTTTAAATTTTAAATTTTAAATTTTAAATTTAAATTTTAAATTAAATTTTAAATTTTAAATTTTAAATTTTAAATTTTAAATTTTTAAATTTTAAATTTTAAATTTTAAATTTTAAATTTTAAATTTTAAATTTTAAATTTTAAATTTTAAATTTTAAATTTTAAATTTTAAATTTTAAATTTTAAATTTTAAATTTTAAATTTAAATTTTAAATTTAAATTTTAAATTTTAAATTTTAAATTTTAAATTTTAAATTTTAAATTTTAAATTTTAAATTTTAAATTTTAACCCTAAACCCTAAACCCTTTAAATTTTAAACCCTAAACCCTAAATTTTAAACCCTAAACCCTAAACCCTAAACCCTAAACCCTAAACCCTAAACTCCTAAACCCTAAACCCTAAACCTTAAACCCTAAACCCTAAACCCTAAACCCTAAACCCTAAACCCTAAACCCTAAACCCTAAACCCTAAACCCTAAACCCTAAACCCTAAACCCTAAACCCTAAACCCTAAACCCTAAACCCTAAACCCTAAACCCTAAACCCTAAACCCTAAACCCTAAACCCTAAACCCTAAACCCTAA
>CM041524.1:34380262-34895262 GCA_023091065.1 Dianthus caryophyllus | reverse complement strand
ATGTATGTATGTATGTATGTATGTATGTATGTATGTATGTATGTATGTATGTATGTATGTATGTATGTATGTATGTATGTATGTATGTATGTATGTATGTATGTATGTATGTATGTATGTATGTATGTATGTATGTATGTATGTATGTATGTATGTATGTATGTATGTATGTATGATTATTATTATTATTATTATTATTATTATTATTCAATGGATCAAGGTATGTATTCTAATTACTTTATTGTGAAATCATAAGTTCAAAGATCTGGCCATTAACTTAATAAAGTATTTCAAGTATTACAATATTAAAAAAATAAAAAAATAAAATAAAAAAATAAAAAAACTTGTTGCGAGTTATTAGACATAAAAATTGTTGATGATAGCATAGCTTTACTCTCTCTCCAAAATTTATTTCTGAACTATTAAAATTATAAGGTCTTTCAATTGTTCAAATGAAATTACCATAAAAAAAAAAGTACGCAACATATCGAAATTAGTCACTCATATGAAGATATCCAGAAATATTAGATTATACTCCCTCTATTCATATCCACACTGCACATTTACTTTTTCACACTTACCAACGCACGTTTTACATGTTAAATAGGGTGAATTATGTTTATTCAAAAAATATAAAAATTAGATTTTAATTATGTGCTCGCAAAGATGATATGTGCATTTTATATAACTTTTATGCCTCCGATTAGTCGCATTTTAGCTCATGTTTAGTTGTATTTCCTATGTTATTACGATCTATTTGTTATGTATTGCTATACTGCTTCTTTCTAGTTATGTTTTGCAAGTTTTGGCGGTCCTGAGCCAAATACCAAGTCGAGTGAAGCAAGCACGAGTACCAAGACAACGAGACCAAGCTCGAGCCATCACGGGAGTACGAGATACGAGTGAATACTCGTCCAACACTCGCCTACCTGCACTAAAAGCGGACTCCGACACAACGGTGGAGGAGGGAACTTGATACATGTTATTTATATACGTTTTATGCCCCCGGTTCAGTCGCATTTAGCTTATATTTATTCGTGATTATTGCTAGTTTATGAGCTACTTCCTCCATTCCAATAGATTCTTTACGTTTGCTTTATGCACGTACATCAATACTCGTTTTGTTTCGTTCATATCTTTGGATTCGTATTCTCGAAAATTTTAAAATTTTGATATTAATAATGTCCTCGTTAAGACAATTAAAACAAGATCACACATGACTATTTTTTATTTTGTATTTTAGAAGTTTTATCGAAGATTCTACACACGTATGAATAGTGTCAAAAAAGTGAAACGTAAAGAATCTAATGGAATGGAGGAAGTATTTGTTATATTTCTCGATACTGCTGCCTTTCATTTACATTTTGCAGGTTTTGGTGGTTTTGAGCCAAAACCCGAGACATTGGAGCATTACGAGAACCGAATCAAGAAGACCAAGCTAGAGAACACGAGCAAGGGGCCAAAAGACTAAAAGGATACGAGCTATGAAGGCCCAAAAGCAAGAGAAGTAAGGGAATGGGCCAAAGTAGAAGGCCAAGCAAGTCAGCCCAGTTGAGTCGGTAGTCTGGGCAGATTCTTGCGGCCGGCCGACTCACAGTGCTTTATTCGACGGGTTTTGTTATAATTTGGGATTTAATTTTAGAAAAGTATAAATAAGACCTCTTAGGTCGAAAATCAGATTTTTATGCTTTAATTTCCCTAGTTTAGTTTACTGCTCTTCTTAGTTCTCTCAACATTCAAATTCCTTAGATTAGTTTTCAAGATTTACTTCCTTTGTAACCGTCGGTACTCCGTAAGTTTTAGGTTTTTATTCAATTGCAATTATTTCTTTTATCATGTCTTACTTTTATTGCTTTGTTTTGATTTCTGCTATGTCTGGCTAATTTATAATTAGGGTTTAGGGTGATTTGTGATAGTTGATTCAGGACATGTTTTAATTGCTATTTTGATTGAACTTGTGCAAGTTGGTTTCTTCTGTAGCGTTTTATTATCAATTGAATTTAGGGACGCCTTTATTGAATTGAATTTAGGTTGTTTCAGTTTAAGATCGAAAGCCTAATTGAAACTAGACTCACGCGTATTTGATAAGTTGAATTTAGTAAGTTGCGAGAGCCCGCTAAATTTGCTTAAGGTTAATATTGACTCGAGAGAGCGTATTCCTAAACCTAGCCACTTGCATAGCTTGATTGAATGTTATTCACTTTTGAGTTGAGTTCTGAATCATTTGTCATAATGATCACGATGCCCTAATCTTCCCTCTTATATATTTAGTTCATACGCCTTATTATACATTTTAGTTTATAGCTTAAACAAACTCCACTTTCACACCTTTGAGTTAGACTGTTTTGAGCTTTAACTTGTAGCGCTACGTTTCCTGTGGATTCGATCCTGCTTGCCACTAGGCTCACATTATTTGTCTTGTTAGGTTATTTTGATATTGGCGACACGACTTAGCCGTGTCAATTTTGGCGCCGTTCTTGTGAAACGGCTTTGCTAGTTTTAGTTATTGTTTGAATTCTGAGGTTTTTCTCTTTTGTCTCGGGAACCCTAGTTCCTTGAGACCGTTCTCACCGTTTCCTTTGAGTTATTTATCGCGAGGTCACCTACTGAGGTTTAGTCCCATTTGATCCCGAACCTGGCGTACCTTGCACCGTGACGCGTAACTTCTTCACGAAATCGCCGAGGCCTACATGGCGAGAGTGTGCAAAGTTGAGGCGGAAACTTCGCTCGAGCGATCGTCTGCGAAGAGGACAATACACACGTTATTATTGATTTAGAGGAGCGGTGACCATGCCAAAACTCTATAGTCACCGCTTCCTAAGGCGGAGTCCATCAGAATGGATTCACGATGCCCGCTACACTTACTACGGCAACTTTGAGATTCGCCACTTTCTTAACTTTGGTGGAGCGGAATCAGTTCGGAGGCTATCCTACGGAGGATCCTGGTCGACATATGCAGGTTTTTACGGACTATTGTTCGACTATAAAGCAGGCCGGGATTACGCAGGATCAAATAAGGGAAATGCTGTTCCCTTTTTCCTTAAAAGATCGAGCTCGTGAGTGGATCACGGACCTCGACAAGCTAGCCGCCGGTATTACTGATTGGAGGAGTTTGGCCCTCGCGTTCTATTCAAAGTTCTATCCTCCAGAGCGCACAAATCAGATCGCGTGATCAGTTGAGCTTGGCGGACATATGATGTGACTTTAGCTGAAGCTTGGGAAAGGTATAAGAAGCTGATTCGGGATTGTCCTCATCATGGGCTGAACGAATGGCTCGTGATTATGACCTTTTATAACGGCTTATATGCTGAAAGCCGTGCAATTCTTGATTCTGCTGCGGAGGGACGTTTTGCTAACAACGTCGATGATGATAAAGCGTGGGCATTAATTGAGGAGATGGCGATACATTCGTCACAATTTGGAAAGCCGCGAGGTAATTCACGGTCCGCACATGATGACCGTGATAAGGGGAGTATTTCTGCGCTCACTAGTCAGGTTCTTTGCGGCCGCCGCAGATTAGTATGATGCAGGGTGGTGGTTCTTCTGGTGCCCAAGTAAATGCTATTGCAGGGCACGACATGGGTTATTCTACGGGGTATGCTGCGCCCCAGGAGCAGGTCTACGCTTATCAATCCTACAACCAGAACCTGCCCTACCAAAACCAACCCGGTTACGATCGCTCGCTCCTTTCATATCGTAACCAGAACGTCCTAAACCCAACCACCCAACCACCTCAAAACGCCCCTTATCAACCTCCTCACAAGAACTTTCAACCACCTCCTCCAAATTACCAAAAACCCGCCTTTACACCGCCTGACCTACCCGTGCACGATCCAATGGCCGAGACTAGGGCCATGATGTCGCAGATCGGCGGTGATGATGGGTATGCAGGAGTCGCAGAAGACAATGATGCAATACATGCAAAAGAGCGATCAGGCTAAGGACGCAGCGATTAAGAATTTGGAGACTCAAGTGGCTCAACTCGCCACTTCGCAAGCTGCGTGTCAACCAGGCTTCTTGCCATCGCAGGGCCAAGCTCCTAACCCTCCTCCCGATACTGCGTGTGCGATTACGTTGAGGAGCGGTACGTTTTATGATGATCCGAGGCCAAAGCGTATGGCCGGTCGTCGGCCATTTGGACCTGTATTGCTGCGAGGAAAGATGATTTGGGTGTTAATTCGGGTGTTTCTGTTGCTACTCCTTCACCCCCGATTCAGATTAAGCTCCCATTTCCGGGTCGACAACGTCAAGAGTCCGAGACCAAGTTCAAGAAGTTTGTGGACGTCATTCGAACGCTGCAGGTAAACGTCCCTTTTATTGATCTTGTGACTCAAATCCCTGCGTATGCTAAGTTTTTGAAAGAGGTCTTAGCTCGTAAGCGTACGTTAGAGGATGTGTCGACTGTGGCTTTTGTGGGGGAGGCTAGCACCAGGTTGCAGGGTGGTAAACCTCCTAAGCTTAGCGACCCAGGTACCTTTTCCATCCCCTGCTCCATTGGTAAGTTTGTGGTTCGCAATGCCTTGTGTGACCTTGGAGCGAGTGTGAGTGTCTTACCTTACTCCCTTTACCAAAAGATGAGCACATCGACTTTGAGCCCCACCCACATTACCTTACAAATGGCTGACCGTTCGATTAAGCGTCCCTTGGGAATCCTACAAGACGTCCCAGTACAGGTTGGAAAGTTCTTTATCCCTGTAGACTTTGTAGTTGTCGATATGCCCGAGGATATCCACATACCTATCATTTTGGGGAGACCCTTCCTGCACACTGCTGGTGCAGTTATTGACGTGGGCAATAAGACGATAGCCTTTACGGTGGGGGGTGAAAGGTTGACCTTTACTCATTCTGATACCCCGCGGTCACCCATGCGTCTTGAGTCGGTTTGTGCTGTTAATGTTATACCTCCGTCTCACTCTACTGGAGACACTTTGGAGGTTGTTTCTGTTGTCTCCCCGTGTGCAGGTTCTTTACAGGATAGCTGCAAGGTTGGTTTGGGGGAGAGGAAAGTGCTAAAAACTGATTTGTTTGACGCTGGTGATGGAGGCAGGCCTACGGTTCAGCCGCTTGGAGCACAAGGGCGATTTGGAGAGCCATTCCGCGATCGAGGACCCACGCTAATGGATTATGCTGCCTTACCTCGAGAAGGAGGGGTTTTATGGCGATCATCTGCTGTTTCGCCAAGTGAAAATGCTGCAAATGGCCAACGACCTTGGCCTCCTTATACCTGATCTTTGAAGCTGTGAAGAGTCGTGCGGGACTATAAACCAGCGCTTCCGGGAGGCAACCCGATGACGTTGTATTTTGATTTAGCACTTGTACTTTGTTTGGTTTGTTTTTATGACTTTTATGGTTTGATTTCGAGCGCGTGAGGATGAGGGTTTTTATGAATAATTTTAGCGCGCAGGTACTTTTGGACTTTGTCCTTAGTATTTTTGGAGCAGACGCTACGAGTATGCATGCCAGTAGGTCGGCCGTAGAGACTCAGGCAAACCGTAGTGAAATTTGAAGCGAGAAGAAAAAGCGAAAAATCGAAAATTTACAGGGCCGGCCACGTGTGTGCCGGTCTGGGCCGGCCCCATGCTTGTTAGCCGTTTTGCGCCTTCTTGCGTGCTACGCCGAAGTACTTCAACGTTGGACTGAATTGGACGCATATATGTGGATTTTAGCCGCACTCCATGGTTGACTTCGGTTTGGGGGAGCTCCGACTTTATAATGTGAGCACTCTTTAACCCTTTTTACCCTCTTTCTCGTCTTTGCTTTCCTACTCCCGTATGTTATGTGTCCTCCTCTGCTTTTGTGGTTGTGCTGTTTTCCACATTGAGGACAATGTGTGATTTGGTTTGGGGGAGGGAAGCTCTTTCGCGCTTATTACTTCATTTGCATTTTCATTTCGTGTGCATTTATATAAAAAATCCAAAAAAATTGAAAAATTCAAAAAATCACAAAAAAATACGAGTCTTTTTGGTCTGCTTTGTCCTGCTTTGTCCAATTTGGGGAATTGATTAGTGCACTTATTTTGATCTTTAGTATCTCCGAGTTGACTTTCTATCGTCGTAGCTGCACTATATGTCTGTTTCCTATTAATAGATTGCGAGTCTCAAACACTAGCCCACTTGTATTTGCTTAATTCTTATCGCTTTTCGCTTGTTTACTTTCGACTTTGACATTCGAGCTTGGCACTGATTTGTGGAATGTTTGGTTTGTTGGATGTGGTTTGATTGGAATGATCTTTTACATGTTGGAGCAATGCTTCGATGCTCTCGGAGGGGACTCATTGATTTGAGTAACCACAGTGGCCATGAATTTGGCTGCGACCGTGAGTATGAGTAATAATGTAACCCTTAAAGAAATATGTGTACCCGAGCGCGATTTTTACCGAATGAACGTCAAGCTAAACGGTACTACATACGAGGGATGCTCCACATTTGCGCAAAAAAAAAAAAAGGTTAAGAAAAAAAAGAGAATACAGAAAAGAACAGAAAAAGGAAGTGATGTGGAAAGGATTGGATGATGGGAAGTGGTTCGTGCGGTTGGCCTTGCTTGAATTGATTTGTCGTTAGTTTTACTTTTGCGTAAGCGTTAGAGGCTAGTGGTATAACGTGGTGTGAATGGTTGAGACTTGTGCTCTATTTTCGGTGAAATAGACTTTGGTTGTATTGTTTATGTGCATAGGTCGTCCACTTTGAGATACTAGCGTGATTAGTTCGTGTCACTTTGATTTTCTCTGATGCTGTTTGCTTGAGGACAAGCAAAGGTTTGGTTTGGGGGAGTTTGATACATGTTATTTATATACGTTTTATGCCCCCGGTTCAGTCGCATTTAACTTATATTTATTCGTGATTATTGCTAGTTTATGAGCTATTTGTTATATTTCTCGATACTGCTGCCTTTCATTTACATTTTGCAGGTTTTGGTGGTTTTGAGCCAAAACCCGAGACATTGGAGCATTACGAGAACCGAATCAAGAAGACCAAGCTAGAGAACACGAGCAAGGGGCCAAAAGACTAAAAGGATACGAGCTATGAAGGCCCAAAAGCAAGAGAAGTAAGGGAATGGGCCAAAGTAGAAGGCCAAGCAAGTCAGCCGATTAGTCGGTAGTGATGCAGGATTTGCCCGTGGCCGGCTCTGGTGCTTTATTCGACGGGTTTTGTTATAATTTGGGATTTAATTTTAGAAAAGTATAAATAAGACCTCTTAGGTCGAAAATCAGATTTTTATGCTTTAATTTCCCTAGTTTAGTTTACTGCTCTTCTTAGTTCTCTCAACATTCAAATTCCTTAGATTAGTTTTCAAGATTTACTTCCTTTGTAACCGTCGGTACTCCGTAAGTTTTAGGTTTTTATTCAATTGCAATTATTTCTTTTATCATGTCTTACTTTTATTGCTTTGTTTTGATTTCTGCTATGTCTGGCTAATTTATAATTAGGGTTTAGGGTGATTTGTGATAGTTGATTCAGGACATGTTTTAATTGCTATTTTGATTGAACTTGTGCAAGTTGGTTTCTTCCTGCGCGTTTTATTATCAATTGAATTTAGGGACGCCTTTATTGAATTGAATTTAGGTTGTTTCAGTTTAAGATCGAAAGCCTAATTGAAACTAGACTCACGCGTATTTGATAAGTTGAATTTAGTAAGTTGCGAGAGCCCGCTAAATTTGCTTAAGGTTAATATTGACTCGAGAGCGTATTCCTAAACCTAGCCACTTGCATAGCTTCAATTGAATGTTATTCACTTTTGAGTTGAGTTCCTGAATCGCTGTCATAATGATCCTGATGCCCTAATCTTCCCTCTTATATATTTCAGTTCATCTGCCTTATTATCTGTTTTAGTTTATAGCTTAAACAAACTCCACTTTCACACCCTGAGTTAGACCTGTTTTGCCGACTTTAACTTGTAACTGCTACGTTTCCCTGTGGATTCGATCCTGCTTGCCACTAGCTGCTGTTAGCTGTCTTGTTAGGTTATTTTGATATTGGCGACACGACTTAGCCGTGTCAGAACTACAAGTACGTCTCTAGCTATTTTGGACAAAATTGGGTATTGGGCTGAATGTGTTTTCCACCAATTAAGAATAGAAAATCCCTCACTATCGGTTTCATGAGTAATTGACAAATATTCGCTAACAGGGTTGGTGGAACCGGTGGAAGTTATAGTCGTACTAGAACTAGCGGATTGTCTTCTAAAAAGAATTGAAGCAATATTACTATCAAATCTCGTACTTTTTTGCATTGGCGGGGGAATAACTTCTCCCTCGCCACTTGGTGTAGCGTTTATTTCATGTAATCGGTATAACAAATCAACACAACTGTTAACATATTGTTGAACATCATACTGTATATTCAAAGTTTCATAATAATAAACTAACAAATTTTTTAAACCATCAGTTTTAACGCCTGGATCAAGTATGCATCCAACGCCATATACCATAGGAAAAGTTGTAAAATACGTTAACCATTTATTTTTCATGTCACTGATACAAGGGAATAAATAAGGTTGCTCGGTTTCACAATTTTGCATGCTAAAAACAATAGAAACACAACTCATCATAACTAGATGAACGTTAGGCTCATAAACATAAGAAAACATGTTAGTAGCATCTTTATAAGATTTTAACAAATCACAAACAGAAATAGCAATATCCTAAACAGAGTCATTAATTGGTTCGACGTCGGGAAGAGAACTATGAGCATCATTATATATTTTAGTTATAATATCCTTATATTCTATAGCCTCTTTAAGTAATCTATATGTTGAACTCCATCTAGTCGGTGTATCGAGACTAAATGTTTTGCTTCTCATTCCGGCTGCCTTACACATTGTTCTAAAAGTTCTTTTAAATTCCTGTTTTTGTCTAATCCACTTCACAATTTTTCTAATAGGTAATAAAATAGGCGTAATAAAATTTATTCCTTCTTGAGCGGACAAGTTAATAACATGTTCACAACATCGAACATGAACAAGTTCTCCGTCAAACAATAAAAGATTTTTCATATGAGTTTTAACATAATCAATGGCTTTAGTATTAGCCGTAGCGTTATTGAATGATATAGAAAATATTTTGTCAATTAAATTAAATTCTTTTAGTGTATTTTCAATCCGAGTATACATATTGTTCCCGGTGTGTCGTTCTTTTCCATCACATCAAAAGCAATTATACGTTTTTACAAAATAAAATCATCGTCAATCCAATGTACGGTAATGCATAGATAAGGTTCATCTTGTTTCAAATACCAAGTATCACTAGTTAGATAAACTCGACCATGATAATTTTGGAAAAATTTTATAAGGTCATTTCTAGCTTTTTCATATTGCTTCGTAGTTCTACGTTTTAGTGTGTTTCGTGGGATTCGTGAAAATGCCAGTTGTAACGATAATCTATTAAAATTTTCTAAATTTAGACTTTCAGAATATGAAAATGGCAACTCTTCAAGATTAACATAAGTGTACATATTTTCAACCATTCTTTCTCTATTATAGATAAAAGGCATACCTGCACCGGGTTGTTGAAATGCAAACCCTCTGATTTGCGTTTGCGTACCTCCACGGCTACTATCGGTACGGCTTTGAACTAGGTGCGTGTCCTTAGTAATTCCATGCTTGCTTAACAAGTGTCGGGACACGCTACCGTAAACCATTTTTTTGCGTGCAAATGAAAAATTTATCTATGTTATTTTGACGGCAAATCTTACAAGCCACCTTGTATTTAGGCACTACCACTTTCTCATCTTCTACTTTGACAATGTATAGCCAAACATAAGACCTTTCCCTTGAAGTTGATGAACCTATGGGTTGAGAAGTCGGTGTTAAAGCTATTAACAAAAACAACTTCAATATTAGTAATTAAGTAAAAAATTCTAATATATACAAAATAAGACATAAAAATTACAATTTCAAATAAAAATTTAACATATAAATAATGTAGAATGAAAATAGAACTTAAAGTCAAACATATAATTATATAAATATATTAAACATATAAATAATTTCTAATTAAAATCAAACATATAAACTACTAACTAAATTTTTTTTAGTAATTAATTAAATAATTCAAGTAATATATTAATGCAAAGTGCAAACATAAAAAATAAACATATAAATGATTCTAATTAATTAATTAAATTATAATTTAGAATAAAAATATCAATTACCGCTTGAACTTAACCCGCCTTGTTCCATTTTGAATGTATATAAATTTTTGAACGTATAAAATTAATAAATAATATATTAATAATTTTTTGTAACTAACTAAGTATATAATAATTTATAATTACGAAATAATATATATGTTATATAGATAGATTATTGATATTTTTATAAGTAATAGTAGTAAACTAATAATAGATAATGTAATATTTTTTGAATTATTAAAAACACTTACGGAGTAATATTTAAGAATGTTGAAATATTGTATTTTGATTTAATTAAAGAGAGAGAGATGAATTGAGGAAGTTGTGAAAATTTTGGAAATTTGAGTTGTTTATTTTTAGAGAAAAAATGGAGGATAAATAATTAAAAAAAAAAAAAAACAGCCGTTGGGGAGGACCGTTGAGCAACGATCGACACTGGCACTGGCGCTACCAACTACTTTTGGGCAAAGAGGGGCTCGAAGAAAGAGCGCAGCTTTCTTATTTTTTACGGGCTCTAACGGGCCGGATCGGGCCGGGCTGGACTGGCCCGTTAAATTGGCCAGCTCTACCCTCAAGGGATGAACCTCATGAACTCCCACACCAGTCCACAGATCTAAACTAATCAAAACACAAACAAACAGACTAACAATTTGGTCGGAAAATGGAAGATTACCCAGAGGAGCTGCGGACCCCACCAGTGCCATTAATATCACTCGTCGGTTGCTCCGACCTCCACGCGCCAATCTCATCCCACCTTCACGCGCTTCAACCTCCCGTCAACTCCCTCGCTCTTCCCGACTTCTCCAAGATCTCCGTCTTCGCTCGCCGTTCCTCCTCCTCCTCCGCCGCCGCACCTCCGCCGCCTCCCGCCGGATTCCTTAAGAAGGAGTGGCTCGTCAAACACCGCACTCGTATTCCCGCCGTCGCCGCCGCTCTCTTCTCCTCCGATCATGTCTCCGGTGATCCTGCTCACTGGAGCCTCCTTTGTACTCACCTCGATCAACTCAAGTATTCTCTTTCGCCTTTTCTTTTCATTTTCATTTTCGCTTTCAATTAATTGTGATATCAAGTTGATGAATCCCCGTGTTTGATGTCGGAGACTTTCTCGTAGTATTCTGCACAGTGAAATTACGGAGATTCTTCTTACGTTTTTGACGTGGTAATTTTCGGATTATCGCTCGTTGAATGATGAACTTCGCATTCATTTTAGGATTGATGATGATAATGTAGGCAGGAAGTGATCTGAAATGTTAGCTACTTAGCTAGTGTATGCTAGGTCTTAGGTAGAGAACTATAGATGAAGCGAGGATCTCGAAATCTTGATCGAGTTAATGGTGATTAGTGAACTGCGCAGAGAAATATCGGAGATTCATCTTACGTTCATGCCGTGGTAGTTTTCAGTCTATAGCTTGTTAAATTATGAACCTCACATTCATGGAGGATTGATGATGCTGATGTAGCATGTAGGCAAGAATAGATTAGAAATTTTAGATAGTGTGTGCTAGGTCTTAGGTATGAATACTATAGATGAAGTGGAGGATCTCGAAATCTTGACATCTGCGGAATTAAGAGTAGCTCCTGTTGTCGAGTAAGTGGTGATTAGTAAACCACGGATTGTCGCAAAGACAAAGGATCCGTTGCTTGAAATCTAGTTGATGTGCTGACTGTTATTAGGAATTGTACTAAATCGGTGGATCTTAGGTTATGGAATGGAACGATCGATGATGGAGATAGAAATGCTTCGGAGTGATATTTTATGTGAACAATGTGGGATATAGTTGCTAATGGATGGCTGGATGTTCAAGTGGATCACGTTTAGGGTAAGGTATGAGGTTGGATGTAACTTTTTCTCCTTTTTGCAAAAACGAGGCTGTTCAGGATGTTAACATATTATGTGTGATGTAAATGTTGTCGATATTTGTGCTTCTACTTCATATGTTGATGACCGTAGCTGATGGATTATTATTTTTTAGTTAAAAACATAATGGTCAAACTGTAAATGGGGATGTGAAAGGAGAGGATCATTCACTATTCTTCTGTATGTGATCGTTAGAAACTGTGATTTGATTAATTAGACCTTCAAGGGAGTATAGATATTTTTTATATTTTTTTTTTTTTTTTTGTAGAATGTGAAAATTTCATTAAGCTCAAAATATCAAATCATTTACACAAGCAGTTCTACACAATGTGCATATCTAAATCATATTAAGACTATCTAACCATGCACTATCTCTCTTATTTACACCCCTCACCATATGTTGTATCCTAAACAAAACTTCTTTCTTGATAATCTGCACAATAGAGGAAGGGACACTAACAAGACCTTCAGCTTTAGCCCTATTCCGAGCCATCCAAATGTGATAACACAAGCACCCACAACATGCATAAGCCACCAATTTCGGAACCAAGGACCACCCACAACCGTAGCTACGCTGATGCCAAACATTGCAGCCATTAAGATCCAGTCCACACCATTTCTGTAAGCTCTCTCGGCACATATGCCCCAATCGACAGTCCAAGATTAGATGGCCCCAAGTTTCCTCCCCCCTACCACAAATAGCACACTCCAGATCAGTAGCAATACCCAAGTGATGCATACAGCTCTCAGTAAACAAACGATTCTGCACACTAAGTCGTGTTATAAACGAGTGTCGTGGATAAACCAGCCTTGACCAAACCCGCTTGGCCCAAACCGGACTGTCAGGCTCCACGTCTAAAGCCTTATAGCCCAACTTAATATTGTATCATGCACCGAACTCGAGCCATTGAGAATTAGAGATCACCACCTTGAACTTTTCTTTAACAGCACAGATTTTCCTCCATCTCCAACTACTCTCAACAGTTGGATTATAATCATACCAATCTACCTGTTTCAGATAAACGTGATGGACCCATTTAACCCAAAGATGATCCTCATTAGCCACGCACCACACAAGCTTACCAATAGCAGCAGAATTCCAGAGCTTGAAATGTCGAATCCCCAGACCACCATGCTTTCGCTCTTTGCAAACAGAATCCCAAGCCACAGGGGCCCCTCTACTATAATGCTCATGACCCTCCCATAAGTAGTACGCCAGATGGAATCAATCCTCTTAATAACCATCATGGGAATAACAAAAATTTGTGACCAATATGTGTGAATGGAAGTAAGCACGGAATTAATAAGGGTTAGCCGCCCAGCATAGGATAAGTGCCTACTTCCCCAGCCTTTAATCCGAGCCATGATCTTGTCCACTAATTGGTTGCAAGCTACAACAGATAAACGCTTAGGAGAGATAGGAACTCCAAGGTATTTGAATGGTAAGCTCCCTTGTTTAAAACCGGTACTATCCAAGAACTCCTGTCTCACATGAATTGGTACCCCATTAAAATAGGCCTCGGACTTATTTCTTTGGGATTAAGTTTCCGCTCAGTGAGGAGGGAACCACATATACTTTTTAGGATTTGGATTTGGATATAGTGGAATAAAGCAACATTGCTTACTAAACCGTATGCGCTTCTTTTATTGTGAGGGATCAGTCATTCTATTCAATAATTGACGCAATCTTCATCTTGGGACATTCAGAAACAACTTGTCTATGTTAAACAAAGCAGGGGTACGGCTACATACATTTGAGACACACTCACACGCCCCCACCTTGCAATTTGCGGGAGCCGTTAAGGCAATGGGTAATATTGTTGTTGCTGTGGGATTTGGGATTAGAGTATTTTATTTTGGAAAAATTCACAGCACTAATCCCAACTAACACCCCGTCTTCCAAGAATAATCTCATCTCAAAATAATCCCATAATAATGCCAACTATTAAAAACAATTCCAATAATATACTTTGGCCAATTTTAACGGGCTCAAATAGGTACAAAAGAAGGTTAAATCGATTTTAAATTTTGCTCACTCTTATTCTATCTAAAGTAAAAATCTGTTTGATCTTTTTTTTAACCTGTTTGAGCCTGTTAAAATTGGCTAAAGTATATTATTGGAATGTTTTTTAATAGTTGAGATTATTCTTGGATTATTTGAGTTGAGATTATTGTTGAAAGATGGTTCTTAGTTGGGATTATTCCTGTGAATTTTTCCTTTTAGTTTTTTTGCAAGGTTGCTATTACTGTGAATGAAGAGGGTTGTTTGTCAAAGTCCTCTTTATTGAGTGCTAGTTGACGTTGGCAAACTGAGTTGGTTGTCTATAGAGGTTTTATCCATGGCTATGGACATTGTTTTTCCTTATTAAAGGCCTGTTAAACTATAAGGTTTGATGATAGATTTACTTCAATTGTTTTTGTCTGGTTGACAACTACTGCGTACATTTTTGTGCAAAATTAGGGTCCAATGCATAAATTAAATTGCACTTGCTATCTTGGTTTGCTATGAGTGTGTGGTGGATTTATTCATGGGTACATGGTGATTGCTCTATTCGATATTGGTAAATTTCTTAGTGCGTATATTTTATAGATCACATGCTGGTTTCGCTGTGTATAGGCTATGGTACGATGATCAATGGTGCCTTGTATTTGTGCATGTGAGAACTTCTTACTTTATTTGCAATCTGGTGTAACTTTGTCTTACAAATTTTTGCGTGATTCCAGAGCGACCATTCGTACAAGGAACATCAAATTGGTTGTGGTGATAGTGCAAACATCTTCAGAAGGTAAGTGGTCTTCAATGTCTTGCTCTTGCATAATTCTGGTCAGTGATGTCATGCTGTGACTATTATGTGGGAAATCGCTGTAGCTGTCTGTCTTTGGAGTCTTCTCTTTTGAAGGGGTATTTTCATGACAGTAATATTTTTAGTAGCAAATTTCGAGCAAATGTACTGATGCGGGAGACTATTTATGCATTATATATGAACGCACAAATTTGCTATTTTTACGGTCTCAATTGACTTTCTCTAGGCTTTTTATGTCACACTGTCACCATTGGCTGCTACTTTTGGGTCACTTGGAAAGTAGTCTTTTTATTTTTATTGTTTTCTTAACAGCAATCTTCTCGTACTGTATGGCGTGCGTGGCATAGGAAGGAGTGTTATTTTTTTAACAACACTCTGCAGTCTGCATCTTAAGCTGAGGAGTACTTTGATGTGCACACTTTGATTTTTGTGATTCAGATAATATTAATGAAGATCATATGATTGCTTTACGCAAACGTGCTGATGTTGACCCCAAGTACATTTTAAATTTCTCCATCAAAGATTCTTTTGAAATGAAGCAGTCTCTTAACAGGCATTATTCTCTACTGATATTTTTACCATGTAGATTTTGTGTACATGAGTTTTTCACTCTGCATGCCTTTCTCATTCTATAACTGGTTTATGCAGGCTTGGAAGTATCTTTGCTGAACTGATAAACATATACTACCGTGAAGAGGGAAGGCGGGTGAAAACACGGGTTGAGAAGAGAAATTTTACGTCCCCTGAATTGTTAATTCGTTATGGTTTTAAGGTAACCCACTTTTTTAATAACGTGATTGAATCTCTATTTATAGAATGTAAGGTCATTGATCAATAGTACTCATAAATTTTAATCATGTAAATGGTCTTATCCAAAAAGGTTTAATATTAAGAGACTTGCCGATGGCATGAGTTTTGGGCTGAGGAACTATAGTTTCTGTGATTATTTCTGTAGATATTTGACGCATTCTCTTATTTTCATTTCAGTCTTGTTAAGCTTTAATTTAGCTACAGGCGCATTTGATTTTCAGGTTGCTGTTTATGCAGAGTTTCGTAGAGATTGGATCGAAGCACTAAAATTTTACGAGGATGCATACTATGCCTTGAGAGAGGTATTACCATACATTAAATGCTGCCATCTGTCATTGCGTAGGCAAATATGTTTTCTGGTGTATGATGGGTTGTGTCTATCTGTGTTTTGCGTCCTTGGAATTATCTACTTCTTAATTCTTATGAGGTACCTTAAGCACTATTTTTGACCTGTTTTACTGTTTGGGACTGTGGTAGACTATGAAGACTAGTTTGACTTGCCAGTGTAAAATCTATTCCATGCTTTCTATATTGCCAATCAAATTCGACTTAATAGTCATAATTCATTTGAATGTACCTCAGGTCATTTGTTTAGTAATAACAACACGTGAAGTCTTAAGACTTGGGGTTCGCTTGGAATGGGAGTAATTATTACGGGAGTGATAGAGCTAAAATGAACCAAAAAATGGAGGGAACAGTAGTGGGTGATGAAATGAAGAGCGATAGTACAAAATTAGTTCTATTAGGGGGGGAATAATTACCCACCTCCCTAAGTAATTCATTACCCCCATATGGGGGTAATTATTCCTCCACCGCTTCTTTCCACCATTTACATCTTTCATCAATTACCAATCTCCTCTAATTTCTTCTTGATTTTAATTCTATTATTCCCGTTATGATTAACCCCATCCCAAGCGAGCCCCTAATAGTCATAATTCATTTTTATTGACGCTTGGTTTAATATACAGATGGTTGGAACATCTACCAGGTTGCCTGCGATACAACGTCTAGTGGAGATAAAAACTCTTGCAGAACAATTGCACTTTAAGATATCAACTCTATTACTTCATGGTGGGAAAATCGTAGAAGCGGTTATGTGGTTTCGTCAACACTGTGGCTCTTACAGGAAGCTAGTTGGAGCAGTGGAAGTTACATTTCTCCACTGGGAATGGATCAGTAGACAGTTTTTGGCTTTTGCCGAGCTACTCGAAACAAGCTCCAAAAATGTTCCAGGCTTTGCTGCCATTGTTTTGGGTGTCACTGATAAATCCCTCACTGAGTGGGAACTCCAACCAGCTTATTACTACCAGGTGCATTGTCTATGTCCGTGTAACTGTATTGAACTTCATCTCTTATTCAACAGCTCATGGAATTTTGATTGATACTCTTGTATACTAAGCAACTTATGCCTCAAGCGACAAATATTTATGATTATCAATAATAAGTTAATAACTATGCCTATAGCGTTCACCTGACCACTTACATAGTACATTATCTCATTCTCACGACGCAAGTGGCATTTCATTTCCGTGAACAATATACTCGTCCGAAGTATGGTATAGACTGATAATTCTAGATTTCTAGCAACTTAATGGCTTTCTTTAACAGCATGCAGAAGTCATAGATTTAGCTAATAGGGTTATAGGGGGACGATAATTATGGATTTCTAGTAACTCAATGGCTGTCTTTGTGCTGATTTGCCGCAGTAAAACATGGAATGCGTTAGAGATATATCTTGTCATCTAATGATTTATACGATTATTTTCGATGTTAATTTGATATTATTCCATGTGACCAGCTGGCAGCTCAATACTTGATAGAGAAGAGATCTTGCTTGGAAATGGCTCTCTCTATGTGGGAGGTCTTCAACGAGAGTGACTCTGCTGCTGATTCAGTCATTCCATCTGGTTATGTTGGGCAATTTGCTCGATTACTTGAAGAAAGTCACAATGATGCTGGTTTGCAACCGTAAGTCTTTCGTGGCTGTAGGCTGAATCTTGACTTTCTGGTGATTGCACTCACTTGAGCCTCTTTGTTTTGTTGATCTTGCACATACAGACTGACAGATGAAGAGTTCATTCGATATGCTATAGCAGAGGGGAAGAGATTTCAAGACTCCTTTGAGATAATTGCGCTCTTGAAAAAGCCCTTTGATGTATATACTAGTATAAATGCTTTGAGGATGGCATCATATTGTGGTTTCCGAATGGCTAAAGAATACTTAATTCTAAATGATACTAAAAATGCCAAACAATATTTTGATCAAGCGGTGAGTTTGTATAGGCATGAGGGGTGGACGATTTTGCTATGGGAGATCTTGGGTTACTTGCGCGAATGCTCAAGGCATGATGGTTCCTTAAAAGAATTTGTTGAATATTCTCTCGAGTTGGCCGCGTTGCCAGTATCATCAGGAGATTCTTTTGCCTGTAAAGATTGTGGTCCAGCTGGTCCTCCAGGCATCCAAGAAAGAGAAATTATTCAGAAAGAAATTATAGACCTCGTTGCTGGAAAGGCAAATCTTGCATCGAAAGAATATTCTGGCTTTGGGGTAGTTGACGGTCCGCTTCATCTCGAAATAGATCTTGTCAGTCCACTTAGGGTGATTCTGCTATCTTCAGTTGCATTTCATGAACAAGTAGTCAAGCCAGGAATGCCCACAAAAATGACGCTGTCTCTCTTATCCCAACTACCTCTGCCTTTAGAGATTGATGCGTTAGATGTTCAGTTTAATCAGTCGGAATGTAACTTTTCGATCCAGAATTCCCAGAAAACTCCTGCTACAAATTCGACCAGTCAAGCAAGTTTTCGTTTGGAAACAGCTCCAACTTTGGCACTTTTTACAAACAAATGGCTGAGATTGACTTATGATATAAAATCTGGTAAGTACTTTGGTGACTTATGTCCGTCTTTCGTTCCATTTGTAGGTCAGTATATTTGGTGAAGCGTGTAGGTGCGTGTAAATTTCTGAAATAGAGAGGCATGGTATATTGATGAGTATGGTACTATGATGTGCCAACTTATTTTTCTTGTAATTGTTGTATGTGATTTGTAAGATGATTCTCTTTCATATATGAGCATGAGCAATAGTCTCAATGGTGCAGAGACAATTGATTCATGAGCAACAGTACTTTAGGTATATTCTACCCTAAACGTAATGCGAAGGAATTTGATTTTTCCTTGACTTATTCCTCTGTGGGACATCATATGCTTAGCGTGTCCGTGTCCATAGCCATGGAAAGTAGCAAGGCTTCTCCAATCTTCACCAAATATTTTCATTACTCTCTATATGTTACCTTTGGTTTTTGTTTGCTCATCTTGTGTACGATTCCTGTTGTTGCCGCAGACCGGAGTGGAAAACTCGAGTGCGTATCTGTTATCGCAAGGATCGGCTCCAACTTCACTATATGCTGCAGAGCTGAAAGTCCTGCGTCCATGGGTGATGTGCCGCTGTGGAAGTTTGAAGAACGTGTAGAAAGTTTGCCAACCAAGGATCTCATTCTTGCATTTTCTGGTCAAAAGGCTATACAGGTTGACGATCCCGATCCACTAGTTGATCTAACTGTCGATGCTTTGGGTCCCGCATTGGTCGGTGAAAGGTTCATTGTTCCTGTCACGATTGTTTCAAAGGGTCATATGGTACACTCTGGTGAGTTAAAAATTAATTTGGTCGACACCAAAGGTGGCGGACTTGTCAGTCCAAGGGAAATCGACCCAAATGCCAGCGAGAAGCATCACGTTGAGTTGCTTGGAATTTCTGGTCCAGACGATGGAAACTCATTCAGGGACTTCGACAATATCAGAAAGATTCAACACTCGTTCGGATTAATATCTGTTCCGTTACTAAATGACGGCGAGTCATGGTCCTGCCAATTGGAGATTACATGGCACAGACCTAAGCCGATAATGTTATTCGTCTCCTTGAGCTATTCTCCGCAAAGCGACGACCCTAATGCGCAGAAGGTTCATGTTCATAAGAGCTTGGAAATCGACGGTAAGACTCCCGTTTTAATCAGCCATAATGTTTTGCTACCATTCCGGCGGGACCCGTTACTACTTTCTCGAGTCAAGCCCGTAGCTAACTCCGACAAACTACCATCCTTGCCTCTGAATGAAACAAGCATACTTATCGTCAACGCTAAAAACTGCACCGAGGTGCCGTTGAGGATACTTTCCGTGACTGTTGAAGGAGACGATAATGTCTCGGGTGGTTCGTGTACAGTTTGCTCGGCCAGTAATCAATACACCGACGGTGCTGGAGCCAACCTACTTGTTCCAGGTGAGGAGTACAAGAAGGTCTTCTCGGTCATCCTGATGACAAATATCACCAAAGTTAGATTCGGGACAGTGTGTCTCAAGTGGACAAGAGATAACGGGGCCTTAGCGACAAGCGATTCGGGGGTTTTAACGAAACACAGAATTCCAGACGCTAATGTCGAAGTGACTCCAGTGATTGTGGGTTTGGAATGTCCACCCCATGCCGTTCTCGGAGAGCCATTCACATACTTCATCAAATTTCATAATCAGTCGGATTTGCTCCAGGAGATCAAGTTCTCGTTATCGGACTCACAGAGTTTTGTTTCATCGGGATCACATAAAGACACCGTTCTCGTTTTGCCTAAGTCGCAGCATGTCCTTAGTTACAAGCTCGTTCCCCTGGCTTCTGGTTCGCAGCAGTTGCCGAGGGCTACGGTGACTTCTGTAAGATATTCAGCTGCGGTTCAACCTTCTGTACTGGCTTCCACCATTTTTGTGTTCCCTGCAAAGCCTCGGATTGAGATGAACACTGTGGAAAGTAATGTCGATTCCGTGATACATACACTAGAAAAGATCAAATTCTAACTCCGAAAATGTGATTTTGCTTGGGATGCCTCGATCGCAATGCTTGGACTCTGACAAATGGCACCGGTGGAAATCATGTCAGCAAATTCCCCTCTCATTATGACAAATTTGGGCCGTCGTTCTGGGATCAGTTTCAATGTAGTGCCTATTGCAGGTACTTCCGACTTTTGTCGATATTGAGAAAATATTCTTTCTATTTCGGTCAATAAGCTTTCATTATTCTAAATATTTTCTTTCAGAAAAGAAAAAAAATGGAGCTTTTGACCCAAAATAGAGAGCACTCCATATTTGTGTTCTTTTACGCAATGCTCGTCTTATGCCGAAGTTGTCAAAGAAAATGGTGATTTTGTGTCTTCTTGATGATGGCTAGTGGATCAACGATTGTTTCGGACGAGATTGTTATATACGTATAATGATTTCATTTATGAACTTCACAAATTATTTTGGTGTTTGTGCTTGTTAAACGGTTTCATACAAAACGAACTCAAGACTATAATTTAACTATCCCTAGACTGTATGTTATTCCAGTATTCCTTTTTTTTTTTTTTGGCAAATTCTAGAATAAAACGGTTTCATGCATACTATGGTTGACTCTGATTAGAATGTGACCACTTTAACGCTTAATTGTGTCCACTTTAAAAATGATCACTTTAAACCTCCAAAAGTTGTCACATTAAAAGTTAAAGTCGTCATTTTGATCGTTAAAGTGGTCACATTTTAGTCATTGATAGGATGTCGTACGAGTGAAACCGACGTACAATATAGATGGATAGATGCGAGGGTTAAAAGGGGGATGAATTTTTGGATTGGCCAGTAAAATATACTCATATGATATCAGTGTCATTTAAATTTGTTAAAATTGGAAAGTTGGAATACATATTTTGTTTCTGGTGAGAAAGTAAAGCAGTTTCATTTAATACGTAAGTTTAATTGTTGGCACATTTACAATGATGTTTCAGTTTTCTATTTTGTCTGTGATTGTTAATGATTTTTGCTAAGATACAAAAGTGCAACATTTACTTCAAAGGAGTATTTTAAAAATGTTGAATAAGTAATTGTTCTTTCCAGAATTATTTTCATTCATTTCGATTCGATTCATTCACTTCATTCTATTCGATTCGATTCAACTTAGTTCACTTCAGTTCAGTTTAGTTCAGCTTAATTCAGTTCTATATTATTTTAATTGAACTTTCTTCATTTTAGTTGATTCGATTCATTCGATTGATTGATTCGATTCATTCATTTCGATTGATTCGATTATCTCGATTGATTCGATTCAGCTCTAAAAAGTCCGAAAGAACAGGTTGTAAGTTCTTTGAAAAATAGTGAGATTTTAGGACTTGATATTGGCTTTACTTATGGTTAAAGTGGCAATTTCATCTCTGAGCTTTTAGGACTTGATATTGGCAAGTCAGTCCGATTTGGATTGAGATTTTTAAGGTTTGATCTAGAGTGTCCATTTTTTTAGATTTATTTTTGATATATTTTTTGTAAAAGCCGTCTTATAGCATAAGACGGGGCCAAAAAAAACTCATTGAAATAAAAAGTTGACGATCTTTGTTCAGGTCTTTCAATTGGAAAATAGATCCTCTCTATTTTGTAAAAAGAAATGGAGGTCAATTTTCTAATGAATGGTGTACATCTCCAAAAATACTTTTGTCTTAAAAGAACGGCCTTTTTTTTAGACATTTTTTTACTCACATTTAGGTGCATGGTGGCCACTTTTGAATAGTTAGTGACAATTATCTAATAATGGTGCACTCAATTTATTAAAAAAAAAAAAACAAAAAGTGAAAAAGAAAATGGAGGGATCTAGACCAAAAAGAAATGAATCTTCCATTTCTTTTGGTTTTGAATATATATTTAGAGCCATTAGATTGTTGTTAGGAGAGATCTAGACCAAAAAGAAATGAATCTTCAATTCCTTTCAATTGTTGAATTGATCCTACGTTAAGAATTGGGATCCTTTGTTTCACTCTGGTGTCTCATTTAATTAATTTTTTGACATATAATAAGATTGATGATCAAAATAGTAATCAGGCATGATGAATTGATGAGTTGTCTTTGAGGCAGATGAAAGCATGAAAGTGGGACAGAGAATCTCAACTCGTATGTTAAAGGATTGTGGTGATTCCACGGTATAAAAGTCCCCGTGGCATCAACATTGCCCATGTTAAAATTGGGCTATGTCTGCTTTATCCATCTATTTGCCAATTTATATTAGGGATATTTTTCATGGTATTCTTGAGATTTGTGACTTTACCCGTGATACTCTCTTTTCATGTTAGAATACTTTGATTGAACTTAACTTTAATGTAAGACTAGTTTGACAAGATACAGAAGATTTTTAGTGTCTTATTAGGAGTACATTTTGATTTTGATTATGATTAATTTTACCAAATATGTGGCGGTTATATTTTTTGACATCACATTTTAATTTTTCTTTTTTATTTCTCATCATGTCATCTTGTCTTTTAATTTTCATTAAAAAAAAATTAAATGGGATATTAGAGTATGGAAACCGACATGAATAGAAAAAAAAAAAAGCCATATAAATAACACGTGAGGAGAGAGTACGTGGAGAGTGAGAAGGAAACAGGTAAAAGACAGCTGTAAATGCGATGATTAAAAAGGATAAGTGTGGGGCCCATGGCTGTGCTTAACTGTTTCATTTTTATATGTGGGCCCCATCTCCTACCCACTGTTAAATGATAATCCTCGTGATTGTTTTACCTGATTTTTCTACTCCGTACCATTTATTGCTCTCACTCCCCCCTCTTTTCCTTTTCTTCTTTTTTAATCCTAAGGTCAAGGTTAATTTTGTTAAGAATATAGACGGTCAATTCGATTAAGTCTGGCATAAAACCGTTTCATGTGTGTGACGAAGTATTTAATTAAAATGTGACTATTCAATATTTAAAGCGACCACTTTAACGCTAAATGTGACCAATTTAAAGTTTCATAAAATGGTCTCTTTAAACGTTAAAATAGTAACTTTAACCTTTAAATAGACGCATTTTAGTTGTAAGTATCTCATCGTAAGCGTGAAACGATTTTATGTGAGCATTTGTGTACAAAGCAGTAATGGGTCTATTTATAATAGAACATATAAAACACTAAACTCTAAATAATAAGAAAATCCTAGCCTCCTCTACAGGGAAGATCTAAATCCTAACGATATTTAGCCTAATGGACCTGATATCCTAACAGCCTCCCGCAATTGTAACAACCGTCTAACACTAAATTGTCTAATACTCCGTATTTAGGAGTACTTTATAATAAATATTTACGTAAGTGAAATTTCAATATTAAAACTATTTATATATTCTTTATCCTTCATTAAATTGACTTTAGTATATATATTTCATATTTTTGAAAATTTGATCTCACAGTAATTTGATGTGAGACCGTCTCACATGAGACTTACCGCAAATCTATATAATACATTCTCTATTTTACACGTGGTAGAGCCCTTTGAGACATTACTTTCATTACAATTACTCCGTATAATTTTGTGAATGATTTTTCGGTAACAATTTCAAACAGGTTATTTTCATATATTAATTAGTTTTTATATCTATAACATATAGACAAGGAATTAATCATACTGTTAATTTTATAGAAACTACAGTTAATTTGCTTCTCAAGATGTATTTTTTAACAAAATGAAATTTTGTTAGCAATCTACGAAGTAAAATCATCAATTATTTTGTAAAATATGTTGAGATTGAAACTTAGCCCACCTATATATTATTCATCATGTGAATGTTCTTAGTTAAATTGATATCGAGCATACTAATTTCTAAAAATTAATCAACGTTTATCCACTCGATCAAATTGTCAACCCGTTTATAATTTCGGTACTCATTTATATCATGGAAAATGTGGATATTCATGTATATCCGAATTCTGTTATATTTTTATGCTATAATTTAACAAAGATTATAAACAAATGGAAAAAAAAATTAAAAAAAAATTAATACTATAAGATACAAAATACTACTCTCTCTGTCCATGAGATAGCGTGAGCCACTTTTTGTGAGGAAAAAGTGGGAGTGGAAAAGCCTCTACATTAGGCTGAGAAGGAGTAATAGAAAAATAAACTGTAAAAATGTGATTCACCCCTACCCATAGCCTGATAGCCCTATCTCACCAATTTCATTCCTGTTATCAATATCAATACCAAAACCAAAATTTTGCTGAAAATCGAGAAATCCCTTAATACTAGAAACAAGGGATAATGATTAATTGATTATTGATAAATGATTAAATAAATTGACTTTTACAAACCCAAAAAAAACATATCCTAATTGAGAAATCATTAAACAAATCCCACTAAACAAAATAATCGGCGAGTTGTACACGAGGCTGACTAGACAACGGTGAACAACTCGTCATTTTTTTTATATCCAGATATTATCGTTAGGAGTTAGGATTTAGGATTAATCGTCAAATAAAGTTTAAAAAAATGCATTTTATCAAACATTATCTTTAAAAAAATACAAATGTCAATTACCACCTTTAAAGTATTTTTTTTTTGTCTACTACAACCATTTGGCCTAAATTTGACTTAAGTCAACTAAATTCCGACATTTTAGTCACCGGAGCACATTTTTTTAAGTTAAAATGATAAATTTCTAGGTCGTATTGGTGAAATCCTTGGTTTGAGATAGTGTATTTTGGGTTTTGAAGGACGATAAATCAAATTTGAGAGAACTAAGAAGATAAAAATGAAAAAAAAAAAAACATGAATTCCGGTAAGTTAATGTCGGAATTTGGTCAACTCAGGCCAAAAGGTCGTAGTTGACAATTTTTTTTTTTTTTAAAGGTTGGTGTTTGACAAAAACTGGTTTTTTAAAGGTTGTGTTTGATAATTAATCCTTATTGTAATCGTATATATGCATTTATGCATGCTCAAAGTACTTTAGACTATTTCCGTCCTAACCATTAGATCATACGAGTAATATTTTTAGTATATATGTATTTAATATAAGGACTACTCATATTAATTACTAAATATATGTCTTATATAGGTCGATAAATTCTAATAAGAAATCATTTTTATGCGTAGAAAGACCAACAAAAGTAATCATTGATTTTGATTTTTGAGGGATGTCGATTCTATTTAAATGACTCTAAATGATAATTAGACAACGTTTGTACTTTTGGATAGCGAAAATAATGTGTTTATACTTTATCTCAAAATAAAAAAAAAGTAAATAGTACCAAATTAAACAAGCGGAGTAGTATTACAAAGGACGAGTATATACATGATGCATAATTGCAAAAAACAATAAAACAACTAAATTTATTACTCATACATTTGATAGATTAGCGTGGTACTTTTTGTGAGGAGAAAAGTGGTAGTAGAGTAAATGAATGAGATAGAGGGAGTACGAGACTATGTCATGTGTAGCGGTCCGCACGTCGACCCCGTAGATTTTATATTTCCGCACTTTATTTTCGCAACTTAGGAACTTTTGTAAGTCATTTGGTCAGTTAGCAACCTTAGTGTTGAATCTTGGCCCGGGACATTTAGTATTTCTTAGTTTTCTAGATGTCAGTGAACGCCTCCAATAGGTGGAGAACGCGGTGTCGCCAGACCACGACGAAGAGATGGCTTACCTCCATCGAAAGATAGAGGAACTCGAAAAGACATGCTCGGATCTAATGAGACTTGCGAATACCAATGGTGGCCTAGGCGGCCCGCGAAAGGTGAAAGCTCCACCCCCTCGTACCTTTGGAGGGACGAGAGACTCCAAAGAGGTGGACAACTTCATATTCGACTTGGAACAATACTTCCGAGTCACTCAGCTCGAAGGAAACCTCAAGGTGGATACAGCTAGTATGTATCTAGTCGATGATGCTAATTTGTGGTGGAGTACGCGAAAATACAAGCTAACACTCTCACGATCGAAACGTGGGAAGACTTCAAGAGGATCTTCAAGGATCAGTTCTATCCTGAGAATACTGAATTCATGGCCCGACGAAAATTGAAGAATGTCAAGCACACAAGTTCCATCCGAGAATATGTGAAGGCTTACTCGACTTGCATGCTTGATATCAAGAACATGAGCGAAGAGGACCGTGTGTTCCAATTCATCGATGGGTTAAAAGATTGGGCTCAACGTGAGATTATGCGACAAAGGCATGAGACCCTATCGGCCACTCTAGCCACCGCGGAACGACTCGTCGACTATCATGGGGACCGTGACCCCAATAAAACGAGAGGACCGTTCGGTGGGAATGTAAATACTCCAGGCAAGAGCGGAGGTGCTGGTCACAAGTCAGGTCGACTTCGTCTGGTAGCCGGTTCCGCCCAGGAGGTGATCAAGGGAAAAGATGGGGGCAACCTAGCTCCAACTCGAGCTACTCTTTGAGGGGAGTAACTCTAAAGCGTCCACAGCTAAGAAGCCCTTTGCTTGTTTCTTATGCAAAGGTCCTCATCGATACCGTGAGTGTCCACTGTAAAGAGAATTTAATGCTATAAAAAAGAACTTATCGAAGATGTCGATGGAAAACGACCCTGACGGGAACGACAACCATGCAGATGGGGCCACTGATGAGGGGCCGAGTGAACAAGAAGATCAAGCGAGGATGGGGGCCGTCCACATGATGTACTCGATGGGAAAAGAGAGCAACCAAACTCAACATAAAACAACAGAGCTTATGTACGTCGACGTGAACATCATGGGGAGAATGACCCAAGCAATGATTGACACCGGGCTGATGATGATCGTGAAGGGGGCCGCATGAAAGCGATCAACTCAAGTGCTAAGTCGATATCCGGAGTAGCGAAAAATGTGCCGATCAAGATGGGAGATTGGTCAGGCCAACTTAACTTCACAACCGTTCCAATGGATGACTTCAAGTTAGTGCTCGGAATGGATTTCTTGAAGCGTACATCGACAGTACCCATACTGCACCTGCAATCCCTCATTATGATGGGGTCTAAACCTTGCTTGGTGAAGGTAGTGAAACCCGAAGACGACAAGAAGAAAGGGCCTCTCCTGTCCGCTATGCAATTAAAGAAAGGAATGAGACATGGAGAGCCCACATATCTAAGTACCATGTCTCTAAAGGAAGATACTCGAGAGGAGGTCGAGGACCCAAAGGTAAAGCAATTACTCTATAACTGAGAAAATGCCTGATGCCTGAGAAATTGCCCTAAAACCTGTCGCCGCGACGTTTGGTGGACTATCAAATTGAGCTATTGCTGGGAGCAAAGCCGCCAGTTAGGGGTGCTTATCGAATGGCACCTCCCGAATTGGTAGAGCTTAGGAGACAACTCGATGATCTCCTGAAGTCAGGGTCGATTCGGCCGTCTAAAGCTCCTTACGGAGCCCCTGTATTGTTTTAGAAGAAGCAAGATGGAAGCCTAAGGGTTTGTATTGATTATCGAGCACTGAATAAGGTAATGGTGAGGAACCACTACCCAATCCCCTTGGTGGCCGACTTGTTCTGTAACACCCCGACTCATTTCACATTTTATATTATTTATTTCGTTTAATTCGTCTAGCATTTCTCTTGATCTTTCTCATTTTTGGCTCGAGAAAGTCATGTAGCTTGATCACGTGTCGTTTTGACGGGTCTTGGTGGCTCTAACCTAGGTGGTTTCCGAGAAGAGGGTGTGTGAGTAGCTAAGGAAGAGTTAGGAGGAGTTTGGAGAGGAGTATGTGTGAAAAACTAAGTTAGAAAGTTGATTTTCAAAGCTTAAAAGTTCTGACTTGAAAAGTAACCCTCCAAACTGACCGGCTCAAGGTGAACCGACCGGTTCCACCACTGAACCGACCGGTTCAGGCCCGAACCGACCGGTTCTGGTCTGTTTTTCGGATTAGTCTTTTCGTGTTTGTTTTAATTGTTTTGCACGAAATCCTTTTATTATCCTAACCCCTCTAAACCATAGGATCATTTTAAAGCTGCTATTCATCCCTTTCATTGAAAACCTCTCTTCTCTCTCATAATTCTCTCATAATTTTTCTCATTAATTTCCTCATAAACATCATTCAATTCATCTCCAATTCAAGCCCTAATCAGCCCTAATTCATTCTCTTTATAATTCCTTCGGTAATTCTTATCAATTGATTTAGTTTTCTGATTATGTTGTTATTATATGTTTGTTTATTGTGTTCTTATGATTGTATGTGTATTTGATGTGCCCTAATCAAGGAGAAAAGGAGCTAGGTGAAGAAGACACCATACTCATCGAAGAGGAGGAGGATTAAAGCTTTATCATCACTTGAACAAGGTAACTAGGTGTAGCTTTGGTGGTATTTTGACTAGTATGAGGCCTTGTGGTTGTTTTGAGTCCTTGATTATGATTGTATGATTATAAAGGTTGTGACTTTGGCTTGAATGGATGTTGTAGTAATCACCTATGCTTGTGTTGAGTCGGCCTCATACTCTATTGGTCTAGAAGCATGTTTAGGATGTTTTCCTCACATAAAATGATGATAATGATGTTGTACAATGATTAAAGTTGATGTCTTGGATGATTTATGATCATTTGTCTCATGCCCTAGTGATGGTTTACTTATTGTGGTTGTTTAAGCATGTTGTTGTAAGCTTTGACTATATTGTGATGAGCTAGGCTGTATGTTGGTTGTTGGATTGATCATGAGGTTACTATGGCTTGTATTGACGGTATTGGAGTTGGTTTGATGGTTGGATTGATCATGTTGCTTATGCTTGAGTTAAGTTTGCATGCGTGTACTGTTTGACACGTATGTGAGGAGTTAACTAGTACAAAACATACCTATTGTGTCTATGCTATTGTGTCGGTTCTAAAAAAAACGCCACAAAAAGTAATTTTAGAATTTGTGTCTATGCTTATTTCTTTTCAGGTTTGTATAATCTGTATGAATTTTAGAATGACGATGAATTCAGTAATTGTAAAATTAATTCTTCGTTTGTTAGTCGATTTAGGTTTTAGTTTTTACAATTTAAGCTTTTGATTTTTGATAAATTATTTCTGCTCACATTGATTACGTTTTTAATTTCATCACTTCTGTTCAAGTCAAATTAGGTAGTTTGTTGCTGGTCGTTAGCTTTTTATTGTGCTACTGGACATTATCTCTTATTGTTAGATGCAAAATGAGTTGGTATCACTTATGATGAATCATTATTTAACATCTTCAGTAAGTTGCAAAATAAGGTGTCGCAATAAAACCAAGAAAACAAAAGGAAATTTGACCCGTTTTGTTAACCCTAGGGTTCTACCTTTTCTATCATCTTCGCGATAAATCATCAGAACTCGTCATTAACAACATCATCGTCAATACAATCAATTCGTTGTATGAATCATTGATCAATTCAGTTTACGGTGAGTTTCCATAATCTTTCTCACTGATTTAATACATGTGAATTACTCTACGTTGAAATCGGTCGATTTGATCCGAAATCGACTGAATTTGATTCGTATTGTTTAACACATTAATTTGAATTGATTTGAATGTTGATTATCTTTGTTTGATTTTGTGCAAGTGTGCAACTATATTCGAGTCATTGATTTTGATTGGTTTAATTTTTATGGTTTCTATATTTTTTAGGGTAAAGTTGAGGCACAGATAAACCCTATTTAGTTTGTTACATTATTATATTATGCACGAGTTAGTATTTTGGATTTAGAACTTTAAGTTATGCGTTTTGTCGAATGTCTTTGCGTTTTTTGGTTGCGAAAATTAATTTCTTGTACTAAATATGTTGTGATTACTCACGAGTATTAAGGAGTTTGATTCGTGTTCGTTTGAATCACCTTGAGTCAAACTTTTAAGGGTTATATGGATTGTTGTTATGTTAACGATGGACTTTTCGAGTTTGATGAAGTGTGCTAAAATAATGGATTTTATCGCCATTGAAGTGAATCTTGAATATATCTTTGAAGTGGGACTTTGAGTAAGGTGTGATTATTTGCGAACTTTACATTTAAATCACGCTTGTTGTTTGGCGATTTACAAGTTTTGGTTACTTGTTTGGCTGGTTTTTGCGTTTGTGATGCAATTGTTTTATAAGCGATTCGGTCACGATGATTCTTTTTCGCAAGTGACATTATCTTGATAAGTGACTACAAGATTTTAGGCGATTTGATGCGACATTATTTCTTAGTGCGTTCTTCTATTGATGTGCGGTTGTTTGTGTGATGTTATGTAGTTGGATGAAAATGTAAATGGGAAGACTAGCTCAGAATGGATGAAGACGTTCGGTTGGTCACACAGGTATACATGTTCTCTTAAAATTCACATTGATTCTCCTCATTTGTCCAAACTTTGCCATAAATCGTTAGTAAGTAATCCCACTTTGTGTGTCTCTGCATAATAGCTATATTTAATTTTGTCTATTAATTTCTTAACCAAAATTTTGTCATAGTTTAATAACTTGGTCTTATTTATACGGAGTAGTTTTGTGATTGTGGTTGTTGTCGTTATTTTATGTAAGTGTTGTGGACTTGTGGTGGTTTTGTTTCATAGTTTTTGATATTATCATTGCTTGTTATTTTATGAGATGAATAGACGCTAAATCGGTATTACTACTTCATCTACAGGTGAAGATCTCTCTATAGCCACTGTGATGTCATGGTCGCGGGCCTGTTGTCCGCTACTGTTGTTGTAGCTGTTCGCTGCGTTCGGTCTGCTGTCTTGCTGTCAAACGTTCTATACATTGTTGGCGTTGTTCACTGTTGTTACTGTCGTCCACTGATGTATATTAGTTATTAGTTTGTCACCACTCTTTGTATTTGTTTTATTTGAACACTTGTAGAATTTTATTATGACGGATGATATGTGTAAAATCTTGGAATTTAGATTCAATGAAATTGGATTTTTGATGTTTCTATTTGAAGGTGTCTATTTAAAATTCAACATTTTGTTTAGGTAATCTATAGTGACATGCAACCACAATTTAGGCATTAATTTGAAATATTAAAAAAAAATTCAAAAAGCTCAATATTTGTGGCGGTTTTGCCTTAAAACCGCCACAAAAGCTTAATATATGTAATATAAATAAATTACTATTTGTGGCGGTTCTGCCTTAAAACCGCCACAAAAAGCCTACTTTTTGTGGCGGTTCCTTCCTAAAACCGCCACAAAAAGCCTACCATTTGTGGCGGTTCCTTCCTAAAACCGCCACTAAAAGCCTACCATTTGTGGCGGTTTTATAGGAACCGCCACAAAAAGCCTACCATTTGTGGCGGTTCCTTCCTAAAACCGCCACAAAAAGCCTACCATTTGTGGCGGTTTTAGTAAGGAACTGCCACAAATGGTAGGCTTTTTGTGGCGGTTTTAAGAAGGAACCGCCACAAAAAGTAGGCTTTTTGTGGCGGGTTTACAACCGCCACAAAAAGTATACGACCCCTTGATATACGACGCGTCAAAACCGCCATAAAAGGTCTATTACAACCGCCACAAAAGGGTCTTTTTCTACTAGTGGTTACGACGTCCTAGTTTGGACGGATACCGCCCATAGTCCCCTCGGCTATTCTTGTTGCTTAGTTAGAGCTATTATGGGTTCTCAACCATGTTGGTTGGAGACTATGGTTTGTATAATGTCGTCACCGTTCTTGTTGCTCAGTGGGATTTGCCCAAATTTAGACTATGAGATTGAGGAACTTCTTGTTGCTGTTCCGCCATAGGGTAGAGTGATTCTTGTTGCTTCACTCAGGGTGATTCTTGTTGCTTCACCTAGTGCTCTGCGCTTACTCTTGCGCTTGTGTTGATTGGTTACGAGTCTGATTGATTAGAGAAGGTTGTTGGTGACGCGTAGTGTGTGTGATTGTTGAGCCGTGTGTTGTTGTTGGATGTGTCGAGTTGGTTGTTGATGTTGTCTCATGTATTGTTGGTTGTTTTTGTACTCTGATTATAGGCCGTAGGCCAGGTGAGCTTGTATACGTTGTTTATTATGTTTATGATGTTGAAATACGACTGGGGAGCACCTAGTTACTCCCCACTGATTGTGGTTGTTGTTTCTTTTTTTATAGGTACGCGCGGGACAGGATAATGTTTGAGAATGCCGTGAGGATGTGACCGTAGCTTGCCTTGATTGAGTTGACTAGCTAGTTGGAGTGTCTAGATTTGATTTGATTTCAGTTTATATTTCATTGTACTTTGGTTTTGAGATTGTATGGGGTATTTATTCCCCGATGTTAGGCCATGAGGTCTACTCTATTTTACTTTGATTTAGCTGTTTTTAGTCGTTGTGAGTGACAATACCAGATTCACGGTGTTTCCGCCACCATGGATTTCATTTTCATTTTCATTTTCTCCTTTAAAACCTTTTTAAAAGCTTATTTTATATTGTCCAATAATCCGGGTTGTTACATGTTCGATCAGTTACAAGCCGCAGTCTACTTCACCAAGTTGGATTTACGGTCAGGGTATCATCAAGTTCGCATTGCTGAAGGAGATGAACCAAAGATAGCATGCGTCACGCGATATGGATCTTATGAGTGGTTGGTCATGCCCTTTGGGTTGACTAATGGACCAGCCACATTTTGTACTCTCATGAATCATGTCTTCCATGAATACTTGGACAAATTTGTCGTGGTATACTTGGATGGTATCGTTGTGTACAGTAGGACGATCGATTAACATGTTGAGCATTTACGTCTAGTGTTCGAGAAGCTAAGGGAGAACCACTTGTTTGTCAGAA
Source organism: Dianthus caryophyllus (assembly GCA_023091065.1). Lineage (NCBI taxonomy): Eukaryota > Viridiplantae > Streptophyta > Magnoliopsida > Caryophyllales > Caryophyllaceae > Dianthus > Dianthus caryophyllus. The sequence continues at coordinate 34,862,182 of CM041524.1, read as the reverse complement.
AGGAGAAATGTGAATTTGCTCGAACGGAGGTGAACTTCCTCGGACACATAGTGGGAGCGAGTAAAATACGAATGGACCCAAAGAAGATCAAGGCAATAAATGACTGGAAGGCGCCCAAAAATGTTAGTGAGCTTCGATCCTTCTTAGGACTCGCTAACTATTATCGACAATTTATACGGGGATATTCGAAGATTGCTACTCCCCTCACCGAGTTACTGACAAAGGACTTAACTTGGGAGTGGTCTCGCGAACGGGATCGGGCCTTCGAAGATCTCAAGGCAGCTATAGTTCGAGAACCAGTGCTCGCGCTCCCTGATATTTCCAAACCGTTCATTGTCAAGACAGATGTTTCGAACTATGCTCTTGGCGGTGTGCTGTTACAAGATGGACATCCAGTTGCTTATGAGAGTCAAAAATTTAGTGGGGCTGAGACGAGGTACGCTGCTCAAGAAAAAGAATTACTTGCCATCGTCCATTGTCTAAGGGGGTGGAGGCACTATCTCTTGGGCTCTAAGTTCATTGTTCGGACAGATAATACTGCGACCTCCCACTTCTTAACTCAACAGAAGATTAATAGTCGACAAGCAAGGTGGCAAGAATTGTTGGCTGAATTTGATGTGGAGTTTACCTATCGACCGGGAGCGTCAAATAAGGTAGCGGACACTTTGAGCCGCAGATCCGACCTTGCAGCCTTGCACACTATTGCTCATTTGTCATCGACAGTAATGGCGACAAACATTCAAAAACAAGTGAAGGACCACATTGAAGCTGATCCCATCGCGCGAACATTAATGAAGCTAGCTCGTGATGGCAAGACTTGACGTTTTTGGATAGAAGATGACTTGCTCCTCTCTAAGGGACATCGATTATTTGTTCCTAAGGCTGGAGGCCTCCGAAAAAAACTTCTCAGGCAGTGTCACGATACGACTTGGGCCGGTCACCCAGGGTGGCATCGAACGTTGATTTTACTGAAACAAGGGTACTTTTGGCCGCAGATGAAGGAGGATACAATAGAGTACACAAAGACTTGTCTTGTGTGCCAGCAAGACAAAGTAGAGCGACAAAAGTCAGGGGGATTGTTGAATCCACTCCAGGTCCCAACTCGACCATGGGAGAACATCTCCATGGACTTCATCAATGGACTACCAAAGGTGGGGGCACTTAGTGCCATTATGGTGATTGTGGACAGGTTTTCAAAGTATGCGACATTCATTGCCATGCCGAAGGCTTGTGGGGCAGAAGAAACGGCTATTTTGTTCTTCAGACACGTGGTATAGTATTGGGGGCTGCCAGAAAGTATCATTAGTGACCGAGATCCCCGCTTCACTGGCGTGTTTTGGAACGAGATGTTCAAGCTGTTTGGGTCCAAGTTAAACTTATCTTCGAGTTATCATCCTCAATCGGATGATCAAACAGAAAGATTCGACAGCATGTTAGAGGAATACTTGAGGCACTTTGTTGGCGCTTACCAGCAAGAGTGGGTGCGACACTTGATGTTGCACAATTTTGTTTTAACTCTCAGCAGAGCTCCACTTCAAATAAGAGCCCTTTTGAGATTGTTTCAGGTCAACAATCTTTACTGCCGCACACTGTAGCCTTGCAACATGGCGAGAGAAGCGAAGGTGCCAATGAGTTCATCAAGGAATGTCGCCGAAATGCAGAGATTGCTCGTGCATACTTGGAGAAAACGTTCCACCGAATGAAGAAATGGGCAGATCAAAATCGTCAGCCACGAGATTTCAAAGTAGATGATATGGTGATGGTGATGATCAACCCAGAGCAGATGAGATTCTTAAGGGGCCGTGACAAGCGCCTTGTCCGAAAATACGAAGGTCCGCTCAAGATCATCAAACGAATCGGCCAAGCCACCTACAAGCTCGAGAGCCCAGATTGGATGAAGTGTCACCCAGTGTTTCATGTGAGCAGCTTAAAGCCCTACCATCCGGATCAGGAGGATCTCCCCCGCAACAAGAACCGTCGCGCCAACATTCGCACAAAGATCATGCCGTTGACTTCTGAAGATCAATGAAGACCTGCTGAAGACCTTAGTTTGTAAATAGTTTCATTTTATGTATTTTTTTTTCTTTCATCTTTGTAATGTCTCCGAGGACGGCGACAAAATTAAGTGGGGGAGAATGTAGCGGTCCGCACTTCGAGCCCATAGCTTTTATATTTCCGCACTTTATTTTCGCAACTTATGAACTTTCGTAAGTCCTTTGGTCAATTAGCAACCTTAGTGTTGAATCTTGGCCCGGGACATTTAGTGTTTCTTAGTTTTCTAGACGGTTTAGAAAAGTATACGCTACTGTGCGCACTCAATGTCTACTACCAAAAGATGTGTACAAATCTCCATCGAACGAGTAAAGAGATTAGTAAAAATGATGTACTTGTAACTTTAGTGGTTACTGATTTTATACATGTGTTAGTTGCATTATGGGAAAACAAACTAACAAAACTCCGAATGGTGCAAAGAAGAGCTCAAAGCTATTAGGTTTCATACATACAGTCGTATGTTATCTTGTCTGAAACACGATTGATCTAAAAATGCTTTATCACCTTCATTGACGATTATTCACGATATATGATTCTCTACTTATTTCATTCTATATACGAGACTTTAGATGCTTTAAAATTGTCTAAGGCAAAAGTTGAGAATAAATGCAGTATGCGCATTAAAATCGTGAGATCAGATCGAGGTGAAGAGTATTATTGTAGATATATAGAGGACAAAATACGCGCAGTCTATTTTGCTATATTTCTTTAGGAATGACTTGATCAGTGGGAGTGATCAATTTCAGGATTAAAGTATACCTGAAAATGATCATCATGAGTTTTACTCTCTAATTCAAGCTGTGGATTAATTGTTGTTCATGCTCCTTAAGTTGATCGATGAGTAAAACACCCAAATGCAGAAACTCCACGAAAGTTGATAAAATTATGATAGATCATAATGTAAGTGATGACCTAGATCATCATGAGCTGGAGTAACAAGTTCACCGTGAGGCAGAATAAGTTCCATTAAGGAGATCTATCAAATTATAAATGTTAATTATTCCTGATGATTATGAGGTGTATCTACAAAATCGAATTGTCATTTTGGGGCCGACAATAATTCGACTACGTTTTCACAAGCCACAAGTTTTAGCAGTTCTGACTTGTGGATTAGTGCTACGAAAGATGAAGTGAACTCTATGACGTCTAATCGAGTTTGTGATCTCGTTGAATTGCCCGATATAGTTCAAAGCCCTTTGTGCAAGTGGGTCTATAAGATGAATAAAGGCTCATTAGGCAATAGCGAGAGACATAAAGTGAAACTCGTAGCCGTATAATTCACGCAGAAATAGAGAATTGATACGCGAAGATTTTGTTTTCTCCTATACTAAATAAATATTCTCTCTAAATAGTCATAACATTAATAGTTCATTTTGATCTCGAGTTACATCATATGGATGTGAAAACGGTATTTCTCAATGGTGACTTAGAGGAAGAAGTCATATTAAATAACCTAAAGATTTTACTCCAAGAATGGTGAACATTTTGTTTACAAGCTGAATAAGTTCATATACGTTTTGGAATAAACTTCTTGCAAATGACGTATGAATTTCCATAAATTAATTACTTCATTATTTGGTTTAGCAGTGAATGTTATGGATCAATGTACATACCTTAAGGTCAGTAGGAGTTAAGTTTAATTCTTATTTTGTATGTGGATGATAACTTAAGAATTACATCGAGAGAGAACAAATGAAAATGTTCCATATGCTTCATATTTTGGTAGCAACATAAATGTTCAGGTCCGTATAAGACTTGATATTGTGTATGATTTTGATGTATAAGGAAAATATCAGTCACCCAGGAATCGATCATTATAAGGGTGCAAAGAAAGTCCTAGCGAACCTTCAGAGTACTAAGGATTACATGCTTATGTATAGACGAACTAATTGTGTTGAATTTTTTGGCTATTATGGCTCTAGTACGGTGGCTGTGTTGACACATGAAAATCCACTATAGGATTTGTGTTCATGCTAGCTGATGGTTCCGTATTTTGGATGAGTATAAGGCATATCTTTACAACCAGTTTTACTATTGAAATTGAGTTCGTTTATTGTTTTGAGATTACCTCACATGGTGTATGGTTGAAGAGTTTCATATTTGGATTTAGTGTCGTTGTACTCTAATTTTTGGCCGATTACAATGTATTGTGATAATTCAGTTGCTATATAGTACGTGTTCAAGAAATAAGTGATCATCGAACACATGAGCACTAAGTTTAATAATCGCAGAATCTTTAACTAAGAGCATGTACATCCATAAGGAACTCCCTTCCTTTTAGGTTCTTTTTCTTTTAAGAGAAATTCCTTATGGTTGTAGTACTTTGGGAGTTGGCCCTAAATCAAAAGGAATCCTCTCTGTGCAAAGGATAAAGAGGCATGGACCCTTGTGCCATTTAATGATTTTCTTATCCACTTTACTCTTACTAAATCTAATATTAATAAGATTAAATATTAAAAATAATAGAATAATAGAAACTTATGATTGTAAAGGAAACGTTTAACTTTTTTTTAATTAAATAAAATAAATAAGTATGAGGTGTAAATAATATAGCAAGAGAGAGAAAAATAAGAGGAAAATGACCTCCTTATGGCTGTTTGTGCTCTAAAGGCATGCAAATTAAGAATTTCAAGGATCATTTGGTGCGATTGGGACTTGATCTTCTATGTAAATACATTCATTATGTTTTGTTTAAACTCTTATTATGTTTAATTGGATATTTTCTCGTTTTGAGTTTATGTGCACATTTTCGAGAAATATCATTTTGTTTTCGACCAAGAGTAAACATAGGGTTTGCTCATTCAGTTTAAGTGTGTGTTGTTGAGTGGCTAAGTATATTGTAATACATGGAAGATTAATTCTCGCTCTAAGGGAATTCATCGCTATGATTCATATATTTTCTTTCGCATTAAATTGGACCAAGTGGGAGAATGTTGGACTTTTTCATAAGATATTAAGATATTATTCTAATATTATTATTCTAATACGTTAATATTTTTAATATCTTATTCAGTTCTCTTATGAATATGTATGTGGTCCAATTTTGGTAAGAATCAGTTTCTTCTAATTAAAGAAACTGACTCGTATTTTGACTCGGTCTATTTTTTTTATTCTGTTCACACTCACTATTTCCATAATCACCTATTATTCTTTGATGGCAAGACTAGTATATATATGAGGGTAATTTATTTGTTTTGGTCACTGAACCTGCTATCCATTATGAAAATAATACACCATCTATTTTGTGAGAAGGAGAGTTTGAAACCAAAAAAATTACAAAGGGTTACCGTATTGTAAGTTAAGTAAGATATGAAGATTATTATTATTATTATTGGGGTCTTCTTTATTATTATTTCTTATTATATTGAAGACTATATTTATTATTCTATAAGTAATGGCTGGAGGTATGCCTCGATCCTTTAATTGCTTCCGCATATTAATCTGTCGTTTTATATGAGATTAGATTTATAAGTTTTACATATATAATATATAATAAATAAAGAAAGAAATGTCTTGTATAACAAGCATGAATTATATTTTTTTATAACTAGTTAATTTTAGAAATGATTTATGCTAATTAGGAAATACAAATTTATTTTGGGAAAAAAAATGCTAAAATTAAATCAAAAGAGATGTAAAAACACTGAAAAATGCTTTCAAAGTTATTAAAAAATTTAGCAAAATAGACTTGCAGCCCAAGGAATTGAACACGGGTGAAATGTGGAAGTGAACTAACTCTACCACTTTGCTATAAAAAGTATTATTTATCTAATTTGCTGCTACTAATATATATTAAACTAGGTCAATACCCGTGCATAAATGCACGTGTATATATAGACATATTTATTAGTTAACTGAAATAAATTAATGATTTAATTAAATTTTTTAATTAAAAATAAGAAAAATGATAATATAATTATCATGATCAAATTACTATCTTTAACCCGTTCAAGCCATATATGTTTATATGGATCAACAGTCAGAATCCAATAAAAATGTTCAACCCGTCTTAGGATTAAAATACTGTATCAAAATATAGGCTAGTCTTGTGTTCTTCTGTAGTTATAGTAATTTTATTTTAAATTGTATAATTGGGCAACATCATTTTAGTATGAATCGGAATTATATTAAATAAATTTATCATAAATGTTTGGGTAAACGAATTAGGATCGGTCTATTTGCGAAAAAAAAACATGTGTTAAGCTTAATGTAGATATTAGTCATAGAACATATTTATATTATTATAATATTATGTATGAGTTTTAACATTTACAGAAATCTTGATCAAATAGAAAACAGAAAGATTTTTAAAGTTATATTATAGATCAATTTAGGAAACATAACAATGTTAAATTAGGCATGAATAGTTTGGCGGGAAAAATTTGTGGGGATGGTTTTTGCTTTATATAATTAATATAGATTACTCAATAATCCACTTTGCTGCTATATTAAATGTGGTAATTGATCTCCAAAAGTTTAACTCTTTAGGAAAAGAAATTATTACTCATATAATATATAATATATAATAAATAAAGAAAGAAATGTCTTGTATAACAAGCATGAATTAAATTTTTTATAACTAGTTAATTTTGGAAATGATTTATGCTAATTAGGAAATACAAATTTATTTTGGGAAAAAAATGCTAAAATTAAATCAAAAGAGATGTAAAAACGCTGAAAATGCTTTCAAAGTTATTAATTTTTTTAGCAAAATAGACTTGCAGCCCAAGGAATTGAACACGGGTGAAACACTAATTCTTGTGTAAGTCAGGACTTACAATAAATTATTGTAAGTCCGCCTCATTTGTACCTAATTATATAGCTTTTGTACTATTTAAGTGATAATTATGATTAATTTTTACTAAATCTGTTTAGTACCTCTGTTAGTGACTTTAGTAGATTTGTTTCATGTTTTTTTTTTTATTTTGGTAAAATGTAAGTTATATTAACTTCAATAAAACCATTACATCCATTTTGTACAACCAACTAGTTCTCAACAAAGGGAGTAGAATGACTCTACATTTACAGATTCCGTAGTCTATTTAACCATTGGTGATCACATATCGTAAGGTTCAAAACTAGAGCATCCAATCGACAAAACAACTCAGCCTTGACTTTTGCGACCAACACTTGAGGCATGCTGACAACACTTTCAAGCCGACACTGATTTCTCTGAAACCAAACGTGATATGCCAACCCATTAATGGCAGCCATACACACTGATCTCTGGAATAGTGACATCTTCCTCCTCCTACAGATACTCAACACATCCTGATGCTTGACCTTGATGCACAGCCAATTCTCCAGCAGTTTAAGACAGACTGCACTATACAAGCATTCAAAAAACAAGTGCTGACATGTTTCAGCCCCATGATTACAGAGATAGCTGACCCCATCAGTTGGTATGCCATACCTCCTGACCCTATCCAATGTCATCAGCCTCTGCCACCTTATAAGCCAGGCTACAAAGGACCATCTAGGGACATTAAACTTGTTCCAAACATCATGTGCCCAAGGTATCCTAGGTTGGTTACCAACAAGCCATTTATACCCCTTGCGTAATCCTGATCTGCAGAGCTCCAGTTCTCATGAGTATACCCCAACTTCAAAATCTCCTTTGTCTTACAGATTTGTCTCCAACCCTCCGTGTACCATATTGGCAATTACCTTGATCAAGTCCGACAAGGTCCATTCGCTAGGTCAGCGGTTCAAGGGTTGGTATGAGAAGAGAAGGAAAAAAAATTGTTTCATGTTTTTGTACCCCTTTAACTGCAATTTGTACTTTGGTCTCACATTAACTTAGTGTAAGTTAAGTCTTACAGGAGAATTACTGCGGGTGAAATGTGGAAGTGAACTAACTCTACCACTTTGCTATAAAAAGATTATTTATCTAATTTGCTGCTACTAATATATATCAAATTACTCAATCCTAAAATTTGAGCCCCCTAAAAAATGGAGGGTCGATTCCATCGATCACATTGCCCCCCATGTTAGACGGGTCTGTCTTAGCATTTCAGTGTAGGTTTTTGGTTTTTATATTTTATTACTCATTTCAAAAGGATCAAATCTGAGGCCTTAGGGGATTGAAACTCTTAAGTCGTATTAAAAAATGAACTAAACCAAAACCCTAAGGTAATACGGAGTAATAATTGAGGTCTAATAATACTTTTTTGGAAAATTTAACATGAATAAACCATCATATCAGTGATCTTTCATAAATAAACCAACCTTTTGATTAACTCTCAATAAACCAACCTTTACACCTTATCTTCCAATATTAAACTATCCCCATTTTTAAACGACTATTTAAGGGTGAAGATCACATGTTTTTCCCTTTGTTTCTCTATAACATTAATAATGGAGTGAAAGCATGTGTGTTATAGTTTTCGTTTTACCTAAAATGACAAGTTTAAAATCGAGATAGTTTAATAATGGAAGATGGGGTGCAAAAGTTGGTTTATTCAGAGTTAATCAAAAGGTTGGTTTATTAATGGAAGATCACTAATAGGTTGGTTTATTCATGTTAAATTTTCCTACTTTTTAATATTTTATTAGAACAATTACAGTATAAAACTGATTACGTTTTAATCAATAATGATCACGTTCGACCTAATTATAATCACATTGTATGTACGGAGTACAATAAAACTATTTTTCACTTTATAAAAGTGAAATACCGTCTTTCACAAACCTTAACCGGAGAGGCAAACTGTTTTTGTTAACTCATTCAAATGAAAATTACTGTACTCTCATTAGTGATGGGACGGACAGTCTAAACAAAAGACAAATTTATATTATTATTATTATTATTATTTTTAATAATTTCTACATCATTTTCACTGTTCACGTTAATTCCTCAATTTTGGGCACCCAAAAAAAATTCAACCTGAAATAAAGATCCAAAATCCAAACTAGTATTAATTACTTAATTAATCAATCAATTAATTAATTAATTAATTTAATGACTGTATAAATTCCTCCCACAGTTTTCAATCTGCCTTGTATTATTATCCAAAAGCTCAAAGTCTCAAACCTTTTAACTGAATTTCCTCTTTCTTTCTTCGTCTTCTTCCTCTTCTTCTTTTTCTAGAATTTTCCCTCTTCTCTCTATTTATTTTAATTAAATTCTTGATTCTTGAGGTTTTAGTGCATAATAATAATTGCTGTAACAATTAAGAGAGTAATTAATTATTAATTATTATTAAATTAAAACAAAAAAAAAAACGAGTAACTACAAACAATTCTTCTATTGTCGTTACTCTATTCCGTAATTTAATCTCTACCCATTTCATCTTTTCCTTCAATCTCAACTGGGTTTCCTTTATTTTCCAGAAATTCGTCTTTTTTCTTACATGGGTGTTTGAATTTCTGAAAGTTCATCCGAAAAAAAAAAATGGAAAATATTTCAGCGGCGGCGACGGCGGCGAAGACGGTGGAGGGGGTGGTGGAGCAGATTATGAGGATGCTGAATTCTCTACCAAAACGGCCAGAATTAGAGGAAGTTGAGGCGGCGAAAACGTTGATTAAAAACGTTGAAAGAGAAGATCAATCGAAATTCGAAGCGATTAACAAACAGACAAAGGGGAAAACTGTACCTGAAGAATTGTTCTTCGTGTATTTAGAGATGCAGAAAGCATTTGTTAATTACCAAAGTAGAGAGCAAAAGAGGGAAGCACTTAAACTTCTTGATCTCGAGAGTGCACACCAGGTGTTTGATGAATTGATTCAAAGAGCTTCTCAGTGTATTTCACCTAGTAATGGTGAAAAAAGTTCTGGGCAAGTTGGTTATGGTGATAAAAAGATGGCTTTTGGTGGCGGCGGCGGTGATGGTGTTTCGAGTAGTTATTATTTGGAGAATGATGGGTTGAAGAAGAGTGTCAAGAGTGAAATGTTTACTAGAGATGATAGTTATGTTATGAAATCTAAAGCAAGTTTGCAGCTTGATGGATTTGGTACTACTCCTGTTGTTGTTGCTCCTCAGATTCAGGATTCTACTCTTAAATCTTCCACCATTTCTGGTATGAAAATCTCAATATAATTAATCATTATTATGGTCTGTTTATTGTTCAATTTATTTGGTGTTAGAGATCTGTTAATAGATTTGTTATTTATGGACAGTTTCAGATGATTATTCATGTTAGTTGACTCGAATTGATTTTCGAATTGAGGCTTTGTTGTTGCTGTTGTTGTTGTTGATTTGTGCAATTTGATTGGTGGGTTTGGATTAATGTTGTGTTGGGTTAGTAAAAAGGAATGTATGTTGCTTAGATTCGAGCTTTTTACGTTGTAATTCGAGTATTATTTATGGACGGTTTCAGATGATCATTCAAAATTATTTGGAACTAAGACATTGTTTTGTTGTTCTATCTGTGATGCAGCTGTAGATGGTGAGAAAGTTAGTTTGATTAAGCTGGCTAGCTTAATTGAAGTTTCTGCAAAGAAGGGTTCTAAGGAGATCAACCTAAGTGGTAAATTGTCGGATCAAATTGACTGGTTGCCTGATTCCATAGGCAAGCTATCGAGTTTGATTACTCTCGATTTGTCTGAGAATCGTATTGCTGCTTTGCCTGTCACCATTGGAGGGCTTTCCTCTCTTTCGAGATTGGATTTGCACGCTAACAGAATTAGCGAGCTTCCGGAGTCTATTGGGGAACTTTTGAATCTCATTTTCCTCGATTTACGGGGTAACAACTTGGCTCGGCTCCCTCCGAGTATCGGTAGGTTAATCCGACTTGAGGAACTCGACATGAGTTCGAACAATCTGTCTTCGCTCCCTGATACAATCGGGTCATTGGTAAGCCTCAAGAAATTGAGCGCTGAGACTAACAATTTAGACGAACTCCCACATACGATTGGTCAATGCACTTCTCTTCAAGAGCTGCGTGTTGACTATAATCGGCTTAAAGCGCTCCCTGAGGCTGTGGGAAAGATTGAGTCTTTGGAAATTCTGTCTGTGAGATACAATAACATACGACAGCTCCCTACAACAATGTCTTCGCTAATGAAGCTGAGGGAAATCGATGCAAGCTTCAACGAGCTTGAGGCAGTCCCCGAGAGCTTGTGTTTTGCCACGACACTCGTGAAGCTGAATGTGAGTAACAACTTTGCTGACCTAAGATCCCTTCCAAGGTCGATTGGGAACCTCGAGAATCTTGAAGTGCTCGATATCAGCAACAACCAAATACGAGTTCTTCCCGAATCTTTCAGGTTGCTGTCACACTTGAGCGTGCTCTATGTCGATCAGAACCCTTTGGAAGTTCCGCCTAGGCAGATTGCAGAGAAGGGTGCTCAGGTACATATATCTCCGCAGACTTTTCCCTAACTTTTTTCACTATGGATAGGTGGTGTTGTGTGGAATTCTGGTATAATCTTTGTGTGATGTTTTGCGCAGGCTGTTGTTCAATACATGGCTGATCTCGTCACTAACAGGGACGTCAAACAACCTGTTAAACAGAAGAAGACTTGGGCTCAAATATGCTGCTTTTCTCAGTCTAACAACAAAAGAAAGCGCAGTGGTACGGATTATGTGAAGACGTAATTAATCTCAGTTGACAAACGTGTGATTGCTCTCATCTTTTATCCTAGGTATGCTAATTTATCGTCCTCTAAATGTCACGTTATGTATAGTGTATCTTACTTCCTCCCCTATGGATCTGTCCTCATTTTTTTTCTTTGCTTATCGTCTTTCAAACAATTCAGAAAAATAAATACTCAAAAATCATTAAATTTCAAAAAAAAATTAGGTTTATATGTCATGGTCATGTATCTTACATTAAGGTCTACTACTACCGGCCCAAAATTTTTCACCGTTGTGCAGGACTGTTATATCGACGAGATGAGGTTTGTGACCAGTGAGGATGATAGAGTCAAGGTAGAGGACACGTATGTGCATACGCGGAGGAAAAAACCCGTGAATTCGGGGAGGAGTGGGGGTAAATGCAAGGCAGTTGGTGGACAATGTATGGGAAACTCATGTGGTGTTGTTGGGGAGGCAATGACAGGTGAAAGTGAGCTGTTTTAGTGTTGTTGAGTCACATGTAAGTTGGGGGTTGTTTACTGAAAATCACTCATGAAATGAATGAACCAATTTAATTGGAATTGAATAGGATTGAAATCGAATCGATTTGTGTTTGAATCAATTGATGAGTTCTTGGCAGCCTAACATACGGAGTACATACTTACATGGGGCAAGCCTGTTCTTAACATGCTTCTGTCCTCTGTCGTCTCTGTATATTTCGTTCGAGTTTTTCTCGTATGGGATCTGTGTATGCGTGCGACGGGATAGAACGTGACGAAACTGTAACCTGTACTACCAGTACAGGTCACGTTTGAGTCACAAATATCACGTCGTACGTGTACATCGGTCACATACCAGAGTTTGTTATCTCTTTCTGTTTGCCGAGTACTGCGTACATGTGACTGTATAGTTTTTTTGGTTTTTCTTTTGTTTTAATTATTATTTTTGGCTAAAAAAAAAAAAACAGATGTAATCATACTACTTCACTTAATTAATGGATTCACGTTTCTTCATTTGATATATTTGCTGGCAATTTGGTTTGGTTGTGGTGTTATTTATTTTTTTATTTTTATGTTGACCATGTAAGATTGATTAGCATAGACTACGTGCTTATGTAAACATAATAATAAGATAAGTTCTGCAATGCACATCGCTTAAAAGTCAATGCTTATACCGTCTTTTATGTACTCTTTTCGTTCCAGTGATTTGTTTACAGTTTGAGACAGAGGGAGTAATATAATTAAAAAGAGTTCGTATTATTATTAATACGTAGCTCATAAACTCGTAGTTGTAATAGACTAATAGTATCATTTCATGAACTATGAAAGTGATCGTTATTTAACATTTTAATTTAGCTCCAAGTCAAGAATTTGCATCTTGTCCTTTGAGTCTGTCACAATTGAGAGGCGAGATCGATTATTTATAGATTTTCTCGATATTTTATTGTCTATTTATATATCTTATTACGACGTGATATATGTACGATATATACTTCCTCCATTCCATTTGATTCTATACATATTCCTTTTTCGGAAATTCCAATCAATTCTATACATTTCTATTTTAGTCTCTACTTTATTAAACTAAAAGACCAATATACCCTTCACTAATACCCACTCAACCCACTTGCAAACAATAAAGTAGGGGTATTTAAGTAATTCCATTATCTACCCCACTTGATTTTCTTCTACCTTAATTACCGTGTTTTAGTCAAACGTATAGAATCAAACGGAATGGAGGAAGTATGTAGCTTGAGCAAATACGAGTATTATATAATTTGACCGACATTGTGCTCAGTCACCTTGGGGGTTTAGTGAGCTGTATTACCGAGGTTTGTTATAGGCGATACCTCTGTGATATCTTTCATCGACTTTTACAATCGATTCATATTCAAGGTACATCGACCCAGATTAAATACCATTATAAGAATTTAGAATTACAGACGAGTTGCGTTTGGAGGGATATGATTGTTATTAGGATTGTTTAATTTGACCAAGCATATTCATGTGATGTAGTAATTCATATGGGATAAAAATATAAAACTGCAAAACATAGAGTATTGTTTTGGGAACGGCGAAAGTGGTGATTAACACCCTTAATTTTACCCATATGTGAAATTAGGCCCCATAACTTTTATTTGTAGTAATTCATATGGGATAAAAATATAAAACTGCATAACATAGAGTATTGTTTTGGGAATTATGAAAGGGATTGTTTGATTTCATATTTATCTATTCACTAGTTTGCGTGCCCGGTCCGGCCCGGGCCATCTGTCATTATCTTTTAAATTTATTCTTATATTAAATACTCCGTTTAAATATGTATACTTGTCTAATTATATATTTACCAATTATGATACAATTTAATTTAAATATTTAATATTTAATATATTGATTTTTCTAAAATATGTATACTAATTTTATATAAAAAATTCAAAAGTATCCCTCAATTTGGATTTTTTTTGAAAACATGAGTATTTACAAAAATTACCTATCGAATCATAAAGATATAATTTATATTTTCATAGTTACTACTATTAATTTAATTATTCTTGTTCTTATTATTACTTCTATAACTTATACTCCGTATTATTTTGTTCATTATTTTCCTTAACTTATTTATTAATTAATAAAATATATTTAAGGAAACAATATGTATTTTTCAATTTTGGTATAATAATATCATAAGGATTCAAATTATAGATTTAGTATGATATTTTTAATTGCATATATTAATTATTTTCATCTAGAATCCTATTAGTTATGGAATAAGTAATTGTTTCCAATTATATATATTTAAAAATAATTTTTTTTTCGGCCAATGGTATTGTGACAAATGTCGACCATAGAGACTATGGTTTCGACTTTATATATATACTAGTTGGCGTGCCCGGCCCCGTCCGGGCTATCTATCATTATTATTAAGATTTAAAAATAAGTATAAAATGTAATTTTTATATATGTTTTCTAGTTTATATATTTACCAATTATGATATAACTTTCTATGATATTTAATATGACAAAACTTCTAAAATATAAATACTAAGGCCATGTTCTTTTCGGCTTTTATCGTATTTAATATGATAATTTTCTAAAATCTATGATTTATCATATTTGTTTTTCGTTTATTTGCTAATTATATTTTATAATACTTACCTAATACTATTTTTTTCCTTTAACTTATTTATAAAATCAAATATTATTTGACTTTTTAAAATTCTATGAATTACCATATTTCTTTTGCTCTTTCATTTTTATTTTTATTTTTTAAATATTTTAAAATATAACTTACTTATATTTTTTTTCCCTTAACTTGAATATTTAATCCAATATATTTAAGGCAAAATATGTATTTTTCAATTTTGCTATCCTACAATTTTAAGGATTCCAATTATAGATTTAATATTATATTTTAGATTACATGTGTTAATTATACTACACCATCTTATTCTTTTTTCTTTTTTCTTTTTTTTTTCTTTTTTTTTTTTTTTTTTTTGTTGTTAATTACATATATTCTCTTTTTTGTTACGTTAAAATGGGTAATAAAGAAATTGGAATTTTGTCATTAAATCAAACTTTACCCTATCACTATACTAAACATGTTTTTTTTTTCTTAATTAGCAGATGTTCTTATACAAAATTGAGATTAACAATCAAATCAAAACTTAATACTATTAAACTAACTAAAAGATTACGCATTAAGCATTACAAATATTATTATACAACCATATCTAATAACTTGATTTAAAAATAAGATAATCGATAGATATTGTACATCACTTTTACCTTTCATGTTACATATTCTTACCTTTCATGTTATATATTCATTAGTTTTTCTATTGGGTTATAATCAAGTTTGTTCAATAAAAAACTTCAAATCTTGAACGTAAGATATAAATCTACAACATACAAAGAAAAAAACAGCAGTAATTTAATCAAGCTATGTTTAAGTATCAAACATAGTAATTAAGAAATAAAAATATTCAAGTTTAAAAAACTTTTATCAAATACACCGTAAAAAATAAATTTAACATAAATTGTAATCATAATTAAAACATAATAAAGTAAAACTATTTAACATAGTACGTACCTAAAAAGATATAGCTAAAGTTTTTGATGTATATATATACAAAAAGGGATGAGGACTTACCTAAAAATTAAATAAGGTAATTATGTGTCATATAATTATTTATTTTGAAATTATTGTTTTTCTTCTCAATTAAAAACATCTTCAATTAATTTTTTTTTTTTGGAAAGTTCTAATATAGTAAAGATTTCAATTGTAGATTTAGTTTTATATTTTAAGTTACATATGTTAATATTTTTTCATCTAAAATCCTAGCAATAGTAGAATTATAAATAATACTAATATTAATTTTTTAGACCAATTATATTGTGACAAATGTCTGTAGGTTTATATCCGTATATAGACCTTAAAACCACAGGATTATAATGAAAACTTTACAAGATTTAAAGTCATAAAATAAAATTGCATAATAAAGTATAATGATTCAAGAATTAACCTTTTAATCCTTTGAATTTGGCCTAAGAACAATACCAAAGATATGGTATCTCCTAATTATCTCACCCAAGATGATTTGAGATATGCCCCTTTGAAGTGCTAGAATATCCGAGAGAAGACTCTTTTTCTCAAGATTTATGTTGTGTGTGCTATGCTAATAATGAATTAGGTTAGATGAGATTTAGGAGCATGATTAGGTTAAATAGAGAGCAAAACAAACTCCCCACCCAAGGACCTATCACACGTCCAAACAAGGTGTGAAGTGGGCTCTCCCACTTCTAAATTTTCAAGCCCAAATCTAATTAAAAGTTTAACCCATTAATTAGTCTTATATGGCTCTTAATGTATAATGTAATTATAATATCCTTATATTATAATGAATCATAAATATCCTTATATTTATAATTTACTAATTTATTATAACTGATTAAAATTAATTAGCCTACATTATACGTAATAATTAAATATAACCTTTTATATTCAATTCACGAATTACAGCTAATTCCTCTCATCTAATATTATTTAATCATTATTAAATAATATTCATTATCACATTTGACTAACCTCTCAGTCATATTAGTGACCTTTCACCCACAACACTGACTAACTATTTAGTCATTAAATAAGGCATCGATATGATTATTTTCTCAAATAATCACATCTCTCAAACACATCCTTTAGGTGTGACTCTTAGGGACCAGTTGATCACCGCCATCTGTATGACAATAACGTCAAACTTATCTAGCAAGCCAACCGTTATTGATAAACGTTAATCAACTGATTAAATACAAAATGTTCCTAGTGTACCTTTAGAGATTTATTTATGTTATTGCACTCACTGTGGAGGACACTAACCCCAACAATCTCCCACTTGTCCGTACAAGTGTAGGTGCGATAACCGATTCTCATATCCATAATAAATTTCTCCCACTCAATGTAAACCAATTTGCAAAGTCCGTACTTTCAAAGGTCGTAGTTCACAAGGCGATCAAGATCAAGAGTGGTTTCCGACTAGAGAGTAACTTAAGCGATAAACGAATCAATATTCGAGCATGGTCATGCATTTTCAGTTACAGCTCCTCGAGTGGCCCTGAGAATAAATATTATAACTCGATAGAAGTTTGGATATTTCCCTCAACTCGAATCCTGCAGATGTAAGCGCAGCATGAAATGATCCAGTGAAAATGGCAGCGCTTTATTACGATCGGCCGTGAGAAAGAAACCAAAGTCACCCAAAATCGCCTTAATCTCAAGAGGCGGTCGATAGTCAAAGGAATCGACTCTAGGAACACTATGGATGTCCTATCCACGACCCTAAGACCTAATGTTACGAAACATTTAGGACTCCATGTAGTCGTCACAAAAATTTGTCTGCGCGATTTCAAGAAACCCGCATCTGTGGATCGATCGACCAACGCTTTGACTTATGGCTCGTTGAACCCACCATCAATCGACGTCACAAAATGATTGCGAGTTATCGGCTCATGTAGGCGATCACGGACCAAAACACAATATAAAGCAATTGATTCACTTTGAGGTGTTCAACGTTATGCCTGACAACCCTCATGAAAAACAATATATATAACAAAACGATGATTTTATTAGAAGTTTTAGGAAATACAAGTGTCAAATCCATACAAACAACTAATACAACTCAGGAACACGCTTAATTCCCATGGATTTAACGTGCCCTTCATGCTTATCTTGTCTCAACGGCTTAGTGAGAGGATCTGCTATGTTATCATCCGTAGCAATCTTGTCAAGTACTATCTCCTTACGCTCCACGTAATCCGGATCATGTGAGCCTTCCTTTGCACGTGCCGAGACTTGTTGCTGGACTTTGGCTCCTTTGCTTGGAAGATGGCACCACTATTATCGCAATAGATGGTGATCGGGTCATTCGAACTAGGAACTACAGTTAGTCCTTGTATGAACTGACGCATCCATATAGCTTCCTTCGCAGCCTCACGAGCAAAGATAGTACTCGGACTCGATCGTTGAATCGCTGCTATAACAGCTTTGTTTGGAGCTTTTCCGGTGATCGCGCCATTAAGAGTAAAAACGAATCCAGATTGAGACTTCGAGTCATCTCGATCCGTTTGGAAACTAGCGTCTGCGTAACCGGTTGCGCATAGTGATAGGATTTAGTCGCGTCTCCTAATCAAAAATAAGTCCAAACTCACTCTAATAGGTAGCAAGGGTAAGTCGGGTCGATATCCACAGGGAGATGGTCGCTTAAGTTGGTTATTTTTAGTGATTCTAGTCTTGGTTCGAAGGGTCGAGGTTACTAAAGCTATAGCGGAGAATAAGGGTTTAAAACTTAGAGGAAAAAGGTCTAGGGAATCGGGTTAGGCACGGGGAATGCTAGGTCAAAGGATGGTGACAGAAATGAGTAGGAAAACGCTCTCGCTAAGGGTAAGCTAGGCCTCTCGGTCTTAAGCTCCTTTAGGTCTCAAATGCGGGCTCGTGAACTTACAAGTGAGGGTCCTAATGATTGGTCTCGTGTCCTACCCTAAACTAGGCTTTCGGTCTTAAGTTTAAGGGTGACAAACGCTCACAAATCCTTGGCCAAAGGATCAACAAACGCATACAAAACGAGACAATCAAAACGAGCGCGAAAACCTAACTCAAAACATCATCAAAAACAACCCAAGCATGCACCCATGATTCACCCTTCTTCCCTAGAATAAGAACTACTCAAGCATAGCGGAAATGATAACAAAAGCAATAGAGAAAGACGAAGACATGATTACAAACAATATAAAATGAAATCACAATGAAAATAGGAGAAGAAATTGATAATACCAATCAGAAATTTGATGAAACAAAGGATGAATTCGACAACAAAAACCAAATAGACGATAAAACTAGAGCAACCCGAGTCGGGAATTGAAAGTACAAGAGATCAAATTATTTAAACCTAAGTTTTCTTGAGAATAAACTTAAAAGTGTTGTAAAAATGCTGGAGAAAGAATGATCCGAAATTATAATGTTTAGGCCTTCAAATAGACGAAGTATTTTGAGCCAACGAGGAGTCACAGGGCCGTCCCGACCGGGACAAGGGTGGTCCCGTCCGGGACATTGTCATCCCGTCCGGGACAGGGTCATCCCGGAGGGTTCAGTCTTTTTCACCAGAACTCACTCGTTTCTTGGCGGAATTAAGCGTGTGACCTGCCGTTGGAAAGCTATCGAGACGAACTATCATCTCCACTTGGTCTTGCATCCATTGGAGGTCTAAAACTTGAGATATAACCATTTGAAGTTGACCTTGCGTCGGCTTTAGTTCACCTTGACTTGACTTTGACCTTGATCTTGGTCCTAACTTGTCGTATGTTGACCCAAGGCCTAGGGACAAGGCGTGGATCATCCCAAAGGGTAGGGACGGGGTCTAAAGTGAATAATTGAGCTCCGTGCTCCGTCCCATGGTCCCGGGATGCCTTCAAACGTCAAAACGCGGCTCGTACGCGAGCGAATCGGCATGAAACCAACTCGGATTTTCACGAAACTTTATGAAACTTCACGAAACCTCTCAACAAGCATCCTATACTCCAAATATGCGTGTGTACCTGCAGAATGGACACAAAAACGCAGCAGTGCCAAAACGGGGAGAAATAGGAGCTAAAACGCGTATAATAGCACAGGAAACGCAGAGAAAGGCTCGTGAAGCAGGGGCTAATTATGAGTAAATATATGAGATATTAAATCCCCCCAAACCGAACCGTTGCTTGTCCTCAAGCAACAAGCGTGAAAGAAAACAGAGGACAAGGCGAGCAAAAGAAAACTTCCCAAACAAACGCCAAACCGCAAGTAGCTCAAGCGAAAGGCAATCAATCCCGAAGCAGCATGGGACGCAAGGAAATAGCAAGCTAACGGCTGAGAATTACAAGACGGCGCAGGATGAATAGCATGGCTTAAACATAGGCTCTCTAGCAATCAAATCATGGACCTCTCGCGGTTTCCACTCTAGCACACATGATGAACAGGGCGATATATGTGATGACACTCACCCACTCGACTAGTGGAAGCACGCCCGCAATCTAATGTGGACCAAATCTCGCATTCCCGTACACAATAATGTCACAAAAACGAACCAAACATGAGGGCTTACATAGGAAATGAGGGTGTAAAGGCCAAAGAGAGGTTAAGGGTGATAAGGTGGAACAAATGATTATGGAATCGTGGAGCTAAGCCACTAGAAACCACTCGTACTACTCAAGTGCTCGTCCAACCAACAAAGGACCCAACTCCCATGAAAACGGACCGAAAACAGCATATCGGTCTCCTTTACACGTCAACGCAACAATAGCAACAAATTTCAAGTGCTCGCTCATGTAAAACAACAACAACTTCTTCATTTTGTGCACACACTTTCTTCTTCTTTTTGAATTTTTGTGTTGTGTTTGATTTTTTTCAGATTTTTGTTTGTTTATTTCTTTCTTGAGCAAAAGAGCACACTCACAAGTTGCGGAAATACCTCATTAAAAGGTCGGGGAAACAGCAATCCCGACTCATATTCACCATCACTCTCAAAGCCAACGACGTCAGCAAGTCGTAGCAAAACAAAGATCACAACCCATCGGACAAGCACAAGAGTAAGCAAAGCGGTAACTAGCAAGGCTAGGGTAGGCTATTTAGGCAAGTAGCTAGCAAACTCAAGTGGTAAAGGGATAAAGGATCATGTATGAGAGGATAAAAGCAATGCAAGATCAAGGTGAATAAAATAGGATCAACTAATGCCTCATATGCAATAACAAGTGACAAAATCGTGGGAAACACGGGATAGGGGCCACACGTATGCGCGTTGATATTACGCACCCCACAAGGAGAACTACTCTCAATAAAACACGGGGACCGGGATAGATGTACCGGCCGCAGGAGGCTAAAAACCTCACAAAATAGTAGCTCAAGTCCATGAAATAATAAAGCCAACAGTAAAAGCACGCCATCATCTGCAACACGTCTCAACATCCCCGAAAGCGCTAATCCAACAATGAAAAATCATGCCAAAGCTCAAAGCACACAAGGGAAGGGATGTCGGGAAAGAATAAAGGTAAAAACATGCTCAAAACAACGGAACGGGATACGTATTTTTGGTATTTTTGTGAAATTTTCTGATTTTTTTGTAATTTTTGGGATTTTTCAGATTTTTTTGAAAAATGAAAAACGAAAAAGAAAACGCAAAAATAAAGCAAAGCGGAAAGCAAAGCGTTTCTCCCCCCAAACCGAACGACACATTGTCCCCAATGTGTCCTAAAGCACATCAACACGGGGACCCGTAAAATAAGGGAGAAAAACGAGCAAAGAAAGTCTTAAAAGAAAGCAAAGTACATACAATTTATATACAAATGAAATCGTCCCCCCCAAACCAGCTTCAAACGGGGGGCGCAGCAGGGTACGGGAAGTACCACCAACCATGGGCCTCGTCATAAACGACCCCACTACCATCGTCTTCTTCATCATCGTATCCAACGTCATCATCCACAGCACCATCATCTCGGCCAAAACCAAAGATCAATTCGCCAACAAAGAAGAACACCGCGCACATCGTCTTTGATTACACTTCTACCCGCATCCAACCTCCCTAGCGTACCTGCAATCATGTCACAACAAAGCACGGCCTCAAGAGGATCCCTCTCGAGGACTTGAGGTAAGTATTCGTCGACACAATCATCAAGGACGTCAACTGCAAAGACATGCTCCTCTAACATGGGACGTTTTAAAGCATTGGAAAGGTTGAAAGTAACTTTATCACCTCCTATATCCAACGTCAATTTCCCGTTCTTGACGTCAATGATTGCACCAGCAGTGTGCAAGAAAGGCCGACCCAATATGATTGGAATTTGGGAGTCCTCGGCCATGTCAAGAACAATGAAATCGACGGGAATGAAGAACTTACCAACCTTGACGGGAACGTCCTCCAAAACACCGAGTGGGCGTTTGACAGAACGATCCGCCATCTGAAGAGTGATATTAGTTACTTTCAACTCGCCCATGTGGAGCTTCTCGCACACCGAGTAAGGCATGACACTCACGCTTGCACCTAAATCACACAAGGCTTTATCAATGAAAGTAGTTCCAATAGTGCAAGGGCTCGAGAAGCTACCCGGATCTTTCAATTTAGGCGGAGACTGGTTTTGTAAAAGTGCGCAGATTCAAAGAAGAAAAGCAACTGTCTCGACCTCATTGAAAGATCGTTACGAGTAAGTATGTCTTTGAGGAATTTAGCATATGCGGGGACTTGAGTGACTAGTTCAGTAAAGGGGACGGTTACCTTCAAGTCCTTGACGACCTCCATGAACTTACCAAATTGACTATCGAGCTTAGATTTTACCACTCGGCTCGGGAATGGTAATTTAATCTGAATTGGCGGCTCGACAGGCTTAGCTTTCTCCGCTTCCTTGGGCTCCACGTTCTCCACCTGCACACCACCACCATCCACGGCCTGTTCTCCTTGGGGCACGGCTGCCCCATTTCCCTTGCCCGCTCCACTCGTGCTTGCTCCATTGCTCTTCGTACCTGCTCCTGCAAAACTATCACTAGAAACATGCATATCGTTAGGAGAAAGAGGAGGGTTTACCTCACTTACCACCGTAGGCATGGGTGGACCATCATAGCTCGTGCCACTCCTTAAAGAAATGGCGTTGATCGACTCATGTTGTTGAGGTTGAGTGCCTTGCGATGGAAGGTTACCCGGTTTCCGTTGAGAACTTGAAGAAGCAAGTTGAGCCATTTGTGTTTCAAGCATCTTGATGGCGGCGTCTTTAGCTTGATCGCTCTTTTGCATTTGAGCCATCATTGTTTCTTGATTTTTAGCCATTTGCATCATCATGGCTTGCATGGCATCCATTCGATCGGGAACCGGAGCGGGAACAACGGGTGGTGGGGCATTTTGTTGTTGAAAATTGGGGCGATCAAGCCCTGAGGGTTATAAGGTCGAGGAGCATTGTTGTAGCTGAAATTTTGTGGACTGGTTTGGTATTGTGGTAGTTGTGGGCTGAAGTTTTGTTGTTGGGGAGGTGGATTCAAGACATTTTGGCTCTTGTAAGACAAATTCGGATGGTTCTTGTAGCCCTCGTTGTAATAGTTCGAGTAGGGGCTGTTTTGAGAATGTAAAGCATGCACATGATGAGATTGTGTGTTCATACCTCGGCATTCCATTGAAGTGTGACCGGAAACGCCACATGTATTGCAAGGTACATCGTAAGAAGTGTGCAAAGCCGCTACCGTTTGTCCACTAGCACTCGAGGAACTACTACCCGCTTGCATTTGACTCATAATCATAGCGGTCATAGCATCCATTTTTGCGGAAAGCATGGCTACCACATCACCATCGGCCTTACCTCCAATCCTAGGCACATTCCTCGAGCTACCATATTGTGCGTTATGAATAGCCATGGCCTCGATCGTATCAATGGCCTCTTCGACGTCGATGTTATCGAACCTCCCATTAGCCGCCGAGTCGAGCACTTGGCGTGACTCGTTGTAAAGACCGTTGTAAAATTGCATCACAATGAACCATTTGTCCATGCCATGATGAGGGCATTGACGTTGGAGGTCTTTGTACCTTTCCCACGCATCGAACAAGCTCTCATCTCCTCGTTGCCTAAAGCTCGTGATTTGACTCCGTAGCATGGCGGTCTTCTCCGGAGGGAAGTACTTTTGATAGAATGCAAGCACAAGAGAGTTCCAATCGGTGATCGCAAGAGCAACACGATTTAAAGAATTCAACCACAACTTTGCCTTATCTCGGAGGGAAAACGGGAAGAGCATCTCCCGAATTTGATCTTGAGTCACACCCGTTTGCTTAATCGTAGAGCAATAATCGCAGAAATTTTGGATGTGCAAGTTAGGATCCTCGCCGGGACTCCCACCGAATTGAGTACGCTCAATGAGATTGATAAACGCGGGCTTAACCTCGAAATTGTTGGCCGCTATGGTTGGCATAGCGTTTCCCGTTGGAACTTGAGCCGCGGTCGGCCTCGAGTGATCCGATAGCTTAACCATTTTCTTTAGCTCGGGCGTCGGTTCAATGTGAGCTTCTTTGTTGGATGATGGAGAAGAGGAAGTAGCCTCCAAGTCTTTGAGCAAGTTCTTGCGCCTCAAGAATGTACGCTCCGGTTCCGGGTCAAATTCGATTGCTAAACCCTTTTGAGACGTACGCGTTTGCCTGGGCATACAAAAACACTAGAGGTAACGATAAGTAGCGGCCTCAAGGAAGCGAGGCTCCTTGAGACAAGAGTTACAAATAAGAAAAGAACCAAATAAACAACGAAAAACAAAGCCGTCTCAAGAATCGGCCAAAATTTGATAGGATTTAGTCGCGTCTCCTAATCAAAAATAAGTCCAAACTCACTCTAATAGGTAGCAAGGGTAAGTCGGTCGATATCCACAGGGAGATGGTCGCTTAAGTTGGTTATTTTTAGTGATTCTAGTCTTGGTTCAAGGGTCGAGGTTACTAAAGCTATAGCGGAGAATAAGGGTTTAAAACTTAGAGGAAAAAGGTCTAGGGAATCGGGTTAGGCACGGGAATGCTAGGTCAAAGGATGCTGACAGAAATGAGTAGGAAAACGCTCTCGCTAAGGGTAAGCTAGACCTGTCGGACTTAAGCTCCTTTAGGTCTCAAATGCGGGCTCTCATGAACTTACAAGTGAGGGTCCTAATGATTGGTCTCGTGTCCTACCCTAAACTAGGCTTTCGGTCTTAAGTTTAAGGGTGACAACGCCACAAATCCTTGGCCAAAGGATCAACAAACGCATACAAAACGAGACAATCAAAACGAGCGCGAAAACCTAACTCAAAACATCATCAAAAACAACCCAAGCATGCACCCATGATTCACCCTTCTTCCCTAGAATAAGAACTACTCAAGCATAGCGGAAATGATAACAAAAGCAATAGAGAAAGACGAAGACATGATTACAAACAATATAAAATGAAATCACAATGAAAATAGGAGAAGAAATTGATAATACCAATCAGAAATTTGATGAAACAAAGGATGAATTCGACAACAAAAACCAAATAGACGATAAAACTAGAGCAACCCGAGTCGGGAATTGAAAGTACAAGAGATCAAATTATTTAAACCTAAGTTTTCTTGAGAATAAACTTAAAAGTGTTGTAAAAATGCTGGAGAAAGAATGATCCGAAATTATAATGTTTAGGCCTTCAAATAGACGAAGTATTTTGAGCCAACGAGGAGTCACAGGCCGTCCCGACCGGGACAAGGGTGGTCCCGTCCGGGACATTGTCATCCCGTCCGGACAGGGTCATCCGGAGGGTTCGCTTTTTCACCTTCGTAACTCACTCCTTTGTTGGCGGAATTAAGCGTCTGACCTGCCCTTGGAAAGCTATCGAGACGAACTATCATCTCCACTTGGTCTTGCATCCATTGGAGGTCTAAAACTTGAGATATAACCATTTGAAGTTGACCTTGCGTCGGCTTTAGTTCACCTTGACTTGACTTTGACCTTGATCTTGGTCCTAACTTGTCGTATGTTGACCCAAGGCCTAGGGACAAGGCGTGGATCATCCCAAAGGGTAGGGACGGGGTCTAAAGTGAATAATTGAGCTCCGGGCTCGGCCCCATGGTCCCGGATGCCTTCAAACGCCAAAACGCGGCCAGACGCGAAATGAATCGGCATGAAACCAACTCGGATTTTCACGAAACTTTATGAAACTTCACGAAACCTCTCAACAAGCATCCTATACTCCAAATATGCGTGTGTACCTGCAGAATGGACACAAAAACGCAGCAGTGCCAAAACGGGGAGAAATAGGAGCTAAAACGCGTATAATAGCACAGGAAACGCAGAGAAAGGCTCGTGAAGCAGGGGCTAATTATGAGTAAATATATGAGATATTACATAGCTCAGTGTCTCCACCATAAGTCAATACCCAATCTTTAGTCCTCCGTAGGTACTTAAGAATGTTCTTTACGGCCATCCAGTGTGCTTCACCTGGATTGCCTTGGTATCGGCTCGTCATACTCAATGCATATGCCACGTCCGGACGTGTGCATATCATGGCATACATGATCGATCCTATAGCTGAAGCATATGGAATCCGACTCATGCGCTCGACCTCTTCCGATGTCTTTGGTGCTTGATCTTTACTCAAGTGCACCCCAGAGATCATTGGAAGATTCCCCTTCTTGGAGTTGGTCATGCTGAACCTCTCAAGAATTTTATCTATATAAGACTCCTGACTGAGGGATAACATCCGTCGTGATCTATCTCTATAGATACGGAGCCCCAAAATACGCTGTGCCTCACCCAGATCTTTCATCCGAAAATGGTTCTTTAACCATACTTTCACCGAAGTTAAGAGAGGTATGTCATTCCCAATCAAGAGTATGTCATCGACGTACAGTATTAGGAAGACAATCTTGCTCCCACTCGACTTGATATATAGACATGGTTCCTCGACCGATCGAGTGAATCCATTCTCCTTTATCACTTGGTCGAAGCGATGATTCCAACTCCGTGAAGCTTGCTTAAGTCCATAGATAGAACGCTTAAGCTTGCAAATCTTCTTAGGATTTTCAGGATCGATGTAACCTTCGGGTTGTACCATGTACAACTCCTCCTCCAAATAACCGTTTAAGAAGGCGGTTTTCACATCCATTTGCCAAATTTCATAGTCATAAAATGCGGCAATCGCTAAGAGTATCCGAATGGAACGAAGCATGACTACGGGTGCAAAGATCTCATCATAGTGCAACCCTTGCACTTGAGTGAAACCCTTTGCCACTAGTCGTGCCTTGTATATATCTGGTTGTCCTTCTACAGATCGCTTTATCTTGTAAAGCCATTTGCACTGAAGAGGCCTAGCCTTATCAGGTAAGTCAACCAGATCCCATACATGGTTCTCGTACATCGAGTCCATCTCGGATTGCATGGCTTCTTGCCAAAGCTTTGAGTCAGAACACGTCATGGCACCTTTATAGGTTACGGGTTCGTTACTCTCAAGGAGTAAAACGTCGTCCCTCCCATTCTCCTCGACTATACCGATATATCGATCTGGAGGAATGGAGAGTCTACCCGACCTCCTGGGTTCCAAAGGGACATTAACCGCAGCAGACGTAGAAGGAACAGCTTCCTCCATTGGTTGCTCGGTTGTTGGTTCAGGAATCTCCGACAAATCGAAGGTTCTATTACCTCTCTTGTCTTCGAGAAACTCTTTCTCTAAGAACGTCGCACTAGCCGCAACAAAAACTCGGTGTTCGGTTGGCGAATAGAAGTAATGACCAAACATTCCTTTTGGATAACCAATAAAGTATGTCTTGACCGATCGCGGGCCGAGCTTGTCCTCGTGTCTCCACTTGACATAAGCCTCGCACCCCCAAACCCGAATAAAGGACAAGTTAGGGACCGTTCCCTTCCATAACTCGTATGGAGTCTTGTCTACAGCTTTAGTCGGACTTCGGTTAAGTATAAGAGCAGCTGACAAAAGAGCATAACCCCATAATGAGTCAGGTACAACCGTGTGACTCATCATGGATCGAACCATATCAAGTAATGTTCGATTTCTGCGTTCGGATACACCATTCAGTTGTGGTGTTCCGGGTGGAGTTAATTGTAATACTATTCCGCGGTCTTTCAGGTGTCGATCAAACGCAGTTGAAAGATATTCGCCACCACGATCTGAACGTAGTGCTTTTATCTTTCTATCCAGCTGGTTCTCAACCTTATTCTGGAATTCCTTGAACTTGTCAAAGGACTCACTTTTATGCTTCATTAAGTAGACATGTCCATATCTACTCAAATCGTCCGTGAAAGTGATAAAATACCTATAGCCGTCTCTAGCGTTGATTGACATAGGTCCGCACACATCAGTATGTATGAGTCCTAATAGGTCAGCAGCGCGCATTCCAACACCTTTGAAGGAAATTCGAGACATTTTGCCTATGAGACATGATTCACACGTGCCAAAAGTTTCATAGTCAAATGGGGCTATTGTCCCATTATCAATGAGCTTTTTCACGCGTTTCTCATTTATGTGTCCCATTCGGCAATGCCATAAATACGTTTGATCTTTGTCACCAACCTTTGCTTTCTTGTTACTCACATGCAAAATATCTGTGGTTTGATCTAAAACATAAATTCCGTTCATGGAAACTGCTTTACCATAAATCATATCGTTCAATGAGAAAATACAGCTATTATTCTTTATTGAAAATGAAAATCCTTCTTTATCAAGAACGGATACAGAAATAATGTTTTTAGATAAACTAGGTACATAGTAACAGTTATTCAGAAATAACTCAAATCCACTTGGGAGTTGGATTACATATGTCCCTACTGAAACGGCAGCAACTCTTGCTCCATTCCCTACTCGCAGGTCTACATCACCTCTTGCCAGAGTTTTGATGCTTCTTAGGCCCTGCAAATGATTGCACAGATGAGAACCACATCCAGTATCAAGTACCCAAGTTCCGAAACTTGCATGGTTAATCTCAATCATATGAATAAAAGACGACATACCAACAGGAGCGACGCGGCCTGCTTTAATGTCCTCAGCATACACGGGACAGTTACGCCTCCAATGCCCAGACTTGTGGCAATGGTGGCACTCCATGCTCTGCTTAGCTTTTGCCTTGCCTTGTGAGCTACCGCTAGACTCACCAGGCCCACTCTTAGCAATCACTGGCTTCTTGAATTTTGGCTTACCTACAGCTAGGTTAGCCGGAGCCTTACCCTTACCCTTCTTGTTCCCAATCATGAGAACATCTTGCTTCGTGCTCCCACTCAACTTCAGATCACTCTCCGTCTGTACGAGGAGTGAATGCAGTTCATGCAGACTTTTCTGCATGTCATTCATGTAATAGTTTGCCCTAAAGAGGGCATACCCATCATGAAGAGAGTGAAGCACTCGATCAATGATGATCTTCTCATCGATCGTGCAACCAAGCTCCTCCAATTTCTCAACGTTCTCGATCATGGCGAGAAGGTGTGGACCAACCAGTTGGCCCTTTTGGAGTCTAGCTTCAAAGAAACGAGTAGTATACTCGTAACTCTTAATTCTCGGAGCTTTCGAGAATTCCTTAGTAAGGGTGGTGAAAATCTTGTTTGCACCCTGGGTAATGAATCGTCTTTGCAAATTGGATTCCATTGCATAGATGAGCACGTTCCGTAACGCACCCGCCTCCATCATGAAATCATTATAAGCTACGACTTCATCTCCTCCTCGTGACGGAGTCGGTTCTACGCATTGGCTCGCCAAGTACTTGAGCTTGCCAGTCACCTATGGCGGCATTCCGTGAATGCGGCCTCCCAATCAGCAAAATTGGACCCATCATTCTTCAGTCGAGTGGACTGATTCATGCTGTCCATAAAAATTCTCAGCCATGATTCACGTTCAAGTGTGACACTCGGCATTGGTCCTTCAATACGAACAGCCATTTGTTATAGTAGTTATATCTGTATATAACGTATTCGAAACTGTGAAAAGAAAGAAGAAGAAGAGAATAGATAAGAAATCATGGTTTTAAAATTTAAGTCAAAAACAATAACATTTTAATGTAATGACTCGTGCACTCATATAATCGACCTCCCTCGAGAATTATATAAATGATTCCAAGACTCAATTTCTTTAAATTGATAAGCCAACCTCTTGGCTAATTCTACTGTTAGAATTCTTGGTCGATAGATTTCAGTAAATCCTATCTATTAGTCCACCATAACTACGAGATATTACTCGAACTATAGTGTTGAGGTAAACTAAGTCGACAACCACTACTTACCCAACGTAGAAGGGGTCATATTATGCCTACCGACGAAGAAGGGATTCATAGTGGTTTGACTTTATAAAGACTAATTCTCAATTTTCATTTTAGAGGAAGATCCCATCAACTCTTTTTAATTCATTTTAAGTGAACTAATATCTAGCATTATCGTGAATGATTAAATAGAGGTGATAGCCCTAAACAAATGACATCCGTATGTCTATGAAAAGAATGCAACTATATGATCCAATTTCATGCATATTAGGTGGTTTGGTTTAGTTTAGGCGGAATATGATGCTACTATCTAACGTGAAAGCAATAAAAAACGGTAAAGTAAAACGCAAAAATGAAAAACACCTAGTGTGGCCTATCCCTATGAAAATAAAGACATATACAATTTGGAATCCATCCATGGACCCTAAGCTTGTCTTCATTCGTCATCTTGGGCTTCAAGTGGGAGTCCATCTTGAATCTTCATCTTGAATCTTCTCAATATTACATATTTGAATTACAAAATAAACCTATTTACATTCTAATTCAAAATATGCCAAAATTAAAATATTACAAGATTGGAGATTCGAGATCTCAAAAATACAACCAATAATTATGTTTCCTTTCATTACGAAAACATAATCTTCTAAGGCCACACTAGTAAATTACAACCGATTGTACAACATTAATGCGAAAAATTAAACCATTCAAATCATTCATTCACAAAAATAGCATCAACTAAACATAAATAAAACAATGCAAACGAATTGATTTAATCCAAACCACCCTTTTTAAAATGATTATCATTATGCAACAATTCCTTAATTGTTCATAATATCTTAATCAAAATAGTAATCCAAATCAATTTTATATTATCGGTATAACATAAATTTGATCTCAAAATATTTTAAACTACTTTAAAATATTAGGTATCATATTTATTATGAACTACTTCATAATAACACAAAAAATATTATCTTTATAATATAACATAAAATATGGTAAAAACAAAGATTTCCAAAATTAAAATTTCCAAAAACAATTTTCGGCCAAGAAATTAAAAATTACCGAAATATTTTAATTTTTTTTTTTTTTTTTTTTTTTTTATTTTGTTTCGGCCAAAAACAAAAAAAATAAAATAACTTTATCAAAAATATTGTAAATCGGCCAAAAACAAATACACATGAATTAAACTGTTTTAATTCGTTCATGCTAATAATTAGATCGATCCTGACTCAATTTTAATCCGTATTAAACATTGATTTAAGAGATTCAAACTAACCTTTTAGATTTAAACATCTTAAACTGATAGATCTAATAATTAACATCATATATGTTCTTTAACATACAAAAATTGGTCCTTTATGTTTTAATTCAATCAATATTGAAACAAAACTTATACAAATTCATATATTATAGTTTTAACAGCTTAAAACATTGATAATTATGAATCAAACGGACCAAGATTTAGCCAAACACAAACAAGAATACTCGGCCAACTCAAAACAAAACTCACGGCCTATACAATAATCAAATCACAAGGCCTAACAAAAAGCAAATTGATTAAAATTTACTAAACATGCCGCTCAAGATGATCAATTTGATTAAAAAAAAAATAAAATCAAACGGCCAAGGAAAAACAAAATTGATTGAAATCCACTAACCAAACATACGGTCAAAACTCTAAGTCAATCCAATTCATCCAATGCGGCAAAAACAATCAAACATCCAATTCGATTAAAATTCAATACAAAACGAGTTTATGAAAATCTTATAAAAATTCATGAGCACTCTAGGCTCTGATACCACTTGTAGGTTTATATCCGTATATAGACCTTAAAACCACAGGATTATAATGAAAACTTTACAAGATTTAAAGTCATAAAATAAAATTGCATAATAAAGTATAATGATTCAAGAATTAACCTTTTAATCCTTTGAATTTGGCCTAAGAACAATACCAAAGATATGGTATCTCCTAATTATCTCACCCAAGATGATTTGAGATATGCCCCTTTGAAGTGCTAGAATATCCGAGAGAAGACTCTTTTTCTCAAGATTTATGTTGTGTGTGCTATGCTAATAATGAATTAGGTTAGATGAGATTTAGGAGCATGATTAGGTTAAATAGAGAGCAAAACAAACTCCCCACCCAAGGACCTATCACACGTCCAAACAAGGTGTGAAGTGGGCTCTCCCACTTCTAAATTTTCAAGCCCAAATCTAATTAAAAGTTTAACCCATTAATTAGTCTTATATGGCTCTTAATGTATAATGTAATTATAATATCCTTATATTATAATGAATCATAAATATCCTTATATTTATAATTTACTAATTTATTATAACTGATTAAAATTAATTAGCCTACATTATACGTAATAATTAAATATAACCTTTTATATTCAATTCACGAATTACAGCTAATTCCTCTCATCTAATATTATTTAATCATTATTAAATAATATTCATTATCACATTTGACTAACCTCTTAGTCATATTCGACTGACCTTTCAGTCCACAACACTGACTAACTATTTAGTCATTAAATAAGGCATCGATATGATTATTTTCTCAAATAATCACATCTCTCAAACACATCCTTTAGGTGTGACTCTTAGGGACCAGTTGATCACCGCCATCTGTATGACAATAACGTCAAACTTATCTAGCAAGCCAACCGTTATTGATAAACGTTAATCAACTGATTAAATACAAAATGTACCCTATGTACCTTTAGAGATTTATTTATGTTATTGCACTCACTGTGGAGGACACTAACCCCAACAATGTCGACCATAGAGACCATGGTTTCTGCTTTATATATATATATATTAGATATATATATATATATATTAGATATTTTATGTTTGACTCATCCCAAAATAATTGTCTCTTTCTATTTTGGGAGGATTTAAGGAGTGTTAATGAAAATTAAAATATTTTAGCATATCCTTTTGTTAAAACTTAATACTCCCTCCATTCTAAAATAAGTGTCCCCTTTCTATTTTAGAAGGATTTAAGGAGTGTTAATGAAAATTGAAAAATTTTAAAAATCCTTTGTTAAAACTTACTCCCTCTATTTCATATTGTTCTTTCCATTTCAATATGGAACAATTATTAAGGTGGAAAGGTTGTGTGGATGAGATTAAAGTAGAAAATAATAAAATAAATTATGTGGATGTGATTGATGGAAAATTGACAAAAATAGAAATGAGAAAAAGATAATGAAATTTTCTTTTAGGGAAAGTGGGAAGAAGATAGTGGAATGGAGGAAGTACTATAATTAGAAAGGGGACACTTATTTTGGGAAAAATTTCAATGGAGATACTTATTTTGGGATGGAGAGAGTATAATATACTCTACCAAACAAATTTGTTGTAAAACGAGGATGAAATATTATTTTATGTGAGAGGTCTGACAATAACTTTACGTATAACGCTTAATCTTTGAGATTTGAAACCCTAAGTAACGTCTTGTAAATGTTGGACATTCAAATATAGCATTTCACTCGACTTTTTGATTTTTTTTGAATTTTTACCAATTTCAAAAGTTACATTGTAGATTTTGAAAAAGATGAAACTTGGATAGATACTACGTATAAATGTGTGACGAGATTGATGACTTGGCTGAAGTAAGGATCGGTGACGTGGCTGAGGATACCGGGGATATCCCTTCTCGACGCCCGGCTCGCGCCCGCTGTAACACCCCGTGTTAATTTAATTCAATAATTAGCCATCAAGTACTAATTTCAAGTCTTAAATCTAATCTTAACCTTTTAGCCTTTCAAAATCTCTATTTTTGCAAAACTTTCGTTTTGTAAAAGTTATCGACTTCCTGTAAACTTTTGAAAATTTTTGAATAATAAAATAAATATTTTAGTCTTAGAATTCAAAAGTAGGATTATTTCGAAAAATAGTCAAACGCGCACGCTTTGACTTTTATCGCTTTTTGACACCGGACTTTTTAAAAAAAAACCCGGTGTTATTTCGTGAAAAACATTTTAAGAAAATATCAAGAAGACATTTACTAGCATCAATAGTAAATTCACTCAAGTAAAACTAACTTGATGCCTTATGTTCCCTAATTAGTTTTATTTAAACTTTATTTTCATAAAACCTAAACATATCTTATTCTTTATTTAACTAAACTTCCTAACAACTTCCTCATTATTTTCTAAGTCTAAAACACTCTCATATTGCTCTCCATTTTGCCGAGCTACTCTCTCCATTTTCTCTCTTTGTTTTTCTTTCATTTTTCTCCTAAAACTCCTAAATTAAAACCCTAAATATTACTCTAATAGTTCACTAGTATTCTAAGCTTATTCTTGGGTATTTGGAGCTCACTTTGGTACGGGTTTTTGAAGGTGAAGACGGGTACTTGGGTGAAGCTTTGGACCTAGATAATATCATAGATCCGGATAACCAATAAGCTTGCCGATCGAGGTGACTAACTATATCTCATATTAGCCTCTTAGTAAATTAATTTGATTTTTATTATAAGTTTTGATGGGGGATAGCCAGCCCAGACTACGGATGAACCGCCCGGCCACCCTAGCCCAAAATCCCTCCCATGGGAGTGACAAAGGGCCGTGGCCGGCGGTTCGGAAATCACGCCAAGATGACCCCATGGCAGCGGCGAGCCGTCTCAGACAAAGATTGGAGCGTGTCAGAGCTTGTCATCACCTGATCACTAGAAGACAATACTAGAGGACAAATAGCCAGCTTTAGGGCTGACATGGCAGGCTAGAAGACAAAATCAACTCCTATAAATAAGCAGCAAAGCATTCATTCAAGGATTCATTCACAGAACACACAAAAAGGTATCACTTAGACTATTCTTGCATTCCTCTGACTTCTCTCTTGAGTATCCGCTGACTTAGGCATCGGAGGGGCTTTCCTCGGACGCCCCCGAGGCTAGGTTTGTGTACTTGTGCAGGACATCCGGTCAGAGGAGGCTGAGTGACGCCGCATCCCACAGAATTACGTAGAATCTCATAGAAGCTTCGAAGTGTATCTGCTCTGCGTATTTACACCCGAAACAATTGGCGCCGTCTGTGGGGAAGAGATTGAACGCTTGATACAAGAGGGACACCTGAAGAAGTACGTCGGCGAGAAAAGGGCGAGAAGCGGTGATGAGGAAGAAAAAGAGGCCGACAGCAGTAAGCGTCCCAAATCACGGCCGGTGATACACGTTGTTTCTGGTAGCGGAAAGGATACCAGGTCAAATAGAAAACGAAAAGCTGGCGAGAGAGAGGAAACCTTTGGAGCAATCTACTCAGCAAACGCGGGAGAGCCGCGGCTGATACCAACGCTGTCCATCGGCGCATGCACCAACCTTCTTTACAAGGAGGTATTCGATAAGCTAGGACTGAGCAAAAAAGACGTGGAACCATACATTGGGTCCCTCTACGGGTTCGCGGGGAACGGCATCAAACCCTTCGGAACGGTCACTTTGCCTGTGACCATAGGGGAGGGGCGGAGTGCTAGGAACATACAAGCCGATTTTGTCGTTGTCGACGCTCCATCCGCCTACAACGCCTTGATTGGCAGAGTAACCTTAGATGAGATCCACGCCGTGGTCTCGGTGAGGGCTCTGGCCATGGCGTACGTGACCGACGAAGGGACAGCCGGCAAGTTGCATGGAGATCAGAAGACCGGGCGGACTTGCAATTCAATGGCAGCAGAGAAGGTAAAGGGTAAGTCTGTAGCCGAGGTCAGAATGCCCTCGGCCGAAGAATGCAGCGAGAAGAAAGGACTGAACATCAGCCTGACCGGCAATGAACAAGTGAGGTGGAATTATCCCCTGGGAGGACAGTCATTATCGGCGCAGACTTAGAGGCACTGTTCCAAGAGAAGCTCGTTAACATTCTCAGGGAGAACAAGGACGTGTTTGCGTACTCAGCCGCCGAAATGCCTGGGATCGACCCCTCGGTCATAGTCCACAGCCTGAATGTGAACCCGGGTTTCAAACCGATTAAACAAAGATTGAGACCCATGAGCGCGGAGAAGGACGCCGCCATCCTGGAGGAGATAAACAAGCTGTTAGAGGCAAAGTTCATTGAAGTATGTGACTACCCAGAATGGCTTGCCAACGTAGTAATGGTGAAGAAAGCTTCAGGAGCATGGCGGATGTGTGTGGATTTCACCAACCTGAACAAGGCCTGCCCTAAAGACTGTTATCCGCTTCCAAGGATCGACCAACTGGTAGACTCAACTAGCGGCCACTCAACGCTAAGTTTCCTTGACGCTTTCTCAGGTTACCATCAGGTCTACCTGAACGAAGAAGACCAACAACGGTGCGCTTTTATCACAAGTCACGGAGTCTTCATGTACCGAATGATGCCGTTCGGGCTCAAGAACGCTGGGGCAACTTACCAACGGTTAGTGGATGCTGTCTTCACCAAACAAAAGGGACGTAACATGGAAGTATACGTGGACGACGCGATTGTCAAAAGCAGGTCTGACCAACAGCATCTGGAAGACCTAGAAGAAACATTCCGCTCGCTCAGGGAGTACAAAATGAAGCTGAATCCTAAAAAGTGTACCTTCGGCGTGCGGTCCGGTAAGTTCTTGGGATACCTAGTGAGTGCAAGGGGCATAGACGCTAACCCGGAAAAGGTGCAGGCCATCATCGATCTGCCGTCACCTAAGAACATCAAAGACATCCAAATCCTCACCGGTAGAATGGCTGCCCTATCCAGGTTCATATCACGGTCAGCCGACAAATCAACACCTTTCTTCCAAGTGCTGAAGGGAAACAAGAAATTTGATTGGGGGGCAGAGCAGCAGACCGCTTTTGAGCAGCTAAAACATCATCTCACTACCTTACCAACTTTGGCAAGACCGGTGACAGGAGAGACACTAGTGTTGTATATAGCGGTGACGACAGACAAGAGACGGCCATTACATCGAGAGAAGACGAAAGCAAAGAAGAACCCATATACTTCATCACCATGCTACCGACAACCAAAGAAATTATCCAATGATCGAGAAAGCAGCATACGCGGTAGTTCTGGCCGCCCGTAAACTAAGGCCCTACTTTGACGCACACCCAGTCGAGGTGAGGACAGATTTGCCGCTGGAAAAGGCGTTAGAGAAATTTGAAAAGTCGGGACGGCTCCTGAAGTGGGCCATAGAGCTGTCAGGATTCGGGATACAGTACGCTAGCCGGACGGCCATAAAAGCCCAGGCCTTAGCTGACTTCTTAGCCGAATGTACTCACCCGGCTGGGGGACATCAACCGGACGGAGAGTGGCAGGTGTACACCGACGGCTCCGCCACCGTACATGGCTCAGGGGCAGGGGTCGTC
The DNA here is from genome assembly GCA_023091065.1 of Dianthus caryophyllus. NCBI lineage: Eukaryota > Viridiplantae > Streptophyta > Magnoliopsida > Caryophyllales > Caryophyllaceae > Dianthus > Dianthus caryophyllus. Next base: position 34,825,063 of record CM041524.1, on the reverse strand, counting down.
ATCATCAGCCCGGAGGGACATGAATTTGAACATGCTCTAAGGTTCGCTTTCCCAGCAACGAACAACGAAGCAGAATACGAGGCCGTCCTAGCCGGACTCGAGTTGACTATTGCAATGGGGGCAGAGAAGTTGGTCTTACGAGTGGATTCTCAGCTGGTAGCTAGCCAGCTGAAGGGCGAATACGAAGCGAGAGACGACGGCATGTCACAATACTTACACAAGGCGAAAAACCTAACGGCAAAGCTAAAATCTTTCGAAGTTTGTCACATCCCACGGTCGGAAAACAACAAGGCAGACGCTCTTGCCAAACTGGCGAGCGCAACAACTGACAACAAACCAAAAACAGTGACCGTTGATGTGAGGCGACGGAAAGGAGAGCTCACCGCCCATGCAATAACCGATGGAGACGGCTGGATGCGGCCAATCATCAAGTACAAAACAACAGGGAAACTCCCTAAGGATAGACTGGAGGCTGCAAAAGTGAAGCGGGCAACCACAAGTATTATCATTATCAACGGAGAGTCTGCATCAAGATCTTTTTCGACCCTCCTCAAGTGTGTGGGCCACACGAAGCAACCTACATTCTCGGGATTTGCGGCCACCACATAGGAGGGCGGAATCTGGCGCACAAAGCCCTTAGAGCCGGGTACTTTTGGCCCACAATGATTAAGGATGCTAAGGAGCTGACCAGACGGTGCAGAAACTGCCAGATTCATGCACCAGACATCCACTTGCCGCCCGAGATTTGCGAATCGCCCCGAGCCCTATCCCATTCGATCAATGGGGAATGGACATCTTAGGACCTTTCCGACAGCCACCGGGGCAGGAAATTTGTCATCGCCATGCAGATGAACTACTTCACAAAGTGGATAGAAGCAGGTCATCCCACGATAACAGAGCAAAGCGGTGAGAAAATTTGTGCGCGGAATGTAATTACCAGGTTTGGCGCGTCGAAAGTGGTGGTCTTTGATCACGGAGACGCTTTGACAATGACAAAATAAGTGAACTGGCCGGCGAACGGCACCGCGGGTAGCTACTCCTCTGACTCATCCCCAGCCAGAACGGCCAAGCTGAAGCGGCTAACAAGCAAATGTTGAACGGTATGAAGAAGAGGCTGGACGAGTTGAAAGGAGCTTGGGCTGACGAACTGCCAAGTGTCCTATGGTCCCTTAGGACGACAGAGAAGGAGGCAACCGGCTACACCCCTTTCAATTTGGTGTACGGCGCGGAAGCCCTTCTGCCAGTAGAAATCCAGTCTCCTAGCCCAAGGGTCGACCTTTTCGAGGCGGCTGACAACCTAAAGGCGAGGAAAGAGTCCTTAGACCTGCTGGAGGAAGCTAGAGAGGAAGCATGCCTAAACTTGGCAATCTACCAGAACAGAATGCGAAGGATGTACAACCGCAGGGTCAACCGCAGGGAATTCGAGCTGGGAGACCTTGTGCTAAGAAAAGCAAGTGCAACAGGAAAAGGAAACATCCACGGCAAGCTGTCAGCCACCTGGGAAGGTCCATACAAAATTACCAACATCAAGCAGCCGGGCACTTACAACCTCACAAACATGGAAGGGTATGAGCTGCCTTCCCACTGGAACGCTGATAGCCTTAAGAAATATTTTGTGTAAGCCACTGTACTCTTTTTCCTTATCTACGGTTTTGTCCCACGGGTTTTCCGTAGAAAGGTTTTAACGAGGCAGTCGGCATGTTTTATTTTTTGAACCGTGTGAGTGGTCAGACCTGTTGACACCACACGGAAGGAAAGGCATTTATGAAAGGTTTTTGCCCAACATATGTTTAGACTTGCATCACACATAAGCTGGCCAGGGGGCAAGGAGGGATGACTACCCCGGTGCCGGTAGATCAAGACAATTTGATTCAAAAACACGGAAACTTTGAAAATTGAAGATGTTAAGGCTGGCATAAGTCTGCCTGCGGCCATAGCGCCCAGACAAATTTCAAATTAAAATGTCAAGGTCAGATAAGTGCACTCATGCCATAGTGCCCAGACACTCTACCCAAAGATGTTAAGACTGGCATAAGTTCCGTCATGGCCATAGCGCCAGACAAATTTCAAATTCAAAATGTCAAGGCGGGTATAAGTCCGGTCATATAGTGCCCAGACAAATTACCCAAAGATGGCATAAGAAGTCCGTCATGCCATAGCGCCAGACAAATTTCAAAAAATATCAAGGTCGGCATAAGTCCGTCACTGCGGTCATAGTGCCCAGACAAATCCCAAAGATGTTAAGATCGGCATAAGTACTGCGTCATACGTAATGCCCAGACAAATTTCAAATAAAATGATAAGGTTGTATAAGTTCCGTCACTGCCATATCGCCCAGACCCATCGAGAAAAGATAAGGTTGGATAAGTCCGTCACTGACCGTAGTGCACATTGACTAGAGATAAGGCAGAGAAATATCGACAAACGCCGAATATGGAAACTTAGCCGCTTAGTTAAAGAGGCACCATGAAAAGCTAAGGCAAAGCTACAAAAAACATGTGCCGCGTTATAACTTAGACAAAAGAGAAAAACTAAGAGCAAAGCCATAACGTAAAGACCGCAGGGTCACTTAGAAATTTCCTTAATAAGCAATTTGTAGCAGAAGGGAAGACAAATTCCATTTAAAAAAAAAGAGTTATGTTACAAACAGCTACAGAGACCTAGGTACAAGGTTACGCAGAGTCGGCGGTCGTCACCCACAAAAGGGCCGCCGCTGACAGCCTAGCGCAAAAGAAAGTAAAATGCTAGACTAAGAAGAAACCCAAGCTGGCCCAGCAGGGAAGGATCTTCACCGGTAAACAGCTGGAGGTAGCAGAGCCCAGACTGAGTACAAAAGTAGAGGCGACGGCAAAAATCTTCCTAGACAGTACAGGAAGAGCCAGATGACGACAGCCCGAGTTCCTATGGAGGGCTGGTCGGACTCAAGCAGAGGTCGCCAGCCTCTCGCCCTCACCTCGCCGAAGCGACGTTGTACTTAATTTCATAGCCAGGGACAGGGACATCCATTCCCAGCCCTAGCTCCTTCCGCTTAGCATCCCTCTCGTCCTCCAGCTCCCTGTGACGGTCAAAATCGAAGTAAGGAGAAACGAGCTGAATCAACCCCTTGGCGTCTTCGTCGCCACGCTCATACCCATCGGAGAAGCCGCGCTCATAACCCCGGGAGTAGGCCTCCTCTTTCTGCCGCTTCAGCGTCTCCACCATCTGACGCAGCTGCTCATTATCGTCGTTGGTACATTACCCGGTATTGCCAGTTTTTGCTCCAAAGCGGCCTTGGCGGCACGGACCTCAACCTGGACCATAGTCAGCTGATCAGAGACGACACGTAGCCTCCCGGCCGCCGCGCGCGGCGTCGGCCTCGTCTGGCTCGGGTCATCTCTCGCATCTCGTTCTTAAGCTTAACGTGGTCAGCCTTTAGCTGTGAAAGCTCGCGGTTGGTCGCGTCGAAGGCCACCTTAGCCCTCTCGCAGGCCTTGCACAGCTGGTTAACCGTCACCTCCATGTCGGACGGCGGGGACATGATCAGTTGGATTCCCCTCTCGATCAGCTCAGACTGCTTTGCGAGGGTACGCAGCGCGGCGGACATTTTCTTCGCCTTTTCGGCAAGACGGGCCTTTTCAGGGCCCCCATCAGGAAGCGTGGGGCTGGAAACCGCGGTGGCGGACGGCTGCTGCGCCACGGTAACTGTCTGCTGCTGCATAAAGAAGGAAGACGAGTTCAGATCCATGTCGCTAATAATAGGGACGGCGGACAAGCTGTCAGCAGGAACATCCAGAACATTACATCCAGACACAAGGTCACCCAGCGGAGACTCTGAGCTCACCTTTCCAGGGGGCCTGGAGGACCGCAGGGTCCTAATCAGACTGTGATCCTCGTTTTCTTCGTCGGAGACGAGGTCCTCAACGGTGAAGGTGCAACCGGTGTTTGTCGGTTGCACCGCACCGGCCATGCGGTGATTGCGACTGTTGGAGGGGAGGCTGCTGTGGAGGAGACTGATGGGGAGGAGACCGCTGAGGGGGAGGGCGAATGACCTCCTCCACCCTTGGTTTTTTCTTCTTCTCCCGCTGGACTTTCCGCGGGATTGTCTTGCGTTTGATGTTGGGGTTGAAGTTAGGCTTGGAAGGTTCAGCATCCATAATTGCCTTCCGCAGAATATCCTTACGGTCCTCGACAGGAGCGTCTAACCGAATATCGACCGGGCGGCGGTTAGCGTCAAGTCCAATTCGCCCGAGCTCCTCAACTGTCAGCTCCTCGAAAGCTCCTGAGAGTGGAAGATAACGATCACGTATCAGAAACAGGAAGCACAAGAAGAGGCAGAAAGGAAACAATAAAATAGGCCGGCCCCGGATTACCTGGCCCCAGGGCCGGGATCAGGCCGACCCGGCCAAGAAAATTGTCATTAAAAATGACCTCTGCAGGGGGCAACCAGTTCACAGGTTTACCGCGCGGCCCCAGACGGAAGTAATTTAAAACGGACCGAACTTCGGCGGTGAGAGGGATATTTTCTACGTCCAACGGCACGTCAGGTTTAAATTCCGCCGCAGTCTCGAAACGACTGTGGTAATAGTTCCGGAAACGCCGCGGGATAGTAAACGGCTTAGGGCTATACAGGTATAAATATCTATCCCTCCAATCCTTGACGGAGGAGAGCCTCTTATGGACCGTCTGGTAATGAGGATCTGTCAAGATGCTCAAATACCCGGAGTCTTCTTTATTTGAGGCAAACCCCAAGGAGTGCATGATCCTAAGGCGCCCACGCGGGGAAGGTTCGTAAACAGCATCGCCCAGGTGAACGCAACCATTAAACGGATAGCGAAAGGGTTCATCTGACAGAGAGCCACGTTCCCCCGGATAATTAGCTGCTCTATAAAAGGATGCAGAGGGAAACGCAGCCCAAACTCTAACTGTTTGGTGAAGACGGCAGTATGACCGGCCGGCGGTTTGCAAACAGTATCATAGCGACCAGGCACCTGGAATTGCCACCCATCACCCAAATCATAATGTTCCGCGGCAACGACATCACCAGCCCTCGACAACAAGAAGTCACGATACCGTTCATTTGGAAATTGGGTGAGGGGAGCTTCGTAGGTCACGTGGTTCAACTTCTCGCGTAGGCGGGCTGGCTTACCCGCGGAGGAAGTAGAGGCCTCGGGGAGGATCTGATCCTGAGGCGGGGCACAACGGCGCAAGACAAAGATCAGAAGGCTCCCCCTCATCCACCTCGGAATCGGAAACGTCTAATAACTCCTCCCGCGTAGGGACACGGGGGGAATCAGGGTCTTCATCACGGGACATGCTCAAATAAAAGGAGAGGGACGGAGAGTTTACCTAGGGTTCAAACGGCAGACGGCAGGGCTTGGTGGCGGCAGAAATAAAGACGAAGAGCAGTAAGAATAAAGGGAGATTTGAAGAAATTTCGAAGGGGTGAGAAAAGGAATGAAAGGGAGAAATGGCAACGAATGAGGGGTATTTATAGAGGTGGAGGGGTGAACAGTGTACGAATATTCCACGCCACTCTTGTTATATAAAATAGGAAGATGAACAGTTCGCTCCTAACCTCCACCACCCACGTGTCAGACGAGGGGTGAAGCCCACAAGCTTGGGCGCCAAAATGAAAGCCCGAAAAGAGAGTTCAAAATTTAAAATGAAAGTTAGCTTCCTCGACAAGCCTACACTGGAAGACAGGGCTGACTATCAACCACGCCAACACAAAGATCAACTTCCAAAGAGTACCGTCGGGGGCATATTGATGGGGGATAGCCAGCCCAGACTACGGATGAACCGCCCGGCCACCCTAGCCCAAAATCCCTCCCATGGGAGTGACAAAGGGCCGTGGCCGGGCGGCCTGGAAATCACGCGGCATGACCCCATGGCAGCGGCGAGCCGTCTCAGACAAAGATTGGAGCGTGTCAGAGCTTGTCATCACCTGATCACTAGAAGACAATACTAGAGGACAAATAGCCAGCTTTAGGGCTGACATGGCAGGCTAGAAGACAAAATCAACTCCTATAAATAAGCAGCAAAGCATTCATTCAAGGATTCATTCACAGAACACACAAAAAGGTATCACTTAGACTATTCTTGCATTCCTCTGACTTCTCTCTTGAGTATCCGCTGACTTAGGCATCGGAGGGGCTTTCCTCGGACGCCCCCGAGGCTAGGTTTGTGTACTTGTGCAGGACATCCGGTCAGAGGAGGCTGAGTGACGCCGCATCCCACAGAATTACGTAGAATCTCATAGAAGCTTCGAAGTGTATCTGCTCTGCGTATTTACACCCGAAACAAGTTTTATGAGTATGATTTTTATGTTAAAATATGTTTAAACATCATTTATGTGTGCTTGGATGATATGTGAAGTATAATAAAATGATAATAAATAAGTAATATTGATAATAGTTAAGTTGTAGTATTATGTTCATATGTTTAGTTAATTTATTTTTGAGCATTTTTAATTATGATTCATATGTTTTTCATGTTTAGTTATGTTTTAGTTATGTTGTAGTTATATATAAAAATTATGTTAAGTTTAACAATGAGTTTAAAGTGAGTAAAAATCGAAAATGAAATTTTATACACATATATACATACCCACGGCATTTTGCCCTTTTTTTTATTTAATTTTTCACTTTTAATTTTTGTAAATAATATGTTGTGTTAAGATAGGTTAAAATGGATGTTACCATGTAAAAAGAATTAAATTAGGAAAATAGATTATAAGTTGTCAAATATGCAAAATGTGTTCTTAACTTTGTTGTTGTGTTCTTGATGTTCATATGTGTCTTCATGTGATGTTCATATGTTTAGCATACTTTGATTATGTTTTATTTTATGTTTGTTTATAATTTGTGTTTATGTTTAGTTATTGTTTTATATTATGTTAGTACTATTACATAAATCAACTTAAACATTTAGAAAATTTCACTTTATAGTTTAGCTCAAATTTTAGGCTAATGAAACTTTTAGTAAGATTTCATTTTAGTTTAAATCGTTTTAGTGTGATTAGAATAATTAAAATATAAAGACTTTAAGCTAAAAACCGATAAAATCGAAAAAATAAAAGTTTGGACATCACCATGTACTTAGCCACGGCATTTAGGCTTCTTTTAGGGTTAAATTTATCTTTTATCACTTTTTAGTTTATTGTTTAAATAATTTAATTATTAGTTAATAAGTTGAATTAAGAAATTAAAAGAAATAAATGAATTTTTGTACAACTTACATTCCACACGACATAACCTTTTAAAATGGGCTAAATTTGATCAAAATGAAATTATCACTAAGTCACTAAAGTTTACTAGTTAATAGAATTGAATTTTTGTGTAAATCGATTTAGTTATAAATGAAATATATTAAACCGATAAAAATGTGTAACCGTTATAAAAATGAAGCCAGATAGTATTACTCTTTGCCTTTGCAAATATTGGACTGTTGGACTTGGACATACGGACTAAAATGAACCGTCCACGACACTATAATTATTAAAAATGAAAATCGTTAAAATTAGTAAGTAGATGACTAAATTTAACTAAGTCGTATTTTTAAAATAAATATCATTATCACTTTTTACAAAACGAACTTAACGTTTTTAAAACTAGATTTTTAAACTTAGTAACTAAGTTACAATTTTAGATATTTTTAGATATTTTAGATATTTTAGATATTTTAGATATTTTTAGATATTTTAGATATTATTAGATATTTTTTTAAACAATCATGAATAGTGACCGATGTGTATAGTGTTAAGTGAATAGTGAATAGTGAATAGTGAAAAATTTACGAAACTTGTTAAACAAGTTACGTCTCAAAATTCAAAGATATTTCAAATTCCAAAATTTGAAATATTGAAAATAATTAAAATTTTTACTAAGTATAGAAAATTGAAAAGAAATAAGTAAATGACTTAAAGTGTTTTGAAAAACACTTAAATAAAATTGGACATACTAATAAACATATCAATATAGAAACTTGAAAACGTTAATAATTAACAGCACTCCAAATAATAAACGAATATGTTATGTGATCATATGAAACCTACAATTCAAATTAAACGTTTGACGCTGAGACTAGGAGAGTCTAGTAACATGTGATATAAAATATCAAATAAATAATAAATCTTGAGTAAGTTAAATAAAAGGTCAAGCTTGGGCCTCAGATAAGGGAACGTCAATCGTGAGTGAAGTGGGGTTAAGATAGTCTTGTAGCGGACGCCACTATCTCGGTCTCTGACGTTGGTCATCCCGGTTAGTGTGGTTCAGCCGGTAGCATTATGTGCTTATGCGCTCTACCCATGCCGTTACGCCTTAAGTCGTATAGCCAAGGCCGTACAAGATAATGAATATGCCAATGCTTTTGTATCAGGCTTTAGGAAATAGTCGTTTTATCCAGAGTTAAGGTGCTCTATGATTAGCATAGCCTATTCTTAAAGTGGATATTAGTGTATGCATACTAGACTAGGGTTTTATTCCCCTATTTCGCTAAAGTTATCAGGGCCACCGTGACATTATGTGCTTATGCGCTTTGCGGTTCTGTCTCCTTGCCGTGTTTCGTTCTTAGTAGGCGCGACACTTGCATTCGTTCTTACCCTGCGTAAAGATTACTTGACGAGATTGTATCTGAAGTTCGAATCATTTCGAATACTAGAAGATGAGATGCAAGTACTATAGTATTCCGCGTGGTTTACGAGTCGAGTAAGTCTCTGCACTATGGAAGTGAGATGCAATCGATCAGAGTAGAAAGGTGTGGATACCCATATCCGTACCCTCCCAAACAAAACCCTGTGATGTAACACGGACTTTTATTACGCATGCTTTAGCGTTCACTTAAACGGTTCTAACTAATGTCGAATTCATTTTGAGTCGTTTTAAATGTTAAAATGATTTAGGTCGCCTCACATCGCATTTAAATAAACGTTCATTTGTCCATTTAGGGTTAAGCTTGGTCCACGTCCTGCTTCATTTGGCATGAGCTTCGCAGTTGCACTACAATTAGCCCTTTTACATTAACAAGGTCTAATTCAGCATTCCTAAATTCCTAAATTTAGGCCCGGTAGCTAAAACCGCTATTTAGCCCCCTCTCACACAAAATACAACCTCACGTCTTATCTTATTTCACAAAATCCTACAAAATGCACCCTTTTACATTTTCGTGGCTCTGCCCGTAATCCGAGCCCAAACCCACCTTTGGCCCGCACTCCAAAGCCCTCAACAACTCTCTAGAAGATCATACTAGGCCTTCTTGGGGCACAAGTAAGGAGATTACACCGAATATTCCCAAGATTTAGCAATTCGGATTAAGGAAATACGAAATCTCGAAGTTAAACCACACCAGCAAACCGCATAAGCTTATGCGGCTCATGGTACAAACCGCATAAGCCTATGCGGTTTGTCCACCAAACCGCATAAGGCTATGCGGTTTCCCAGGCTGGCTTTTTCCCCTGCTTTCCTATTTTCGATCGGCTATTCTCCTATATATACAACCCCTCGCACGACCTATTGACATAAGTTTTCCACACAAGAAAACCCTCTCTTCTCACAACCTCTCTTCTTAGTTTTAGTGCCCACACATGGGTCCCACAAAATATACCGTCTAGCACGGTATACACCTAAATACATCCACAAAAGCCTCAAGCACTCAAATCCTTGAGTTCAACACACCATCCCGTGTTGAATTCATCCTCCTTTCAAGTTCAAGAAGCGAAGCTCTGCCCAGATCTGAAGCGTCAGGACAAGGTAGGTACCGATCCACTTGGATCAAAGCTTTTTCTTATTTTCTATGGACTAACGAAGGGTGCTCCTCCTTAGCGCCCCCCCGGCTTTGGCACCCAGCGCGCTTGCACCCCAAGTGTTCTATTTACTTCGGGTACACTCCATATCCGATGACACGCCAAAGTCGCATAAGCAACCGACCTTATAAAATAAACCAATGGACAATTGAACTTTATTTTATTTGCATGCATCTTGCACCTTCTTATTTTGCATTTAAATCAACTTAAAACAATGAATTCGACCTTTAACTGAACCGTATTCGTTAACAAGTTAAACATGCTAAACTGAGGGTTTTAATCAATCTTTTGCATCCAGATCTGCATTCTTTTACAAACTTATCGCACTTGTACGTAGCGATAACATTAGCTCAAATATCATCTTACAAGGATTGTTCTAGGTCAGTAGAGGCTATTTTTACATAGGCTTTTCTAAAAGGTTTTCATAAATCATTATTTGAATTAACTCTTTTTCTAAAGTACCCTCACCCCGAATCCAATCTGGTTTCACAAGCCTTAGATCTAGGGGTGTCGGCGTGCTCCAAAATCTAGGACATGTTTTTAACTTAGAACATGGTAGCAGGTTCCTAACTTCAAATGATAATTAGGTGGCGACTCCATAGCTTCTTAATGGTTTTTCCACCTTAATTTTTTTTAACTTTAAAACCCGCCCTTAAGCAAGACGCCGAGTTGGGTCCGATCCCGGGTTCCCCAGTTTGGCGACTCCGCTGGGGAGATCTTATTTTTAAAACTTAAAACTAGCTTTTTCTTTTTAAAAATAAAGAGGTGAAACTTGAAAGCCTTGAACAATCCAAGTATACATATTTGAGCTATGCACATTCGTTTAGAGTCCATTCCTTTTGGAATCTAGGCACCCTTTGCACCCTCGAGAGGTGGTTCCCACATGCAGGCTTGTCCACTCGATAAAGCACATGCCGGACTAGCTTTCCTCTCGCCCCTCCACGGCTTGTCAGAACGGCTATCTCGACCGCCGGTGCTCCCTTCAGAAAACCTATCGCCTTGCCAGAAGGAAATGAAGGGGTTAAGTATCTGCCAAAGCGTACTCGAGGTAGTTGGAGGTGTACCCGACTGACTCATTTTTCACCCTTTTTGAGTCATACGTACAAGTTCGAGGCTATGCACTCCATGGTCTTTTTCAAAATAAGCATTTTCATTCATATCTTCGAAAACTCGCTTAAACGTTTCAAAGATAAATGAACCTAACATCTAACAAACTAACACTTCTCAAACAAAACTATCGCGAATTTTTGAAACAAGCTTTTTCAAAACTTCCTTTTTCACTAACAAGCAAAAACCCGAGCAAGGATTAAAACCCGAGCTCGTGGATTTCAATCCTCTAGGTCATACGGCCTAGACTCCGTTTTAACATCCTCGACTCGACTTGCTCGAGCCGAATCCTCTTCTTTTACACATCCGACTCGAGCTCACCTCGGCAAATCACCGATATCAGCTCGATGGGTGCAAAGCAAAACCTTTTAACATCGAGACGAGATGTGCGCACACATCCTCGTCTCAAAAGCTTTCCTTTAGCTAAAACTTTTTCGAAAACCTCCTTTTTCAAGCTTAAAAAGAGTTTTCTTAACAAAGAAATGAGCTAGAATGAACACTTAAAATGAACGTTGGTCTAGTCACGTCACTAACGTGCAAATTTAACCCACACAACCTAATCCATTCTCAACACGCTCGACTCGCCTAGCTAATCGCTCTCGAGTCGAATCCTTCTCGCCCATCTAGGCTCGAGCCCTTAACGATGAACCGTTAGGTGGGCTCGACAAAGCTAACACCTTTTAACATCGAGACGAGATGTGCACACGCATCCTCGTCTCAAAAGCTTCCTATTAGCCAAACCTTGTCTAAAATCTCCTTTTTCAAGCTTAAAAGGTCTTCCTAAACAAAAATGAGCTAAAAATGAACGCTTAAAACGAACGTTGAATCTAATAGGACTAACTAGATACACGTCACACAAACCAATCCATTCTCAACATCCTCGACTCGACTAGCTAACCGTTCACGAGTCGAATCCTTTCCATGCATCTAGGCTCGAGCCCTTAACGATGAACCGTTAACATGGGCTCGACATATGCAAATCAAACACATTTCAACGTCGAGACAAGATCCGCACACGCATTCTCGCCTCAAAGACTTCTTAGGCACAACATTGCTCCTAAAGCGATACACTCTCGTTTTTGAAACAAGCTCTCTTCAAAAATCTCCTCACTTTTACAAAACAAGCAACACACTCTCATTTTTTTGAAATAAATTCTTTTCAAAATCTTCTTATTTTTACAAACCAAGTAAAACACACCCGTTTTTGAAATGAGCTCTTTTCAAAAATCTCCTCACTTCTGCAAAACAAATAACGACATTCTCTTTGGGCCAAACGGCCCAAAGTCGACTCGTTTCAGCAAAAATCGTCTTTTTCAAGCAAGCAAAACCCGAGAATGGCCAAGCCCAATCTCGCGGATTTTTCATCGGACCAAATGATTCATAACCATCTTGGCCCAAATCCTCTTACAAATTACTTTCATAAAATCCTCATCACGTTTTTTGAAATAACCTTTTTCAAAAATCCTTCCTTCGAACCGAATGGCCTATAGTCATGACGGTTTGACCTAGACAAACAATCTCTTCAAAACACCTGAGAATAATCACTTTATTCTCGTGACCTTTCCAAAACATAAATGAACTACATGACCCGCAGTCATCGCAACCCATTTATCACAAAACATTTTCAAACCCGAGAATGATAATCCATTCTCGTGGACCTCCTTTTGAAAACTAATCGGCTCACGGCCTTTTGACACCTCTTTTAAAATAAACATTTTCGAAATCCATGATTCAAAATGGCCTACCGCCATTTTAATCCAAACATCTCTTTTCACAAGACAACAAAATCTAGGAATGAACTAGCATCATCCCGCAAATCCTTCACGATTAGACCAAGTGGCTCATAGTCGCTTTAATCTAATCCTCTTTCAAACCAAATGTATGAAAACGAGTATAACCGTCTTCATTACATTTTCAAACACCTTTGATTCGGATAACCTATCGTTACTCCGGACCGACTCATGTTTCCATCTCAATCCAAGCTCATAACGACCCATCGTTAACACGAGCTTATCGGGTTCGATTTCAAAACACCCTTTACATCGAGCCAAAATGTGACAACACATTTTTGCTCAACAAAACATCCTGCTTTTCGCCGAAAACAAAACTTTTGCAAAATCAAAGACAAATCTAAGTATGCATGAGCCTAATCCCGACGCGAGCATCAACCACATCCGAGACATGTGCGTCTCGAACACCCAGCGAAGAATCCATCAAGGCGCCACCGACGATCTCACGGATCTCCTCAAGAAACTCGAGTCTTTTCAATACGGGTCGAGTTTTTAAGCTTTGAGTCAATCTCTGTCAGTCTAGGGCAATCGAGTCTTCGACGTACGACATTTTTAACAAATCGATAAAGGAATAAGTCTGCCTACAACCCAGCTTCCTTTTTACACACTTTTCCCATAAAAAACACAATTCTACACCAACATACATTGCATCCCAGGAACGGCTATCCTAAGGAGATCTAGGCCGGGTACGAAGGTCCAAGTCAACTAAATCAAAGACACAAAGACAAAGAAGGCTCTCGACGACTAAACATCTAAGGTTCACTAGTCTGCTTGTGGTCTACTACTCCGCTGCTTTTGGAGGAGGATCCATTAATTTGGAGCTCCACAGTGGTCATGAATTTGATCGCGACCAAAAGTACGAGTATTCCTGGATCGCCCTCCGCGTACTCGATCGCGTGCCTAATAAGCAAACGAACTTGTCAGAGGAGCCCGGCGTGATAGACACACGATCACAAGTGACCACCGAGCCACAGGGTTTTAGCAGGGTCCAAGCTCAAGCCCAAGCCATACAGGGCGTGGGGTATTCTCAAACCAAACGAGAATACAAGGTACAAAGGTCAAAAACCAAAGTCACCAAAAAGCAAAAGTCTCAAAAGCTCCGGAACAAGGGGCAAAACAACTAGTCAAAAGCTCAAGAAGTCAAAAGCTTAAGAAGTCAAAAGCTCAAGAAGTCAAAAAGCTTAAGAAGTCAACAAGCTTAGAAATCAATAAGCAAGGGGCCGAAACCCCAAAGGCAAGAAGTACCGAAGCCCAGAAACGAGTGGCCAGGTCCTTGAAATTCCAAATTGAAGACAAGACAACCAGCCTAGATCAACTAAGGAGAACCCACCCTTAGGATGCAATGTATCAAGGTCAAACACATAAACACCCCTTGGACCGGCGAGTCCTTAAACACGCACCTTTTTACAAAAACACCTCCTTACCAAAACAAACACATCCCTTTCGGAACTACGCTAGGTTTGATTCCGTACCCACGGATACGTAGGCCGCTCTCCCGAGCTCAACCAACCTTTTACAAAAATCCACAAAATATTCCCCGCTAAGGATGTGTCCACAAAAATTCACAAAATTCAAAGGCAAACTATTTCTTTATCGAGGCGATTAAAACGAATTCGTCAAGGCAAAGTTGTCATAGACTTAGGAGTAGTACTCTGCTTTTTGGTCTAACACTGTTTTGCAGGAACAACAGCATCCCACCGCAGACAAGCAAGCACCACTGGGGGCTCCACCAACGCACGTGTTCCCAAATATGGCATCCATGCAACCGTCGAGTCTCAAATCACGCATACGATTCGTCTCTATTTTGCAAACTTTTCGACATTTTAAGCATCAACTCACGTGTCGAGTCAATCCTCTTCCAATCAAACAATTTAGCGACATTTAAACCGCTCCTTTCAAAACTTCCAGTCTTCAAAACGCTCCCACGGAACGACACGCCTTTTCAAACTTACACGAGGCAATGCATCCTCAAAATAGCTAATCACCCTTCAAAATTAACTCAATCTTGCACTTCACACCCATCCGCACAAGCAAAATGTGCCTTTCGAAAATGCATCTCAAGTCTTTGAAATGCATCTCGAATCTTCAAAGTCCAACCTTTTTCCAAAATTTAACACACTTTGAGAAAAAGCATTCTTCGAATTTAACTCACTCGAGTTAACACATTTTGAGCGAAAGCACTATCGAACTACGCCGGTTTGATTCCACATTCGTGGATACGTAGGCAGCTTACGCAAAGCACAACCGAATCAAGCACTACATCCCACTCCGTGTTGTCATGAGATTCCACTGAATTCTCATCCTCGACAACTGGGGGCTTTTCAACCTTCGCACTCCAGTAACCCTCCACGGTCTTCACAACTCTAGCTCAAGCTCACAACGTCAAACACTTTTTCATCTCGCATGAAGCTTTACAACCGACATTTCAAGCGTTCATTTTTAAAGCTCATTTCGACAACTAAAATGAATCTTTCACAAAATGATTTTTCAACAAAAACATTTTAATCCAAACATCCCAATCGGGAATCATTTCACTTTCAAACCCGAGCCTACTAACTACGCAGGTCCACGGAAGCACAACACAGCACGGAAGCGAAAGACAACGAAAGCAACTACAAGCTCAAGCCAAGCTACAACAACAAGTCATGTAATGTAGGGTTCACACAATCCTTATTACACAAGATCACCAGGACAACTAATGGCGAAGACGACGGTAATCCAAACACCATACTCTTCACTTTGACTCAGTTTTCACCCAAAACTTAGTCAAACTCGAGGGGGTTACCCAAAAACTCCTCCTACCAATGCACATCCTGCACCCCACTTTGACTTAGTTTTCACACAAAACTTAGTCAAACTCGAGGGGGTAATCCAAAAACACCCTTATCCTAACACAAAACACGCATCTCACTAGTTTGACCATCGCTATACTCCATACCTCGATCAAACTGGGGGCTAACATACACCGGCACCATGACCAAGGCAACTGGGGGCTGACGCTTCCTATCAAGAATCAAACCTTCACAACGAAAATGGGATAATTTTTCTCGTTTTTGAAGACACCCTTGCTATAAATACCCACATCAACATAAGCATCTACGGTTGAGCGACACCTCCAGAACCGCTACAAACGAGCATGCACGCTACAAGCATAACACTTTCATGTGTGCATCAAACAACAAGCACCCGAACATAGGTCCTAGCACCAAACACCCTAACACATCCAAGAAACGTCCCGTACGTCCAAACATCAAGCCACTCATACAATCCCAAGCACCTACACCCCAAGTTCGAGAGATGAGTATCACGTGAATCCAAACGAACCACCAGATACCACGTCTCATGGTCAAAGCAAGCAAAAACTGAAGATTTCGGAAGGAAAATCGCGAGTTTGAATTTTTCCGGGTTCGAAACCGCGACATGTGCGAATAAGTTCAAACTTGAAGTCGCCAATTGATAAGAGATTCCCCGGAAGAGTCACTAATCTACAGGCAATTTCCAAAGCATGTTCTGTTCCACGTTTTCTCCTCATTTTTCTTCATACACGCAAGCTTTCATGGTTAAGGCGTCACCTACAGCCCGCCACAAGCGCTAGCTCATACATTATGCGCTGCACCTTGGTTAAGGCGTCACCTACAGTCCGCCATACTCGTGTACTAAGCATTTAATACACTGCATGTAAGTAAACACAAGCACTCTTCACGAGCCTCTACACTTTTTTCACGTCCTGTGGAGTATTACCTCCTCCCCATGGAGCCTACACACCTATACAGACATTTCCTACGGAGTCCAAGACATACCCTTCGACTTCCCCAGCAAATCACTAACCTACGAGTCATCCTTCAACTTCGGAGTATAAACACCAAACATCTACATCATCACGTCCAGCAAGTCTAAGCACTATGCAACTGCAAGACACAAACACTTGAGCACATACACCTACGCTCCTCTACGAGACCATACATATACACCCTTCCCTGGCGAACTAGTACTTCTCCAACAACTACAATTACACCTGCGCTCCTCGGCGAGACCCAGTACAACATCAGCAATGGCATCAACATCAACAACCAGATCAAGATAAGTTTACGGCATCACAAATACAAGAAAGGCATCAGCAACGACAACGGCACTACCTTCTCCTCAACGAAGGGCGATCATACGCAATTACAACTACATGGACACTCCTCGGCGAGCCCAAGCACAAGCACTCTGCAACATACACCTGACTCCAAGCATTTCACTCTACATAGACGCTCCTCGGCGAGTTCAAGCACAAGCATTACACAGACGCTCTTTCACGAGACCTACGCCAATACCTTGCACTTTAACCCCCTTTATATCCAACACATGCAATACGAAGACATTACAAGCACCAGCATCAACATCTGACGATACCAAGCACACGCAAAGGCACCAACAAACGACGATAAGCACGACGAAGACATTCAGCAGGCCGGCAGGCCCTTATAGCATGCACGGACCGCCAAGTCCTTAAAATGCGCACGCCCCTCCCCGTTTAGCCTTGCTCAAGTCCTCGTCTCACCCATGGACACATGCTTCGCTCCGCCGATCAGACGAGACCGTGAATGGTCCGGATATGGTCGTGGAGTTTGACTTTCGCTCTAGTCCGAGCTCAGTCAAACTGGGGGCTCTGTGGATACCCATATCCGTACCCTCCCAAACAAAACCCTGTGATGTAACACGGACTTTTATTATGCATGCTTTAGCGTTCACTTAAACGGTTCTAACTAATGTCGAATTCATTTTGAGTCGTTTTAAATGTTAAAATGATTTAGGTCGCCTCACATCGCATTTAAATAAACGTTCATTTGTCCATTTAGGGTTTAGCTTGGTCCACGTCCGGCTTCATTTGGCATGAGCTTCGCAGTTGCACTACAATTAGCCCTTTTACATTAACAAGGTCTAATTCAGCATTCCTAAATTCCTAAATTTAGGCCCGGTAGCTAAAACCGCTATTTAGCCCCCTCTCACACAAAATACAACCTCACGTCTTATCTTATTTCACAAAATCCTACAAAATGCACCCTTTTTACATTTTCAGGGTTCGGGCCCAGAACCGAGCCCAAACCCACCTTTGGCCCGCACTCCAAAGCCCTCAACAACTCTCTAGAAGATCATACTAGGCCTTCTTGGGGCACAAGTAAGGAGATTACACCGAATATTCCCAAGATTTAGCAATTCGGATTAAGGAAATACGAAATCTCGAAGTTAAAACCACACCAGCAAACCGCATAAGCTTATGCGGCTCATGGTACAAACCGCATAAGCCTATGCGGTTTGTCCACCAAACCGCATAAGGCTATGCGGTTTGTCCACCAAACCGCATAAGGCTATGCGGTTTCCCAGGCTGGCTTTTTCCCCTGCTTTCCTATTTTCGATCGGCTATTCTCCTATATATACAACCCCTCGCACGACCTATTGACATAAGTTTTCCACACAAGAAAACCCTCTCTTCTCACAACCTCTCTTCTTAGTTTTAGTGCCCACACATGGGTCCCACAAAATATACCGTCTAGCACGGTATACACCTAAATACATCCACAAAAGCCTCAAACACTCAAATCCTTGAGTTCAACACACCATCCCGTGTTGAATTCATCCTCCTTTCAAGTTCAAGAAGCGAAGCTCTGCCCAGATCTGAAGCGTCAGGACAAGGTAGGTACCGATCCACTTGGATCAAAGCTTTTTCTTATTTTCTATGGACTAACAAAGGGGTCTACACTTTAGCGCCCTGGCTTTGGCACCCAGTAGCGCTTGCACTCCAAGTGTTCTATTTACTCCGGGTACACTCCATATCCGATGACACGCCAAAGTCGGATATGCAACCGACCTTATAAAATAAACCAATGGTCAATTGAACTTTATTTTATTTGCATGCATCTTGCACCTTCTTATTTTGCATTTAAATCAACTTAAAACAATGAATTCGACCTTTAATCGAACTGTATTCGTTAACAAGTTAAACATGCTAAATCGAGGGTTTTAATCAATCTTTTGCATCCAGATCTGCATTCTTTTACAAACTTATCGCACTTGTAATTTAGCGATAACATTAGCTCAAATATCATCTTACAAGGATTGTTCTAGGTCAGTAGAGGCTATTTTTACATAGGCTTTTCTAAAAGGTTTTCATAAATCATTATTTGAATTAACTCTTTTTCTAAAGTACCCTTACCCCGAATCCAATCTGGTTTCACAAGCCTTAGATCTAGGGGTGTCGGCGTGCTCCAAAATCTAGGACATGTTTTTAACTTAGAACATGGTAGCAGGTTCCTAATTTCCGCGATAATTAGGTGGCGACTCCATAACAGTTCTTAAAGGTTTTTCCAACTTAATCTTTTTTAACTTTAAAATCCGCCCTTAAGCAAGACGCCGAGTTGGGTCCGATCCCGGGTTCCACAAAAGGCCTACTCAGTGGTCAGGCTCGTAAGCAGTATTTGTTGTTTGTTGTTTGATTTAAATGAGAATGAGTGTGTACCATCTTCGAAAACTAAAGACCACAAATTTCTGAAGTGAATCGAGTCTGCATGACGAGTATGATACGAAATGCATGTTTGTTTGCGATCTGATATCGCTTTGTAATCCTGTTGAGTTATTGTGATACTATTGCTATGATATTATATGTTAATTGCTTTCATAACTGAATATCATGCTTATATGATTTATCGCTTTAAACCGCATGCTTATTATGACTTATATGTCTTTATATGCTACTTGTAATAAGCATGTTTATGTTTTTATCATAATGTTATAGTTATAAAGCGATAGTAATAAACCAAAGTAATTGAAATCGAGGGTAAGTATGAGCATAGCTAATCACTGTCCGCTCAGCGGGCATCCCCCCAACAGTTTATTGTGCAGGAAAAGCTTGGACCGGATGCTTGGATTTTGGGATGGGACCAGCTTATATTTATTGCTTTACCTTAGTTTGTTTTCGAGAGAAATGTAATATATACGACGCTACTTCTTTAAATTTCCATATCTAGAGTTGTTTTATTCAACTCTTGAACGATGTTGTAATATTTGGGTTTTTATTGTATAATTAATAACGCTGGTTTAAGACTTTATTAATTTCCGCCTTAGTAATTAAAGTCGACTAAAAACCAGGTTGTTACACCCGCCCTCGTGTCATGGGGCGGAATGCACGGCGCGGGAAAATTTTGCAAGAAGCTCGCTCGCGGGAGCCTGCCTTTTTAGTTGCTTGGCTCAGCTCGTTCGAGCTTTCTTTTGCTTAATGGGGGAATGTCATTGCATGTAATTGTGACAAAAAGAAATATAAAAATCCTTTTGAAATGTATTTTGGAGTCGCCACCAAATATTAAAGGAATTTGGAACCTATTCAACGCGCCTTAAAATATAAGACACGGGTGTCTCAGATTTCAAGGTGCGTCGATACCTATCCGTCTGAGGTTATTGTGAAACCAGAGAGGATTCGGAGTGAGGTTACTTTTCGAAAGTTTGTCAAAATGCGTTATGAAAAACTGTAATCAAAAAGCCTACGTAAAAGTAGTCTTTACTAATTTGAAAACAAATGCTTTAATTTTGATATTTGGGCTAATAGGACGCTACGTACAAATGCAAATATATGACTCAATAAATATGTAAAATAAATGTAAGCCGTCAAAGCTATGACGATTTGCTATAGGAAATATACGTAAAATTACTAATTTATTGTATTTGAATTAATAACTTAAACGTTATTCTCCGACTTGTGTTCAATTCTAAGATTTTGTAAAACCCTCGGTTTTGCATGTTTAAAAGACTATATGAAACGGTACAGTTAAATGTCGAATCCGTGTTTTAGTCGTAATTTAATGCATGAATCGAGAATTTGCATAATGTAAAAGTGGGTGCTTAATTTAGTGATTTTGAGTCGTTCATTTATTCGATATTGGCGGGGTTTAGACGAATCATTTGATTCGAATTACTACAATCAGTACAAGTAATACGAAGTTCGTTAATGCCAATATCGGGGTGGGTTAAAGTAACCCTATAAGTCTCAAACGTCCAATCGGAAGGTAAAATTTCTTTACCTTGAAATGCAAAGACGGTTTTTAGAGTGGAAATTTATAAGTGCGAGAGGCTTTATGTGAATTTGAGTATTGAATTGAATTGATTAGAGAATGTTGTTATGAATGTGTTAGATGATGATTTGATGATTTGAATGATCGAATAAGGGCCGCTATTTATAGCAAATGCTTCGTGTTTTATGCCTAGTTGTTCAGAAAATCGCCAGTGAACCAACGATTACTCAAAGAATCGCCAGTGTGCCAGAACAGGCCAGGAAAATCGCCTGTGTACTGGCGATTTTCCAAAAAATCGCCGATATCTGTGCGATTTTTGGCTATTCTTGACACATTGTAGCGCCGTATTTTGTATGACAATGTTTTCGTAGGTGTGTAAGGCTTGTTTGGCGAGTTGATTGACTTTTGGGGTATGATTTATCAACTTGACACAAGTTGACTAATCAACTTGGTAAAAGTTGATTCTTTTGGCTCGGTTTTCGTGTTTCGTGTTTCGTGTTTCGGTTTTTCGTCGTGTTTTTCGACTTTGGCTCGAAATAAAATAATATTGTAATATATTATTTTACGACTTTGTGAGATTTTGTTTCGTAAGAATGTGACTTGGAACGCGCTTTGGTCCGCTTCGTGTGTTTAGGCCTTTTTGTGTGTCTTGGGCCGTTCTTGTGTGTTTGGGTCGTTTTTGTGTTCTTGGGCCATTTTGTGAGGTGTTTTTGCATCGTGCTTGCGTGTATTATGTTGATTTACGATTAAAATGACTAAATTAATATTCATTTTTACGAAATATGCAAATTCAAAATTAATACGTTAAATATGACTAAAATGTTTTAGACACTTATGTACCGTTTCGTCTCATTTTAAAACATGCATGAAAGTCCTTTTCGTCATCGGGTTTTTTTTTGGGGGGTACGGATACGAGTATCTACAGAGCCCCCAGTTTGGCTGAGCTTGGACTAAAGCGCTAGTCAAACTTTAAAAGATAGTATCCGGACCATTACAGTCTCGATTCTACCTGGCGACACTAAGTATGTGTCTCGGGGAGAGACGAGGACTTAGTGTCGGGAATGCGGGGAGGGACGGCATGTTTAAGGACATGACGGTCCTGCATGTTTAAGGGCTTCTTTGGCTTTCTTGTTGTTTGGATGTCATTTGATGGCGTTTTGTAGCTTGGTCATCTTCTGCATCCTGTGTGTCTGCTGCGT
This sequence comes from Dianthus caryophyllus, assembly GCA_023091065.1. Lineage (NCBI taxonomy): Eukaryota > Viridiplantae > Streptophyta > Magnoliopsida > Caryophyllales > Caryophyllaceae > Dianthus > Dianthus caryophyllus. The sequence goes on along the minus strand of CM041524.1, from coordinate 34,803,141 downwards.
GCTTGCTTGTGTATCTATGTTTTGACTTTCTCTTCCGCAGAGAGCATGGGTGTCTGCGTTCTTGCTTCATGAAAGGAAATCGTGTTTCTGCGATTTTATTTGAAATAAAAGTGCGTATTTCGTTCTTGTTTTGTATGCGTTTGAAAGATACACGTATTTGGCTTGTGAGGGGTATATGTGTTTTTGATTTTTGACTCGTAAAGAGTGTATGTGTTTGGAAAATATACGTATTTAACTCGTGAGGAGCATACGTATTTTGGTTTGTAACTCGTGAAGAGTGTCTGTGTTTTTGAAACATATACGTATTTAACTCGTGAGGAATATACGTATTTTGATTTTTGACTCGCAAAGAGCGTATTTGTTTGAAAAAGTATACGTATCGAACTCGTGAGGAGTATACGTATTTTGATTCTTGACTCGTGCAGAGTATCCGCGTTTTTGAAAAATGTACGTATTGAACTCGTGAGGAGTATACGTATCTTGATTTGTAACTTGTAAAAAGTGTGTTTGTTTTGAAAAATATACGTATTTAACTCGTGAGGAGTATACGTATTTTGATTTGTAACTCGTGAAGAGTGTGTTTGTTTTGAAAAATATACGTTTTTAACTCGTGAGGAGTATACGTATTTTGATTTGTAACTCGTGAAGAGTGTCTGTGTTTTTGAAAAATATACGTATTTAACTCGTGAGGAGTATACGTATTTTGATTTTTGACTCGTAAAGAGCGTATTTGTTTTAAAAAAAAAAATTATACGTATTTAACTCGTGAGGAGTATACGTATTTTGATTTGTAACTTGTGAAGAGTGTATTTGTTTTTGAAAAATATACGTATTTAACTCGTGAGGAGTATACGTATTTTGATTTTTGACTCGTAAAGAGTGTCTGTGTTTTGAAAATTATACGTATTTAACTCGTGAGGAGTATACATATTTTGATTTTTGACTCGTAAAGAGTGTATTTGTTTTTGAAAAATATACGTATTTAACTTGTGAGGAGTATACGTATTTTGATTTGTGACTCGTAAAGAGTGTATTTGTTTTGAAAGGTATACGCATTTAACTCGTGAGGAGTATACGTATTTTGATTTGTGACTCGTAGAGAGTGTATTTGTTTTGAAAAATATACGTATTTAACTCGTGAGGAGTATACGTATTTTGATTTGTGACTCGTAGAGAGTGTATTTGTTTTTGAAAATTATACGTATTTAGCTCGTGAGGAGTATACGTACTTTGATTTGTGGCTCGTAAAGAGTGTATACGTGTTATTATTTTGTGAGATTAGGTTCTCGACTTGTAACGAGCAGGTGTATTCTCGTGTTTTATCATAGTAGCGCATAAAAGAGTGAATTAATAGCGTAATGGACCGTAATACCCAGCCCAAACTAAAAATTGACCCGTGCCTGACCACTTAATCGCCAGACCTCTGGCGATTTAGTGTGTGTGTGTGCTATTTTGTTCAAAAACACGGGAAGGAGAAAGAGTAGAGCAGCCGAAAACAAACACACAAACACATCCAAATCGAAAAAACTCGTTCTCAGCGATTTTTTAACCAAAATTCGTGATTTCGCCTCCTACGATTCGCAATGGACCAAGGTATGCACTCAATCAAGTTGCTAATTCGTGTTTTGAAGTCGGTTTGAGTCGGTTTTAACTGAAAATTCGTTTTTTAAGGTTTATATTAAACCGTCTTGCATGATTCGAATTTTGCTATCATTGTTGCTTGAAATCGATACTTGAGAGTAGTAAGAAGCTTGTCTTGCTATTTTTGATGATTGTATGTGAAAAACCCGACTTGTGGGGCTGATTTTCTTGTATATGGTCAAGGGCGTTTTGGTCATTTTTCGTTATTCGTCTCGGAATACGCCCAAAATTTCCATATAGGTTACCCATTAGTAGTATAATGCGTGGGTAAATTTGTTTCGTTGAAATCGGTGCGAAAGTCGGGTGTTTGGGTTGAAAAACCGTGTATAAGGGGTGTTTTTTGGTGGTTGTGTTCTGTTTTTAACGTGTGAAACGACTTCGGATGGCCTTGTTGTTTTTGAAACGTCGTTGTATGCTAATGATGAGGCTTTGGGTGTCTTGTGTGTGAAAAACGGTTTGAAAATCCGTAATTTTCGTGTGTTTTTGCGTGGAGACGGTTTCTTGGGTGGAAATTTTCGGTTCCGAAACTTGTCGAAAATTTTTGTCTTGGGTCATGATGACTCGTATGGTGTATGGCCTGCCCATTTTTGCTGATCACGCGTCATTTAGAGGTGTTTTGGAGTGTTTTGGAACGTTTATGTGTAGTTGAACTAGGCCTCTTGAACTCGTCTTTCTTGCTTCTCGTGTTTCGAGTCTTGGGTGTATTGTCATGCGGGCCGTCTGGGTGGGCTAAAGTGTTGGTTCGTGGGAGGTTAGGGGCTCCTAGGTCAAGAAAAAGCCATGAAGAGGCCGTTTTTGTAGTTTGCGTGCGTTTTACATAAGCTGTTCAGTCGAGGTGTTCGGGGCATGATTTCTGTACGAAACTTTTTGTGGGTGTTCATTATGACTTGTATGTCGTGTACGTGTCATGAACTGGGTATTCCTGTGTCTCTGCGCCGTTTTAGCCTTATCTGTCAAAAATAAGCCTAAAGCGTATTTTCTGTTGCTTTGCTTGGTCTTTTGTCATCTTTTGTACTTTCTGGCTCTTTGTATTGGTCGTGTATGACGTATATATCGCATACGTGTCATAATATACGCATTTCTGTACTCCTGCGTTGTTTTGGCCCTATCTGTCAAAATTTGGCCTAAAGTCTGCTTTTTGCTGTTACATTTGCTTCTTCTTTGCTTTTACATACCGTTGCTCTTCAGGTTTGCTGTGCATGTCGTGTATATTGTATATTTGTCACAAAATATGCATTTTCACATCTCTGCTTTGTTTTAGCCTTTTCTGTCAAAGATAGGCCTGGAGCTTGCTTTTTGCTGTCTTTGTGCATTCTTGCTCCTTGGATTAAATGTGTATTAATGTAGATATCATATCTGTGTCATGAAATATGTATCTCTGTATTTCTGCTCCTCTTTTAGCCCTTTCTGTCAAAGATAGGCCTGAAGCTTGTTTTTCTGTTGCCTTTGTACATGTGCATTCTTCTGTTGGTCGTGAACTTGCTTTGACTGGATTGTATTTTGTCTTATCATATTACTGCGTTGCTTAAAAGCATTTCTCTAATTCGCGCAGGTGATCCTGAGATCGTGATACCTACGACCAGTGCCATGCAGGATGTCATTGATAGTATTGATTTTGCTCCTACAGGGGACGAGCGTACCCCGATCTCCGAACTGCGTCATCACTTAGCGAGTTCTGAAGGTCCATCTCAGTCTGATTTGTTCAAGACTCCTCCTGCTTTGACGCCAGGGAATGAGGTACAGGGACCTGTTCCGGAATCTCCTATGCCTTCCGTCAGTGATCACAGTACTACCGTGGGGCCGACAGGGCCTTCTGTTGGCGATGTAGGGCGTACCGTAGAGACGACTGGAGTTACCGCGGGGCCTGCTGTGGAGTTACCTACGCCTTCTGTTGGTGAGCGTGGGGCTGCTGCTGAGCGACCTAGGCCTTCTGTTGGCGAGCGTGGAGTTGGTTCTGCACCTTTGCAAGGTGCTGGGCGTGGGCGTGGGGTTCCTGAGCCACCGGTATCCGTCGGGAAAGGCCGAGGTAGAGGTCGTGGGGTTAATCGTAAGAACGACAGGCCTAGCAGGAAGCGCAAGGTAGATGCTGTTACGGGTAGTGCTGAGGGTGGCGTTCGGACGCGTGGTCGTCGTGTTGCCGAGGCTAGTGGTAGTTGCGAGCGGGGTGAGAGTAGTAGTGCGGGCGCTTCTGGTGAGGTGAGTTCTGACGAGGCTGGAAATGATCCTGCTGTTGACAAACCGAGGCGTGGTCCTCCCCGTCGGCTTGAGGATGCTTTTGAGGCCATTCCAGAGCCCGAGGAGGAGCAGGAGGATGATGAGCAGGTTGCGGACGACGCGGCTGAGGCTGCAGTCGGAGGTGAGGTTGCAGGTGATGTTGGAGGTGACGCTGCGGCCGCTGGTGCTGATGGTGCTGGTGCTGGGCCGGCTGCTGCGCAAGATATGTTTATGGGCGTGGTTGATGAGCTAGGCTTGAGGCCGTCATTTCCCCATGGGCCGAGATTGTGGGCAAATGTTGCCAAGGATTGGGATGGCGTGAGCTTAGTTTGGAACCCACTGGAGCACCTGTCTACTCGAGTGAAAGTTGGCTTCAAGTTAGGCATCATGAGGACTTTTTCTGGCTTCCGTACTGTCATGGACGCTTTTAACAAGAAATTGTCTCCCGAATCGCGGAAAATAATCCTCGACACGGCTTTTGGTTCGTTGGTGACGAAGTGGCAGGAGGTGCGTAAAAAGAATGTGAATGCGCACCTTTCTGTACTTCGAGCGTTGTTAGATAGGTTCTGGGATACCACTAATACGTTCCATATGCCTGGATACGAGGTTGGTATCACTTTCTCGTCTCTTGCGATTGTCTCGGGACTCCCCCACGGAGAGGAGGTGATTAAGTGGGACAGAGTGCGTCCTGCTATTTCTAGTGCAGCCGTTGTTCGCTTGATTGGAGGTGGTATTAGATGTGCGAAGGAGGAGCGGAACACATTTCAGCCTCGGACGTCGTGGATCGATGATTACTTCAAAGGCCGTGGGAAGAAGCGGGTGAGTGCTGCGAGTCATGAGCAGAATGCTCGATTGTGGTTATGGTGGTTTCTGTCGGCCACTCATTTTGGAGATAAAGGCGAGCGGGCATCAACATCTGTTTTAATGGCGCTGAGGGATTTGTCTAGATTGGGTGACTTCGACTGGGTTACTCCTGCCATGGGTGTCTTGATTCGATATTGTAGGGACGCAGTTCGTCCTGATAAGATCGATGATGGATCTAGACCGTCCTTGGTTGGCCCTGGTCTGCTGATGGAGGTATGATTGCTTTGCTCTCTCCTTTTTGTAATGTTTTATTGCTTTGCTTCTGTTATTCCCTCCTTTGGTGATGTATTTTTGTTTTTTCGTAGTCCTGGTGTTATGCTCATTTCCCGTCGCTGCTTCCTGACAAATTTGCCGTGAAGGCGAAGTACCCTGCTTTTCATGCCTATGCGACGGCAAATAGGAAGGGTATTCGCTTGACTTATGATGCTGCTCGAGTGCGGTTCAACGAGATGACCGTTGATAAGGTAAAAGGAGTCTGTATTCTTTTTATGCTTTGTGTTCATGCTTTGCTTGCGTTTGCGGATCTTGATTCATTTCTTGTTTTTGTAGTTTGTTCGTAACCCTTGGGCAGATTATACGGAAGTCCCTGCATCGATTGCGGCTCGCTTTGCTCTTCGCGATACACAGAGGTTGTACATCGCGACTCAGTATGACTCGTACTGGTTTTTAGGTGAGCGTTTGTCAGCACAGACGGCTAGGGGCGAGTTTGTCGTGCCTGCATCCCCTCCTAAGGTCCTCTTTGTTCAGACGTCGGATGCCGACATTCGTCGTGATGTATATCGGGAGGGTGAGTCAGAATCCTTGCTGAGGCAAGACGAAGATTATCCGTCGTGGGCGCGTCTTGCTTTGGCGCCTGCCGTGATTGTGGTGTGCTATTGCTTTTGCGTTAGCTTGTGCATATTGCTTGTTTTGAAAAGCAAAAATTGACCCTGATTTTTGTGTTTCGTAGCCGCGTGATCCTGATCTTGAGGTTCAGCCTCCTCCGTTTTATGAGAGTCTAGATTTTGAGCATGATGATGGTTGTCGGCATTCGGTCGTATTGCAGCCGTGCTTATCTGCGGTGGCTGATGCTGGTATGGATGGTTGGCGCCCTCGGGTGAAGCAGGTATGACTCGTCTTCTTATCTTCTATGCTTGCGTGTTTTGTACTGTGTAGCCCCCAGTTTGGGTAAGATTTTGAGGTAAAATCGTTAGTCAAACTTTGTTGAAGCTGCTTTTGATTATAGCCCCCAGTTTGAGTTAGATTTTGTCCTGAAATCGCTAACCAAACTTTGTTGAAGCTGCTTTTGATTATAGCCCCCAGTTTGAGTTAGATTTTGTCCTAAAATTGGTAATCAAACTTTGTTGAAGCTGCTTTTGATTATAGGCCCCAGTTTGAGTTAGATTTTTTCCTGAAATCGCTAACCAAACTTTGTTGAAGCTGCTTTTGATTATAGCCCCCAGTTTGAGTTAGATTTTGTCCTAAAATCGTTAATCAAACTTTGTTGAAGCTGCTTTTGATTATAGCCCCCAGTTTGAGTTAGATTTTGTCCTAAAATCGTTAATCAAACTTTGTTGAAGCTGCTTTTGATTATAGCCCCCAGTTTGAGTTAGATTTTGTCCTGAAATCGCGAACCAAACTTTGTTGAAGCTGCTTTTGATTATAGCCCCCAGTTTGAGTTAGATTTTGTCCTAAAATCGTTAATCAAACTTTGTTGAAGCTGCTTTTGATTATAGCCCCAGTTTGAGTTAGATTTTGTCCTAAAATCGTTAATCAAACTTTGTTGAAGCTGCTTTTGATTATAGCCCCCAGTTTGAGTATATGAAGGCCGTATTTGTTTGTAGGTGACTCTCGGTGTCCACAAGAATTTATGGAGAATGGCCAACCGTTGGCGAGTGGCGTTGAATGATAAAGCGGTCGCGCTTTGCAAGGCTGAGAAGTATGTGACCGACTTGCAGGGTGCACTTGCGCAGAGTCAGATAGAGCTAGGGCGGGCCAGGGCTGAGGAGACACGTCTGCGAGCGGAATTTGAGTTACAGCGTGAGCAGGAGCTAGCTGGTTATCGTTCTCAGATTGATTCGTTGCGTGCGGAGCTTAGTCGCAGAGACCAAGCTAATTGATTTGGGATGTATGCTAGGATCGTAGGCTTATTTTATGGATTTGTCTTATTTTGTGGTTGTACTTGTGTTCGGTTGTATGTGTAGGAGTTTGTACGAGGTCAATTTTGTGACCATGGCTTGACGCGAGAGAGCCCTGTGACCTCGCGGCGCTGCAAGGCCGATTATTTTGTATGGTTGTACTTTGCAGGAATCATATGACGTTGATTTATGGCCATAGCTTGACGCGAGTATGTTCTGCGGTCTTGTATGTGTGCTTTGGTTATGCAGCAGGTTCACTCGTCGATTATATTAATCGTCCTTGATGACGTAGTTTTCACTCGTCCTTGTTGTGTCATGAGCCTCGTCGGTTATTTTGCCTCGTTTTGTAGTATGACTGCTTGTGTTATCGTTTGCGTTTGAAGTCCTCGCGACTTGCTTATTTAGTGTTCCTGCATTAAACGGTTAGTCGTAAAAAAAGAACACAAATCTCGATTGAGATTGGCCTACTCGTAGTAAGCACATGCATACGTAAAGATTTTTTGTAAAATATGCTTTTTGAAGAAAAATATTTTGAGTCCGTAAAAGACGCTTTTAGCGCTCGTAAAAATGTGAATTAAGAACATCGTGCTTGTACGTAGGCCTGCTAAACGTGACAGTTGAATTTTGTGAGACCGTAAAAGGTGTTTTCGACGTTCGTAAAAATGTAAATTAAGAACGTCGTGCTTCAACGTAAGCTTTACGAAATGGGATGATTAAATTTCGTGAGACCGTAAAAGGTGTTTTTGACGTTCGTAAAATGTGAATTAAGAACGTCGTGCTTTAACGTAAGCTTACGAAAAGTGACGATTAAAATTTGTGAAATGTATGTGCAAAATAATAATCGAAAATTGATGATAAAACGACACAATACGACGTAAAGCCGGGTAGCGTAGCAGATAGTGCCGTAGTAAAATGTAAAAGCGGTGCGTAGGCGTGAAAAGGCTTCTCAGAACTCGTGAGGGTTGCAAGGCGGTGCGCTTGATCGTCGCACCAATGTCGGAAAGTTACGGGAAATCGCCTGAATACCAACGATTTTCACAAAAATCGCCAGAAAACAGGCGATTATTGTGAAAATCGCCAGAGGACTGGCGATTTTTGTGTCGCCTGTTTTCTGGCGATTTTTGTGGTGTTTTCTGCCTTTTTGTTTTGATTTTTTGGTTAATCGCTGGTTTACTAGTGATTATACTTTGTGTCATCGCCTCTTGAAGACGTTGCCTATAAGAAGGATGCTTGTGTTAGTTCATTCATCCATCTCTCCAATCACACTTCATATTACGTCTTAACTTGCAACTTCATTACTCGTATTATAAAAGTATTCATAATATCCTGCAGAGCGTTTTCCTTTTTGTGAGTAATGGAGCATTTGGAGGGACTTGTGAGAGTATGGTGTGCTATGCTGTCGGGAATCGAGAAAAGGAATCTCAGGGGCTGTGGCCTGGGCATATTTCTAGGCTTAAGGCAGGTTCGGATGGAGCCTGAGTTCTTGGATGCCTGTCTGTACTACTGGGACCTGGCTTACCATGTATTTCGCTTCCCTGACGGGGAAGTTTGTCCCTTGGTCGAGGAATTTGCTGCCATCGGAGGTTGGACCCGCACTGTTACTCCAGTGTGTGTTCGTCAGGAGCTTGGTTATCAAAGGAACATGCAAAACTTCCTTAAGATGACGAGGCTCGAGATGGAGGATTTGTTCCTAGATGGGCGCTTGAATATCATCCGACTTTGCCAGAGGTTCATGAATTATGATGATGGGAGTATCGGCGCTGTTGCTCGCAGGAGAGCTCTGGCCCTTTGCCTTGTGCACTGTTTCATGTTCCCCGATTCAGTGGACGCGATGGGGTTTGGCGAGGCGCGTTTGGTCTGCGTTGTGCAGCAGATGGAGATGGGGTACAACCCCGCGGCGCTGATCCTGGCGGAGACGATCTTAGGTCTAGATGATCGGGCATGTAATAGAGTGCATGCTTATCGTGGTTGTCCCCTCATTTTGCAGGTCTGGCTGATGGAACGTTTGAGCGTACTTGGAGCCATCCCTTACGGCGTATCCTACACGGCGGCAGGCGTAACCAGTCGGGGCCTGAGGTGGATGGGTCCCAATGGCCGTCCTCATGATTACTTCTCCACCTTTGTGAGGGCGTCGGCCATTCGTTGGGTTGTGCCATGGTGGGAGGTTACCTCGGTGACGGGCAGTGCAGTTGGCGATGGTCCTTCCGGGGTCATGCTATGCGGTTTTGACATTGGAGTGTTTATTCACCTCCTGAGGGTGAGAAGGCAAATGGGCTATGCCCAATTTATCCCAGGGCAGGATACCACGATCCAGGATTTGGTCGTACTTAATAACCAAATCACTGATGCATGGTCGCGAGGATGGGCTCTGCGTCCCCGGTGGCAGGTGGCAGGGATATCGGCCACGGTGAGGGTTCCGAGGTCGTATATCCGGTGGACTACGACCACAACTACTCGCCAGAGGGCCCGCCTTCGTGCTATAGAGCAAAATGAGCCACCGCCGACGTCGGCCTTTGATCCAGTACGTTTTGGTCGCGGGAGTCGTGGGAGCTCGAGCTCTGGGAGTGCAGCGTCCATGGAGACGGAGCTCAGTCATCTTGGTTTCATCATGGTTAACGCTCCGGGCCAGGATGGTAGCGATCGTGCCCCGCATATGGGTTGAGTCTTCCTTTCTCTCAGTCGTGAAGAATGACGTCTGCTTGTGCTGTTGTCTGGTTACTGGTTGTATGCTTGTTGTTTTCCTTTTTTGTTTTTAATTCCCTAAAGCCCGAAGGTCATGCCGGGTTTTGTAATGTTGGTAAGGGTTGTAGTGTTTGGTGAGGCTCCCGATTAGGAAAATCCAAGTTGTACTGCTTTGCTTTTACTAATAAAACGAAAGTTCTTTGTATAAAACTTGCCCTGTTTCGTTTTAGAATTAAAGATTCGTGTCTCTTCTTTGAATTCTGTTGATTATACCCTTAACCTGAGATGTTTTGGGCATGTTGTTTTGTGTTGAATGTCGGCTGTGCTTTTGAAAAAGCTGCCTACGTATCCATATGAATGGAATCAAGCCGGCGTAGTTCGGATTTGTGTTCTGTTTTTGAGATGTGTGTGCATGTTTAGGGGCATGCCGGCCCGTGGAATTGTGTTTAATTACACGTTATAAATACATTGCAAAATGTTTCATGGATAGTATTTCTTTAGCTGGTCGAGAATGGTGGCTCGGTTGTACTCTTGACCGACTATGTCAGCTAATTTGACCGCTCCTCCTGTGTAGTTTTCTTTGACGAGGTAAGGCGGCCCGGTTGGCTTGAACTTTCCTCGTGGGTCAACAGAAGTGGCGCGTCATCGACTTCAACACTAGATCTCCCACTTTTATGTTTCGTGGTCGAATTCGTTTGTTGAATGCTCTTTGTAGTCGTGCTTGGTACATTCGCACAATGCTTAAAGAATTTAGTCTGCGTTCGTCCAGGAGCATCAGTTGCTCGTAGCGTTCGCGAGCCCATTCTGCTTCTGGGATGCTACTTTCCATCAGTATTCGTAGGGATTTCATTTCGATTTCCACGGGTTGCACAGCTTCCATGCCGTAGGTAAGAAGGTAAGGCGTCATGCCTGTGGGTGTGCGTATGGTTGTGCGATATCCCCATAGTGCAAATGGAACTTTGTTAGGCCAATCCCGACAACTGTCGATCATTTTCTCCAAGATGGTGACTACAGTTTTGTTTGCTGCCTCCACGGCTCCGTTGGTTTGGGGTCGGTAAGGGGAGGATCTGTGATGTTGTATCTTTGATTTGGTAGTATGGCTTCGCCGCCTTGAAAATATGAACCTTGGTCGCTTATAAACTCATGCGGTATGCCATATCGGCATATGATGTTTGTTTGTATGAATTTGGCAACTTCTTTTGAGCCGAGGGTACGAAAAGACGCCGCTTCTACCCACTTTTTGAAATAGTCGATTGCTACTAGTACGAATCAGTGTCCTCCTGCTCCGATGGGATGGATTTTGCCTATCACGTCAATGCCCCAAGTTGAAAAGGGCCATGGAGACGTGAGGCTGTATAGTGGTGAAGGAGGTACGTGTTGCACGTTACTGAATATTTGACAATTATGGCAGTGTTTGACATAGTGAATGCAGTCTGCTTCCATAGTCGTCCAATACCATCCTAGTCGTAAGATTTGCTTGCATAGGGCTCTTGCGTTCATGTGTGGGCCGCATTCGCCATCGTGTACTAGGGCAATGATTTTCTGCCCTTTCTTATAATCGACACACATGAGTAGAGCGCCTTGGGGTGTCTTTTTGAGTAACTGTCCCATTTCTAGTACGAATTGGGAGGCAAGGAGTCTAATGGCTCTTTTACCGCGTTTGTCGGTGTCGGGAGGATAGGAATTGCTTGTTTTGTAGTTAAGTATGGCTTGGTACCACGGCTCTGTTTGTTCTGCCTCGTCGATGTCAATGGTGTGGATGTATGCTGGCTCACCACGTCTCTCGACGACAATGGGTAGTGTGTCAACATTTGGTGGCATGTTGAGAAGGGATGAAAGCTTTGACAGTGCGTCGGCAAATTGGTTTTCTTCCCTTGGGAGGTGATAGAATTCTATGCAGTCGAACTCTGTCAGGAGTGTTTGTATCTTTGCTTGGTATTTTGCGAGGGTTTCGTTCATGATTTTCCATGCTCCTGTCACTTGATTTATGATGAGGAATGAGTCTCCATGCACTCGCAGGTGCTTTATGTTGAGGGCCATGGCTGCTTGTAAGCCGTAAATGCAGGCCTCATATTCTGCTGCATTGTTGGTGACGTTAAAGTCGAGCTTGATTGAGATGGGTGTGTGATCGCCATTAGGAGATATTAGGAGTATTCCTACGCCGTAGCCGCGGTAGTTTGAGGCTCCATCGAAGTAGAGTTGCCAGTACTCAGTTTCGATAGCGAAAATTCCATCGTCAGGGAATGATGTTGTGTCAACTTTAGGTTGTTCAATGATAGCATTCTCTGCGAGAAAATCTGAAACGGCTCTACCCTTGATGACTTTCAAAGGCAGGTATTTGAGTTCATACTCTGCTAGCAGTAGTGTCCATCTGGCCATACGGCCGTTTAATACTGGCTTTTCAAACAAGTATTTGAGTGGATCCATTAAGGAATAAACCCTGGTTGTGTGCGCGAGGAGGTAGTGCCTGAGCTTTTTGGTGGCCCAGACTAGAGCGAGACAACTCTTTTCCACAGGTTCGTAGCGAGTCTCATAATCTTGGAACTTTTTGCTAATGTAGTAGATTGCTCTTTCTTCGTTGTTAACTTCCTGGGCGAGCATGGCGCCCATGACGTTTGGTGTAGTTGTTAGGTAGAGTGAAAGAGGTAGATCCTTCTGGGGTGGCACCAAAACAGGTGGATTGGTGAGTAGGGTTTTGATTTTGTCGAATGCTTGTTGACAGTTGTCGTCCCATTTTGTGTGTTCTTCCTTTTTTAGCTTCTTGAAAATTGGTTCGCAGACCATCGTGAGTTTGCTAATGAATCGAGAGATGTATTGGACTTGTCCCAAGAAACTCCTGATCTCATCAATGTTGCTTGGAGGTTTCATCTCCATTATGGCCTTGATTTTGACAGGGTCGATTTCGATTCCACGTTGGCTTACAATGTGACCCAATAACTTGCCTGATGTAACCCCAAAAGTGCATTTCTGTGGGTTTAGTCGCATTTTGTATTGCCTTATTCTGGTGAAGAATTTGCGGAGGTTGGTAACGTGATCCTCCCTTTGCTTTGATTTTACAATCATATCGTCGACGTAGACTTCTACTTCCTTATGCATCATGTCGTGCAGCAGAGTAGTGGCGGTACGTTGATAGGTGGCGCCTGCGTTAATGAGTCCGAAAGGCATGACAGTATAGCAGTATGTGCCCCAGGGTGTTACAAAGGTGGTTTTAGACATGTCGTCTGTCGCCATTTTGATTTGGTTGTATCCTGCGTATCCATCCATGAATGATAGTAACGCGTGATCAGCAGTATTGTCCACAAGTATGTCCATGTGAGGTAGTGGGAAATCGTCTTTAGGGCAAGCCTTGTTTAGGTCTCGAAAGTCTGCGCATACTCGTATTTTTCCATTTTTCTTCATGACTGGGACCATGTTTGATACCCAGTCTGAATATTCGATGACTTGGATGAAACCTGCTTGTAGTTGCTTTTCGATCTCGTCCTTGACCATGAGAGACCATTCTGGTTTAATACGGCGGAGTTTTTGTTTGACAGGCTTGGCACCTGGTTTGAGTGGGATGCGGTGTTCGGCTATTTCGCGGTCAATGCCAGGCATGTCCTTGTAGGACCAGGCGAAGACGTCTTTGAATTCTGTGAGTAGCTCGATGTATGTAGCTTTTTCCTCCATGCTTAGGGAAGCTCCTAGCTGTAGTTTTCGAGGTTCTTCAGGCGTTCCTACGTCGATGATTGTTGTATCCTCGGTAATAGGGTCTTGTTCGGGTTTTGAAACGATGTTTGCAATGTATTTATATAATGCAATGTTGTTTTGTTTAATGTTATCGTGAGTGTTAGAAAATGCGGTTTTTAAAGGAAAATAAGGCAAGTAGTAACCAGAAACGTTGTTATTATCATGGTTTTCAAAAGCAGTTACATTTGCAGATAGCTCAGACAGGGGAGCTTTGGACAACCTTAGAGACTCTAACTCTTTGTCTATGTCAATCACATCAGGAATATAGCCCGGAGGCTTAGTTGGGGTGAAAGATTTGAAATGCTGACGCGGAAGCCTAAACTCTATGACAGGTTTGTTGTCAGGGTTTTCGTCTTCTTTTTCTTCAGAGTCGGAGTTTTCGAAGGCGTAGCCTTCTCCAGTAGTGATTTTGAAAGTGCGACCCTGTTCATCGGTACATTGAAGAGTCTTTGACCATCCGTCGTGTGTCTTCTCTTCAAATGGGACAATCAGGTCGGTGGGGTTAAAGCTGTGGTTACGCAGGATGTCTGAGACTAGTTCGATTCCGGCGATATATCGCATGAGAAGAAGTCTTTGGGCATTTTGCTCATACCCTCCTTGACGAAGTATTTGTCAGTGAAGATGTGATATGGTTCCATGTGAAAGTCACGACATCCTTTACGGTCTTTGAATGCCTGCTCCCCACGGGCAACTTCGTAGGACCATGGTACATAACCTAGGCCCATGGTTGGCCATTTGTTATCGTTATTCTTCACGTAGAGTGCTGCGATTTCCTCCTCGCGAGTCAATGTGCAGATGTCAAAATCGAAATCAAAACCACATGTGATGTCTGGGGTTTCGGTGCTTATTCTTGCAGTGTCATTATCGAGCTTCTGCTGCTGTAGGGAAGCTCGGAAGTTTGAAGCATGGATGGTGACGACTTCGTCGTCCAGGGGAAGCTTAACCTTTTGGTGCAAGCTTGAGGTGACTGCTTTGGTCGCATGGATCCAGGGTCTACCCAATAACATGTTGTATGCGGGGGGTATGTCGATTATCTGGAATTCGGTTTCCCTTATGACAGGTCTTGTCATGATAGGAAAGGAAATAGTTCCCTTTATGCTGCGGCGAGTGCCATCGTAGGCTCTGACGCCGTCTGCACAGGGAATGAAGTCATTTTCCTTGATTCCTAGCTTTTTAGCTGTCTCTAGGGGCAGGACGTTGACTGCGGATCCATTGTCGATGAGGACGACGGGTAGTGTCATGCCATGGCATTCTACGTTTATGTAGAGTGCTAGGTTGTGCGTGCCTCCGAACGGCGGGAGGTCTTTGTCAGAGAAAGTGATGGCGTTGGCTTGCCATTCACGAGTGATGTGGCTGATGAGTTTTTCAGGTGACATTTCTGTCGTCATAGGCGTGACTTGAAGGGCTCGGTAAAGGGCTCCGCGGTGTTCTAGCGATTCCCTTAGGAGTTGCCAGATTGAGATATCTGCTTTTGTCTTGAGGAGCTGTTTTTGAATAGAGTCTCCAATTTCAGGCATGGGTGCTAGAGTGGCACTTGACGATGCGACGTCAGTTTGTGGTTGAATTGGTGTAGTGATTGCAGGAATAGGTGTAGTGACTGGAGGTGGTGGCGTAGCCGTTGCAGGTGGTGGTGTTACCTCGTTTATGACTATACCTTTGTTTTTGTCCTGGCTAGTTGCTTTTGACGGGAAACTCGGGGGTTCAAGTAAACTCACCGAGGCTCTGTACGGACGACCGGAGCGTGTCAAGTAGGCTATTTCGTCATCACTGTCGGACAATCTGATCGGGTATTTGCGGGACACTTTCCCGTATATCCCCGTGGGCCGTTGATTTTCTTCTTCCTCTTCTTCTGGAGGAAAAAGGTAGCCATTATTGTCTATCCGATTATCTTCCTCATCAGAACTATCCCAGATACCATTGATTTCGTGGTCGCTTGAGACAATCAGGTGAGAACAGTCGAGGATGGGGTGTGTACCTACGAAGATGGCGTGGGTATGCAGGGGGTTGAGTTGGTTTGAGGGTTTAGGACCCGGAGAAGGCTTCTCGATGGTATTGTCATCGATCAGGTCCTGAACTATGTTTTTCAAAGTGAAGCATTGTTCGGTGTCGTGTCCCTTTCCTCTGTGGAATTCACAGTAGGCATTTTGATCCCATGATTTAGGCTTCTTGTCCTGAGGAGGCTCGCTAGTAGGTCCTAGGAGTTGAAGCACATTTCGGCTCACAAGTCTTTGCAGCGCTTTGGAGTAAGTCATGTAGATTGGGTCAAAGTTTCGTCGTGGTTTTGACGAAGTCTGCCCGGCAGATGAGTACGATGCCTTAGGAGGGGGCGCAGTGTATTTTGTTGGCGTTGTGTAAGTTGGGGAGGCCGCTAGCGCTTCCAGGGCGTTGATGCAGTGGACTGGTTCAGCTTTAGTGACGGCTCGTGATGAGCTGCCCTGGTAACCTCGGCCTGTAGCCTTGGTTAGTTTTTCTTTGCGGAGATCATCTTCAATTAATTCTCCCACAGCGCTGAGCGAAGAGAAATTGTCAAAGTTGCCATAACGCAAATGCTGCTGATATGCAGGGGTTAGGTTGTTGATGAACTTGGTGATCAGTTCCGTGTCCTTAGGACGGTTGGGTATCTGGGCACTAAGCTTCTTCCAGCGCGTGAGGTATTCAGTGAAACCTTCATTGTCCTTTTGTGCAAGAACTTCCAGAGTACGTAGCGAGTCCTGAGTATCGTTATTGTCATGATACTGATTGTCGAACTGGACTGTGATATCTTTGAAGGTAGTAACCTTGTGTGGGTCCAAAGCATAGAACCAGGCTCTAGGTTGTGCGTCCAGAGAATGCGGGAATAGGGTGGCCCAGGCTGAGGGGTCGACGCCCATGACGGCCATTTTAGCCTTGAAATCCTTGATATGCACAAGCGGACTTTCATGACCTTTGAAGATGGGGAGATCACTGAGTGAGAGCTTGGCTGGCAGCAAGGACTTGACACTTTTCGGGACGTGTTCAGTTTCCTCATAGATGGAATATCCCTTTGAATTAGTGAGGCGTTCTTCCATTGAACGGATTCTTTTGGCGTTTCGTTCCGCCTCTTCAGCAAGGTATTTGGCATTTTTCTCGGCCTCGAGTTTCTGCATTGTGGCCATCTGTTCGATTGCAGCAGTGAGGCTAAGGATTTTGTTGTTAAGCTGTTGGACATTGTGGATACCCATATCCGTACCCTCCCAACAAAAACCCTGTGATGTAACACGGACTTTTATTACGCATGTTTAACGCTGACTTTTACGGTTCTAACTAATGTCGAATTCATTTTGAGTCGTTTTAAATGTTAAATTGGTTTAGGTCGCTTCACATCGCATTTAAATAACGTTCATTTTGTCCATTTGGAGTCTAGCTAGGTCCTTGTCCTGCTTCATTTGGCATGAGCTTCGCATTTGCACTACAATTGGCCCTTTTACATTAACAAGGTCTAATTCAGCATTCCTAAATTCCTAAATTTAGGCCCGGTAGCTAAAACCGCTATTTAGCATCCTCTTACACAAAATACAGCTTCACGTCTTAGCTTATTTCACAAATCTATGCAAATACACCCTTTTTCATTTTTCCGGGTCTAGGGCCCGAAACCGAGCCCAAACCCAAGCCTTTGGCCCGCACTCCAAAGCCCTGAACACCACAAAATATCTCAGGATTATCCTAGCTGTTTTCTTGAGCCACACGTCCAAATTATCACGTAATCTTTCAAAGATTTCGCCAAACCGAAACTAGGAAATTAGGCCTAGAACCACACCTCCAAACCGCACAGCCTTATGCGGTTTGGAGGGGAAACCGCATAAGCTTATGCGGTTTGCCCTGGCAACCGCATAAGCCTATGCGGTTCCTCGGCTTGTTTTTATTCCCTGCTTTCCTAATTTCTCCGAGGTTTTTAGTATATATAGAGCCCTATACCCGACCTCATAACACACAATTTATCATCAGATTTCACATCTTACACACTTCTAAACACCCTCAAAGCCTCACGCACTCAAATCCTTGAGTTCAACACACCATCCCGTGTTGAATTCACCCTCCTTTCTAGTTCTGGAAGCGAAGCTCTGCCCAGATCCAAGCATCGGGACAAGGTAGGTTCCGATCCACTTGGATCAAAGCTTTTTCTTATTTTCTATGGACTAACAAAGGGGACTACACTCTAGCGCCCCCCGCCCCCCCCGGCTTTGGCACCCGAGCGCGCTTGCCTTCCAAGTGTTCTTATTACTTCGGGTACACCCCATATCCGATGACACGCCAAAGTCGCATAAGCAACCGACCTCATAAAATAAACCAATGGACAATTGAACTTTATTTTATTTGCATGCATCTTGCACCCTTTCTGTCTTGCATTAAAATCAACTTAAAACAATGAATTCGACCTTTAACTGAACCGTATTCGTTAACAAGTTAAACATGCTAAACTGAGGGTTTTAATCAATCTTTTTGCATCTGCATCTACATTCTTTTACAAACTTATCGCACTTGTACGTAGCGATAACATTAGCTCAAATATCATCTTATAAGGATTGTTCTAGGTCAGTAGAGGCTATTTTTACATAGGCTTTTCTAAAAGGTTTTCATAAATCATTATTTGAATTAACTCTTTTTCTAAAGTACCCTCACCCCGAATCCAATCTGGTTTCACAAGCCTTAGATCTAGGGGTGTCGGCGTGCTCCAAAATCTAGGACATGTTTTTAACTTAGAACATGGTAGCAGATTCCTATTTTCCGCGATAAATAGGTGGCGACTCCATAACAGTTCTTAAAGGTTTTTCCAACTTAATCTTTTTTAACTTTAAAATCCGCCCTTAAGCAAGACGCCGAGTTGGGTCCGATCCCGGGTTCCACAGTTTGGCGACTCCGCTGGGGAGATCTTATTTTTAAAACCAAAAACTAGCTTTTTCTTTTTAAAAATAAAGAGGTGAAACTTGAAAGCTTTGAACAATCCAAGTATACATATTTGAGCTATGCACATTCGTTTAGAGTCCATTCCTTTTGGAATCTAGGCACCCTTTACACCCTTGAGAGGTGGTTCCAACACGCAGGCTTGTCCACTCGATAAAGCACGTGCAGGACTAACTTTCCTCTCTCCCCTCCACGGCTTGCAGAACGATTATCTCGATCGCCCGGTTCCTCTAGAAAACCTATCGCTCCGGCGTAAGGAAATAGAGGGGTTAAGTATCTGCCAAAGCGTACTCGAGGTAGTTGGAGGTGTACCCGACTGACCCTTTCACCCTTTGAGTCATACGTACAAGTTCGAGGCCATGCACTCCATGGTCCTTTTCAAAACGAGCATATGCATTCATATCTTCGAAAACTCGCCTAAACGTTTCAAAGATAAATGAACCTAACATCTAACACCTTTTCAAACAAAACTATCGCGAATTTTTGAAACGAGCTTTTTCAAAACTTCCTTTTTCACTAACAAGCAAAAACCCGAGCAAGGATTAAAACCCGAGCTCGTGGATTTCAATCCCCTAGGTCATACGGCCTAGGTTCTACATTTAACATCCTCGGTTCGACTTGCTAATCACTCTCGAGCCGAATCCTTCTTCTTTTACACATCCGACTCGAGCTCACCTCGGCAAATCACCGATATCAGTTCGACGAATGCAAAGCAAAATCTTTTAACATCGAGACGAGACGCGCGCACGCATCCTCGCCTCAAAGGCTTCCTCTAGCAAAACCTTTTTCGAAAATCTCCTCTTTTTCAAACTTAAAATGTCTTTCTAAACAAAGAAATGAGCTAAAATGAATGCCTAAAATGAATGTGAGTCTAGTGGGTCGAGTCGTGTCACTAATGCAAAGTGAAATGCAGGCCTCAGCTGATTACTCACCATGAATCGCATCATCACCCCTTCCTTCAAACGCTCCTCAAAGATGGCTAACCTCAACAAGCTGAAAACCCTCCGTCACCGCATTGATCAGCTCACCAAAAACATTGACAACTTGAAGGCCTTGCATCAATTCGAAGTTGCACGTTTGGAACAACGCTCCAAGGCCGACAAGCATGTCTCCCTCCACACTCTCGTCACCCAACTCCAAAGGGACGAGGAAGATTTCACCCAATATCTCGTCCGTTGGAGAGGATTACTTGCTCGGGTTCCGAATCCTCCGCACGAAGACGAACTCATGTACACATTTCTCGGTAGCCTACGACCCGAGTGGCGAAAATATTTTGATTACGGCGATGCCGAGAATTTCGAAGAACTCATTGAAATTGCCCTCGGAGCCCAAAGCAACCCTACAATCTATGACAATCCGGCAATCTTCCTCGGATCAGCACCCGTCATGGATTGCTCCTACTTGGTCACACCCACCAACAACCAAATCAATGGGGTCTGGTTCAGTGATGACGAAGACGAAGAGTGGCCACCCACTAACAAAACGGTAGCTCAACTCTCGACTACTTCTTCCTCGAATAAAAACAAAAGCAACAAGAAGGGAAAGAAAAAGAAGGGCAAGCAGTCCGAAAGCAAAGATCAAAAAGAAAAGCGGCGGTCAGAAAGTAAAGATCAAGAAGAAAGGGCAAGCGGCGAGAAGGAAAACCAAGACGAGGTTTCACACCTCACACGCCTGGTCGCCCTTATCAAAATATTTTCCGCAGATGAACATGCCGTAAAAGCAATCTGCCGAGAAAGGCAAGGCCGTAGTCCAGGAAGACGCTCCTTCCACAAGCACACCCTCTACATCCACAGCAATCCCACCACCAAACACGAGTGAGGTGCTTCAAAAGCAACTCGCTCGCACAAAAGCCGATGTTTCCATCTGGGCCCTTCTACGAGACTCAGCTGAACATAGGAATGCATTCATTCGCGCTCTACAAATAGCATGTGCAGACGCTGAGATCTCCCCAGATCAAATGGTCAGCCATGTCACTAGGGATTGGTTACCGGGGGCTATCACCTTCTCAAACGACGATCTCCCCGCATTTGGATCAAACCACAACCTCGCCCTATACATCAGCGTTGAATGTATGAAGAAAACTTTGCCTGTGTCCCTTGTTGATAACGGCTCTGCAGTCAACGTTCTACCATTGGCCACCGCACACCGTCTCCGCCTATCCGACAAAGACTTCACCCCAAGCATGGACGGAGTCAAAGCTTTCGACGGAACCCGACGTCACGTGAAAGGAACCATTTCTCTTCACATACGCAGTGGTCCCATAGAAAGAAAAGTCGAGTTTCAAGTCATCGACATGACCCCTTCCTATAACATACTCCTGGGACGACCATGGATTCACTCCACCAAGGCCGTAACTTCTACTCTACATCAAAAGGTTAAGATCCCTCTCAACGAGGAAGTCATAACCTTGAATGCCTCAAACTTCCGAGCCCTTTTCGATACACCAAAAGAGCCCAATTCTGCCGAAATTGTGGCTGAACCCGCAGAAGACTTATGTGGTTTCGACTTCGAAGTTGGCGCCATCACGCGTACACCAATCAAAACCTACAAACCCTTCAAAACAACAAACAACAATAGCCTTTGGCTCACCATGGGCCTAGGCTACAAACCCAAGGACGGTGACCGAGAGCGAATGGTCAAAGAAGTCCAAAAACGAAAGTCAACCCACAAGGTTACCCTACGACCTTACATCCTTGACTTAGACGCATATTTCACCTCAGGAGGAAAAGTCGACGGAAATACCTCCCTTCGAGACCTCATCCACACATCCGAAGCCTGCTACTCTAGTGAGGTCGAGCATAATGCACCTCAGACCCCACCGGGCATCAAAAATGAAGAGATCGTCGCCACTATCATGCGTGATCGACGTTTCGACCCTAACCAACTGATAGCCGACGCCACTGATAAAACCCTTAATGGATGGTATAAAACGCTGAAGTGGACCGATGCACAAGGCCACCATTTTCAGCTTATCACCCATGAAGGACCGCCGACCACATCACCAACCTCAAAAACAAAGAGGCAAGCACCCCAAGCAACTCAAGCACCCCAAGCAACTCAAGCACCTCAAGCAACTCAAGCAGCTCAAGCAGCTCCTCAAACAGCGAAGACGATGAAGAAGAAGAAGAAGAAATTCTTTTAACTTCTAATGCTCTAAGTGTCGGGTCACCTGTCGACCCATCTATCCTAGACTCTAGCTTTAGTTTAGACTTTCTTTTTACGGAGGCTAGCTCCAAGCAATTTTCTGAACTGTCGAATAATTCTTCTCAAAATAATGAAATGAATAAATTTGCTTACGCCTTGTCTCAAGCTAAAACAAACAACAAAGCACAAACATCTAACAATCAACAAACAACAAACAAATCAAAAGGCACTAACTCATGCGATAAAAATGAACAATCTCTAAACAAATACATTGCAAACATTGTCTCTCCCAAAACACAAGACCCTATCATCGAGGAAACCATAACCATAAACGTGGGAACCCCCGAAGAACCAAGGGAACTACAACTAGGAGCCTCACTAGACGAACACGAGCGCACCCAATTTACACAACTCCTAAGCGAATTCAAGGACGTATTCGCTTGGTCATACAAAGACATGCCCGGCATCGAACGAAGCATCGCCGAGCACCGCATCCCCATCAAACCCGGTTACAAACCAATCAAACAAAAGCTAAGGAGACTACGTCCCGAATGGTCCCTTATGGTCAAGGAAGAAATCGAAAAACAACTACAAGCCGGTTTCATCCAAGTCATCGAATATCCTGAATGGGTCTCGAACATGGTCCCAGTCCTGAAAAAGAATGGCAAAATTCGAGTATGCGTTGACTTTCGCGACTTGAACAAAGCTAGTCCCAAAGATGACTTTCCATTACCCCATGTGGACGTCCTAGTCGACAACACCGCTGATCACGCCCTCCTATCCTTCATGGACGGCTACGCAGGCTACAATCAAATCAAAATGTCACTCAAGACATGGCAAACGGCCTTCATTACACCGCGTGGGGACATATCGCTACGCTTATGCCCTTCGGCCTAATCAATCTTTGGCGCTACATACCAACGCACCGCTACAACCCTTTTACGAGACCTGATGCACAAAGAAGTCGAAGTTTACGTCGACGATATGATCGTAAAATCAAAGGAGAGAAGTGGTCACATCACTAACCTCCGCAAGTTCTTCATTCGCCACGACAATACAAAATGCGCTCAATCCCCAAAATGTACTTTTGGAGTTAAATCCGGTAAACTACTAGGACACGAGTGAGCGAAAGAGGCATCGAGGTCGACCCCTCGAAAGTCAAAGCAATCCTCGAAATGCAACCCCCGAAGAACCTCGACGAGATTCGAAGTTTCTTAGCCCACATCCAATACATCTCACGCTTCATAAGTAAACTCACCATGTATTGGGAACCAGTTTTCAAGAAGCTCAAGAAAACGGACCACGGTGTATGGGACGAGGAATGTCAAAAGGCATTTGACAAGGTCAAAGAATTGCAAACTAACCCCCCGGTTCTACGACCACCCTAAGAAGGTTTACCCTTAGCCTTATACCTTACAACAACACCCACCGCCATGGGCGCCATGCTCGCTCAAGAAGACAACGGCGAAGAACGCGCAATCTACTACATCAAGAAAGTTTCGATTCTAAACTTCGATACTCACCCGTCGAGAAGAGTTGCCTAGCCTTAGTATGGTCATCCAAAAACTCCGTCACTATATGCTAGCACACCAAACAAGGGTATATTCCACAATGGATCGTGAAAATACCTCTTCGAGAAACACGTACTAACGGACGAATGGCGGATGGACATTGCTCCTAGCCGGTCGATCTTAAGTACGCACCCTCAAAGCAATCAAGGGACGAGCGGTCTCCGATTTCCTGGCGAAAATGCAATCAACGAAGAACCAATCATCGACACCACATCCCTTCCGCATTTACTCGGATTTACAACATCGACCAAGAACAATGGGAATTATACTTCGATGGTTCATCCAACTATCGAGGTTGCGGAGTAGGAATACTTCTCATATCCCCAAATGGCGAACACACACCCTTATCCATTAAACTGGACGTCGACGTAACAAACAATGCAGTAGAATACGAAGCATGCTTGCACGGTCTCCAAGCAGCGCTTGTACTCAACTCCCGCAATATAAGAGTCTATGGGGACTCCTCCCTCATAATCAACCAAGTATCCGGAGCATGGAAGATACTTAACGAAAACCTAGCATTATACCAAAACAAAATACAAGAGCTCATAAACGAATTCTACCACATAGAATTCATACACCTCCCACGCGAAGAAAACCAATTCGCCGATGCGCTATCCAAACTCGCGTCCCTAATCAACATACCCCAGGGGATGGAAACTCTACCCATTGTCGTGGAAAGACGAAACGAACCCGCATACATCTGTGACATCGAAACCGAGGAAGAACAAACCGACCCTTGGTACCAAGCAATCACCAACTACAAAACAAACGGCGAATACCCGCCAAACACCGACAAACGGGCCAAACGAGCCCTACGCCTATTATCGTCACAATTCGTGCTGGAAATGGGCAAACCACTCAAAAAGACACCCCAAGGCACACTACTCTTATGTGTCGATCACAAAAAGGGACACGATATTATGTCCCAAGTACACGATGGCGAGTGCGGACCACACATGAACGCACGAGCCATGTGCAAACAAATCATAAGGCTAGGATGGTACTGGACAACCATGGAAGCCGACTGCGCAAAATATGTCAAACATTGTCATAATTGCCAAATCTTCGCGAACATACAACACATACCACCTTCACCGCTATATACGCTTTAACATCACCATGGCCGCTTCTCCACGTGGGGCATCGACGTCATCGGCAAAGTACAACCCGTAGGAGCAGGAGGACATCGCTTCATCCTCGTGGCCATCGACTATTTCACCAAATGGGTCGGCCGCATCGCATCGCAAGCTAGGCACAGAAGAAGCCGCAAAATTCATACAAAACAACATCATTTGTCGCTATGGCATACCACACGAGTTCATTAGTGACCAAGGCACGCACTTTCAAGGAGAAGTCGAGCCACTTCTTCTCAAATACAAAATACAACGACACAAGTCATCACCCTATCGATCGCGAAACCAAGCGCGGTTGAGGCAAAGAACAAAACCGTCGTATCAATCCTCAAAAGATGATCGACACCGCCACGATCGCCCCACAAAATCCCATTCGCATTATGGGGATATCGCACCACAATCCGCACACCCACGGGCATGACACTTATTTCCTAACCTACGGAATGGAAGCCGTTCAACCCGTAGAAATCGAAATGCAATCCCTTCGGATCCTCATGGAAGCAGACATTCCTGAAGCCGAATGGGCACGCGAACGCTACGAACAACTCATTCTCTTAGACGAAAGACGACTATATTCACTAAGTACAGTCCGAATGTATCAATCTCGCCTACAACGCGCCTACAACAAACGGGTCAAACCACGAAACATTAAAGTGGGTGACCTAGTACTCAAATCCGTCCGAGCACCATTACCAGTCGACCCAAGGGGGAAATTCAAACCCAATTGGGCCGGACCGTACTTGGTCAAAGAAATCCATCCCGGAGGAGCCGTGAAACTAACTGACCTTGACGGTCAAGACTTCCGACTGCCAACAAATCTTGATCAACTCAAGAAATACTACCCTTAAACAAACTTGCAATGTACTTCACAAAAAGGACAAAACTCGCTCTCGCATGAGTGAACTACGCTCGGTTTGATTCCACGCACTGTGGATACGTAGGCAGCTTTGCAAAGAGCTCAACCGAATCACACGAACTACGCCGGTTTGATTCTGTATTCAAAAAGCAGATACGTAGGCAGCTTGTCAAAAGTACAACCGAACTTTTTCTAGCACGCATGCCCAAAGCTTAAAAAGGTCGAGGGTTTTGCACTCACAAAAAGACACGCTCAAAGCTTAAAAAAGTCGAGAGCACAGTCAACACAAAACAAAACACGAATCCAAGTCCAAAGCTTAAAAAGGTCGAGGACTTAAAGACGGAACAAGTCAAACAAACGAATCCAAAGCTTAAAAAGGTCGAGGATTCAAGGCAAAACAATTCAAAACGCACAAGTCCAAAGCTTAAAAAGGTCGAGGATTTGAGACAAAATGCAAGTGTTCGAAGCTTAAAAAGGTCGAGAACATTCCAAAATAAAACAAAGAAAACAACGAGACAAGGCAAAAGCAAATAAATTCTATTTTATTACTTTATTTAGAATTCTTCAAAGCTCAGAGATGAGTTAGGAACAAGCCTCCTTAACCCTTTATTCGAATTTAAAAACATGCGTTTGAATAAAGAAATTTTTCTAAAGCAAAACAAAAGCAAACTACTAAGACGTCTTCCGTCGCTTCGGGCCAGCCTCTTCATCTTCAAGAGGTCGATCCGCCACAATCTTCGAGCTAAGAATGGGAGTAGACCTCTCAAAACCTGGGGGCTCGATCGGATCCTCATCCTGCTCATTGGGGCTCCTCGATCCTTGGCCCTAGGCGATCTTTATGATCACTTTCGGTCCAAGTCTCTCCCGCACCGGTCTCGAAGTAGAAGCACCTGCATCAACAACACAGAGATCACCATAATCCCTCCTGTCACGCACTACTTCATGCAACAAGGAGGGCTTTGGCCCATTCTTCTCTCTCCTCCTCTGATTCTCCCGTTCACGAGAATCCTTGGAATGACACCAACGCGTATAGAAATCCGTGACACGAGTAGACTCTATATGCTCCGGCACAACCCAAGTAACACGATCCGACCACCCTCGGATCCAAGCATCAATCATCTGGTTGTTTAGGACAACAACCCCTCCAACCTGCGTATCCTGATCCGGAATAGTCTGCGCAAGCCCGATTTGCCTCTTCAAGCGAAGAGGATGAATCCATACACCCCGTTCAAACCCGCACAACATCAACCCGCGAGCGTTAAGCTCACCGACGCCAAGTTACCTCCGTAATACCCCACCACGAAACATACCAACGAATGCTGCTCTCCCTCACAAACCACCGGTAGTAGTTTAGCGAACGCTCCCGAGGATC
The DNA here is from genome assembly GCA_023091065.1 of Dianthus caryophyllus. Taxonomy (NCBI): domain Eukaryota; kingdom Viridiplantae; phylum Streptophyta; class Magnoliopsida; order Caryophyllales; family Caryophyllaceae; genus Dianthus; species Dianthus caryophyllus. Next base: position 34,776,898 of record CM041524.1, on the reverse strand, counting down.
AGCCCATTCCATCTTCCGCGACGTCGTCCCCGCCGCCTTGAAGACACTTCCAAGGGGAAGAGCTTTATACACACTCAGCCTCTCCATGAGCCAAACGTTGAGAATCCTAGCGCAACCCGCATGCGAGCTCGGACGATTAGCATAGCGGTCGCCTAAGCCCAAAGATAGTCTCCGCTAGGATCAACGCAGAAGGATCATGTCCCCTCTCCATCTCTTCGACAACACGAGCATACCTCGCGTTCCCGAACACACCATCTGGCATGGACCCCGCAAAAGCATAACGATGAACCAAACAAAAAGCAAGGGCCCTCCGCCTAGAACGGTCCGAAATACTAGTATCAGCCTTATTCATATATCGTTGACACAAGAGAAGCATGTTTACCTTGCCTCCCTCAAACAAACCTGCAGCATGAGCATCTGTCATCCCAAGGAAGTTTCGCAACATCCCGTTATAACAAAGCTCGCTCCTCACAACCACAGGAGTCGTCCGTTTCGACCACCCCACAATGGCCGAGAACTCCTCCATCAAAGGGCACACCTCTCCCCCGGGAAACCTAAACACATGCAAATTAGGATCCCAATAATCCAAACACGAGTCAAGGAAGTCAAAATCAACTTTCATTTGACGAAAGCCAATAAATACACCAGCACCGTCATCATACACCGCCTTCTTCATTGCCGAACTCAAGGAAGACGTCCACCTCTTCAAAAGAGCATCAAAATGCTCCTCCATTTTCTTTAGAACACAAAAACTTTTATAAATATGCCTAATATATTTATGAGAGCACAAACCTAAAACAAAAGCACAAAGAAGAGAAGTGATTGTGAATGAAGATTATGGCACGGACCCCCTCTCCTTATATAGGAAAACAATGTCCGAAATATGGAAATACAAATAGCTAGCGAAGCCAAAGAAACCGCATGGCTCTATGCGGTTTGCACACCAAACCGCATAAGCCTATGCGGTTTTCCCTTACAACCGCATAAGCCTATGCGGTTTCAGGGGCTGGTTTTTCTCAAAATTTTCCTAATTTCGTCTTTCCTAAAACACTACAACCTACTTTGGGCTACGACATTCTTTCGTTGTTCCCCATACATCAACATCACGCTTCACTTTAGCAATTCCGATTCTTACCACGAGTCAACGCATAACATTTTTCGCATTCACGCGAGCTCATTTCGCATTTAAAATGAACTTTTTGCAAAACATTTTCACAATCTATAATGAACATCAACGCATCCCACTCGGGAATCATCTCATTTCTTCAACCAAGCCCACCAAACAGGTTTACCGACGAAGTTCAAGCTACAACAACAAAGTTCAAAGTTCAAGCTACAACGACATGTACATAAAGGTTCATACAATCTTTAAATACACAAATTCACTCGGGGTGACGGCGCCGATACTCGTCAAACTCACGCCGACCGAGCTGCCTCATTTCGGCTCGACACAACCGAGCCGTCTTCACCTCAAGCCATCCTCCACCTGTTGGCTATACGCCATAGCTTCTTATGCGCCTCCTTAGCCACCTGTGAAACACAACACAAACACAGTTCACACTTTTCTCCATTTTGCCTTAATTTCACTCAAATTAAGTCAAACTTACGGGGGAAATTTCAAAACAAACGCAGTCCACCCCACTTTACCTTAATTTCACCCAAATTCAACCAAACTGGAGGGGATAACACAAAAAACGACTCTCACAAGTTTGATCATCGATATACTTCATACCTCGATCAAACTGGGGGCTTATACACATACATGCAATCACACAAGTACATACCTTCTTCACCTTGCTCGTCCAGCTGTCCATGCCCGCGTCAGTAGTCACCGGCAAGTACGTCGGCAGAACAAAGGTACGACGGACGCCCGAGTCATCATACTCGATAGTAGTAGGGAAGTCATCAGGCTGCTCTGCCATCTCGGGATCAAACTCCTGCAAAACAAATACAAAACGCACACGTCAGGGAAATTTTTCGCAAAAATTACCCTACGCACCCCCAACACCGGCACACATACCTCAATCGGCCCACAAGCAAGCCGAGACTGAGCAAAATGGGCATAGTCTTCCCCAGGACAGAGGAGGCTCACTGACTCTCCCTCTCCATACAACGCCACACGATCCTGAGCAGAAACCCCTCGCTCAAACAGGACCCTCGGCGGATCTCAGCACCACCGAGCCGCCACCTGCTCGAAAGACCAAACGCTCCCAAGGTACCAAACCGATCCATACGGCGTCGCTATGTATAGGCGCTGGGTCTCGTGACCGCAAACCTAGCCCCAATGCCCTCGGGAATATCCTGCATCGCGGCCCCACGGGAATGGCACGAACTACAAACAAAGACAAGACAAACACGCTCACAAATACAGATACAATACAATCATTTTAAGTACACTCTATTTAAAATGGTTCAAGCACAAACCTCATCAAATCGCATTCGGTTCAGACGATCCCTAACATCATCATACGACCAATTAAATGCAGCACGGTTACACGTACCCAATCGCATCACGGGTACTCCTCACGATCCGCGACATGTGGGGGAAGCAGAAAGGGAAAGTGGCTAAGAATCCACGACTGCACACAAGAAACAAAAACATGTTACAAGGACAAAAGACAACAAAAATGAACAACAATGCACCTAAGACAAAAACGAAATCAATACGTACCTCCATCAAGAAGCCAGGCGCGACTAAGGACAGTCGCGACCCTCGATCCATGACCCGCGGTCTCACAGCATCCATGCAGAAACGAATGCACAAGCCCAGAGACGGCGTCACCCAGTCAAACGTCCCAATTGCATTCCAATCCAGGAGATGCATAAGGACCGATGTCGATGCCCGCTCACCCTTGTCACCGAAGTACACGGCGCTCACAAACCACCGCAACCACATACGAGCATTCTGCTCGTCGCTCCACTCCGAGGGGCCATACTCGGTCTTCCCCTCAAAATACTCCAAGATATAGCTCGTCTTGAAGGTATAGGGGGGCGCACCCTCACAAATCACCTCCAAACCACCGCCAACCGCGGCAGTCACAACCTCGTCCACAACGGACGGCGCAAACTCAAAATCCATGTCGCGATCCCCAAACGGCAACCCCGTTATGACCGCGTACTCAGACAAGGTAATGCCGGCCTCAAAGCCGGGCATATGGAACGTCGTCGTGGTGTCCCAATACCTATCCAAGAAGGCCCTGATCAACATCAGGTTCGCCGTCTGCTTCTTCTTCGCAATCTCCCTCCAATGGCCAACCAACGGGCCAAAAGCACTACGCAACACCCAAGCTTGCGCCCTCGGCGGAAGCCTCTCCTCAAAAGCACACATTGCGGACGAGACGCCCGAGAAAGTCCTCATCGGGCCCTTATCCCAACCCATCGTCGCTCGATAGGAAACATGTCTCTCCGGAGCAAGCAGAAGGTTGTGGCCATCCCAACCCTTCGCGAAAGCCCTGTTCGCGCGTGATTTTCGCGGCCTAGAGCTACGCGCCCTAGGCGCAACCTCCTCAACCTCCTCCTCAGCAACCTCCATCTCGGCTTCCAGCTCATCCACCAGCTCTTGAGCAAGCTCGTCCTCAGGATCGCGCACAGGAACATTTCTCCCACGGCCCCTACCTCGTGACTGACCACGTCTCGTGGGCAGGTCACGAGGGTCAGCTTCCCTTTCACTACGAGTACGCCTTAAGCCGCTCGAGCTAGAGGCTCCCTCTGTCCTCGAACTAGCACTCTTACGAGATCTCGATCTCGTAACACGGCTGGAACCTTCCCCTGCAACCAAACACAACCATTGCATACAGCTATAATACATGCAAGTATACAACTTGGCATACAAATACACACAAATAATACACACATAATACATATACACATTGCACTATACGCCCTACAGAGCATTTTTAGGCCTAATTCATAATTAAGCCAAAAACCGTTCTCTACACTTCAAAATCACAACTTTATGGTTTCTACGCGCCATAATAGCCCCCGACAACAACCCATTACAAGCAATTGCATTTTGGTCACTCCGATCAAAAACCCCCAATTCGCCTTAATTACTCCGTATAACTACGACTTAAGACGGCGATTTGAAGGCCCTAACTCGACATTTTCGCAAAACTAACGTTATAGGCATGCTATACTCGCTATGGGCATCCTACACCGAAGTTTACTTGAAATTCCGGGCCGGAAAATCCGGGTTCGTTTTCGGGCCCGAAACCTAATTTGGACGTTTTTCACACAAAGACGGTCTAAATCACAATCAATTCACACATACACGTTCGCATGGCATAATGCAACACAATGACGTCAATTTCAAGCATTCAAACGGCAAATTTCAAGCAAAACTCGGGTTTTCATTCAAAACCCGTCTTTTCAACATTTCAAGGCAAAACTAGCTAATTACAACGACAAATAAGGTAAAAACAAGTTAAAATGGAGCATTACCTCGTTCCATAGCAAAGCAACGCAAGAAAAACGAGCAAAAACGGTTGAGAAATCGAAAAATGACGTTTTTTGAGTTGAAAAACCGAAATGATACAATGAGCTTCACTCACGGTTTGCTCGTGTTATATAAGCCCCCAGCAGCCAACTAGGGAAACCGCATAACCTTATGCGGTTTGCCCAACGAACCGCATAAGGCTATGCGGTTCATGCCCCTGGTTTTTCTCGGTTTTCTCTCGTTTTACGCCTACTTTTCGATTCCTAATTCATTTTAGCTCAAATGCAACTCCAAGTACGTCCCGTGCTTGGGTCAGGGCGTCCCCTACAGTCCGCCATATACGTATATCAAGCATTCAATGTACGGTACAGAAGCAGAAGCACGAACGCTCTTCACGAGCATTACATCATTTTCTCCATCACCGAAGGCAACCATATGCAACTACAACTACATAGACACTCCTCGGCGAGCCCAAGCACAAGCACTCCGCAATATACACCTAACTCCAAGCATTTCACTCTACATAGACGCTCCTCGGCGAGTTCAAGCACAAGCATTACACAGACGCTCTTTCACGAGGCCTACACTAGCACTTATCCAAACATCTTACAAGCATATGCACCCTGCACTCTGGCCCTTTTTACATCCAACACATGCAATACGAAGACATTACAAGCAGCAGCCCCAGGCATCCGACGATACCGAGCACACGCAAAGGCACCAACGACAGTACAACAAGCACGACGAAGACACTCTGCAGGCCGGCAGGCCCTTATAGCATGCACGGACCGCCAAGTCCTTAAAATGCGCACGCCCCTCCCCGTTTAGCCCGGTTCGAAGTCCTCGTCTCACCCATGGACACATGCTTCGTTCCGCTGATCATATCGAGACTGTAATGGACCGGATATGGTCGTGGAGTTTGACTAGCGCTCTAGTCCGAGCTCAGTCAAACTGGGGGCTATGTGGATACCCATATCCGTACCCTCCCAACAAAAACCCTGTGATGTAACACGGACTTTTATTACGCATGTTTAACGCTGACTTTTACGGTTCTAACTAATGTCGAATTCATTTTGAGTCGTTTTAAATGTTAAATTGGTTTAGGTCGCTTCACATCGCATTTAAATAACGTTCATTTTGTCCATTTGGAGTCTAGCTAGGTCCTTGTCCTGCTTCATTTGGCATGAGCTTCGCATTTGCACTACAATTGGCCCTTTTACATTAACAAGGTCTAATTCAGCATTCCTAAATTCCTAAATTTAGGCCCGGTAGCTAAAACCGCTATTTAGCATCCTCTTACACAAAATACAGCTTCACGTCTTAGCTTATTTCACAAATCTATGCAAATACACCCTTTTTCATTTTTCCGGGTCTAGGGCCCGAAACCGAGCCCAAACCCAAGCCTTTGGCCCGCACTCCAAAGCCCTGAACACCACAAAATATCTCAGGATTATCCTAGCTGTTTTCTTGAGCCACACGTCCAAATTATCACGTAATCTTTCAAAGATTTCGTCAAACCGAAACTAGGAAATTAGGCCTAGAACCACACCTCCAAACCGCACAGCCTTATGCGGTTTGGAGGGGAAACCGCATAAGCTTATGCGGTTTGCCTGTCAACCGCATAAGCCTATGCGGTTCCTCGGCTTGTTTTTATTCCCTGCTTTCCTAATTTCTCCGAGGTTTTTAGTATATATAGAGCCCTATACCCGACCTCATAACACACAATTTATCATCAGATTTCACATCTTACACACTTCTAAACACCCTCAAAGCCTCACGCACTCAAATCCTTGAGTTCAACACACCATCCCGTGTTGAATTCACCCTCCTTTCTAGTTCAAGAAGCGAAGCTCTGCCCAGATCTGAAGCATCAGGACAAGGTAGGTACCGATCCACTTGGATCAAAGCTTTTTCTTATTTTCTATGGACTAACAAAGGGGACTACACTCTAGCCCCCCCCCCCCCCCCCCCCCCGGCTTTGGCACCCGAGCGCGCTTGCCTTCCAAGTGTTCTTATTACTTCGGGTACACCCCATATCCGATGACACGCCAAAGTCGCATAAGCAACCGACCTCATAAAATAAACCAATGGACAATTGAACTTTATTTTATTTGCATGCATCTTGCACCCTTTCTGTCTTGCATTAAAATCAACTTAAAACAATGAATTCGACCTTTAACTGAACCGTATTCGTTAACAAGTTAAACATGCTAAACTGAGGGTTTTAATCAATCTTTTTGCATCTGCATCTACATTCTTTTACAAACTTATCGCACTTGTACGTAGCGATAACATTAGCTCAAATATCATCTTATAAGGATTGTTCTAGGTCAGTAGAGGCTATTTTTACATAGGCTTTTCTAAAAGGTTTTCATAAATCATTATTTGAATTAACTCTTTTTCTAAAGTACCCTCACCCCGAATCCAATCTGGTTTCACAAGCCTTAGATCTAGGGGTGTCGGCGTGCTCCAAAATCTAGGACATGTTTTTAACTTAGAACATGGTAGCAGGTTCCTATTTTCCGCGATAAATAGGTGGCGACTCCATAACAGTTCTTAAAGGTTTTTCCAACTTAATCTTTTTTAACTTTAAAATCCGCCCTTAAGCAAGACGCCGAGTTGGGTCCGATCCCGGGTTCCACAGACATGTTCTGCGGTAACCACTGACGGGGGAGGGGTTGGGATTCCTCCGACATTTTCTTCGTTGTTGAGTGCCATGGTAGCTTTTGGTTTCGATCTGTTGTAGGTACGTTTCTTTGGAGGTTGCGGAGGGTTCAGATGACGGTCTTTAGTACGTCGTGTATCCAGGACTTTTTAGGGGATGAACCTGCAGAGTCTCAAACCTTAGTGCCCTCCAAAAGAAAATAAACGACTCAAAGAAAAATCGCATTTGTTGTAAAGAAAAGTAAAAAGTGTGAAGAGCGTGTGCAGGACTCGACTCGTGTTTTTAGCTTAAAAGACACGGGAAGCTTTTGAGGTAAGGATGCGTTGGCGCGTCCCCAGCCTCGAAGTAAATAAAGTTTGTATGATCACGAACTGATTAACCCAAGTTAGCGGTATGTTGCCAGGGGTTTATCGTTAAATCGTGATGTAAAAAGGAATCAAGCCGAAATAGCGATAGGCTAGTCGGCCTGAAGATGTTAAATTGGGTAAAAAGCGGCTGTTGTCCGCTTTTTATGTGTGACACAGGATGTCGGGCCATAATGACGATGAATCACCTGACCTGACATGTAAATCAACGGGTTCATGTTTGAACGAGCCCGCGTTTTGTTCATTTTTCGAGAGAGATAGCTTGTTTGAGTCGGGATGACTAGCAAGTCACTCGACTCAGGGCTGTCTCAAAATGTAAAGGTGTCTGTCTTATTAAAATATCCGAAATGCATTGACATTTTCGGGTTTTGCTTTGCGAAATGTTTTTGCGATAAATGTATTATGACGATACGTTAGTCGCATAATGCGTTTATGTTTTGTAAAGGACAGGAAATGTAGTGATTATTTCCGATCGGTTTTGAACATCGTGATGTGTTGTTTGTCAGGTTCAGCTGACTATAGGCCAATGATCCTGACAGTATGCTTAAAAAGTATGCCTTTTTGGAAAATGTTTGAAAATGTATTTTCAAAACAGACGTAATGTGCCTTTGAAACGTTTTTGTATGCATTTGTTTAGAAGACGACCATAGCGAGGGTGCTATAACTTTGGATTTGTACGTATAGACGCGGGTTTTTGGCTTTCAGGGTAAGGTTCCTTCCGGTCATTCCCGCAACGGTTGTGTAGAGTTATCCGCAAGATCACACACATCAGTGTGGATTCAATACGGGGTCTAGAGCGTTCGAGTTTGACTGCTACGATTCACTTGTTCGGATACCATACTTGTGATCGTGGAAGGGTGAGAGATCGACGTGTCCAGAGTATACTCGCTTAGGAAACGAGTTCTTACTTGGGGCCGTCCCTCGAAGGGTGTGGTTATGAATCAGGAGGATTCGACTCAAACGTACTATTGCCCAAATATCGAAAGCAGAAATGTTTTCAAAGTTTCAAGTTTCACTTCTTTATGTTTTTTTTTTTTTTTTTTTTTTTTTTTAAAATAAAATGAAAAGCTAATTTTCAAAATAAAAAAAAAACATGCTCGTCCCCAGCGGAGTCGCCAACTGAGGATACCGGGGATATCCCTTCTCGACGCCCCGCTCGCGCCCCCCCTCGTGTCATGGGGCGGAATGCACGGCGCGGGAAAATTTTGCAAGAAGCTCGCTCGCGGGAGCCTGCCTTTTTAGTTGCTTGGCTCAGCTCGCTCGAGCTTTCTTTTGCTTAATGGGGGAATGTCATTGCATGTAATTGTGACAAAAAGAAATATAAAAATCCTTTTGAAATGTATTTTGGAGTCGCCACCAAATATTAAAGGAATTTGGAACCTATTCAACGCGCCTTAAAATATAAGACACGGGTGTCTCAGATTTCAAGGTGCGTCGATACCTATCCGTCTGAGGTTATTGTGAAACCAGAGAGGATTCGGAGTGAGGTTACTTTTCGAAAGTTTGTCAAAATGCGTTATGAAAAACTGTAATCAAAAAGCCTACGTAAAAGTAGTCTTTACTAATTTGAAAACAAATGCTTTAATTTCGATATTTGGGCTAATAGGACGCTACGTACAAATGCAAATATATGACTCAATAAATATGTAAAATAAATGTAAGCCGTCAAAGCTATGATGATTTGCTATAGGAAATATACGTAAAATTACTAATTCATTGTATTTGAATTAATAACTTAAACGTTATTCTCCGACTTGTGTTCAATTCTAAGATTTTGTAAAACCCTCGGTTTTGCATGTTTAAAAGACTATATGAAACGGTACAGTTAAATGTCGAATCCGTGTTTTAGTCGTAATTTAATGCATGAAACGAGAATTTGCATAATGTAAAAGTGGGTGCTTAATTTAGTGATTTTGAGTCGTTCATTTATTCGATATTGGCGGGGTTTAGACGAATCATTTGATTCGAATTACTACAATCGTATTGCGAATACGAGTTCGTTAATGCCAATATCGGGGTGGGTTAAAGTAACCCTATAAGTCTCAAACGTCCAATCGGAAGGTAAAATTTCTTTACCTTGAAATGCAAAGACGGTTTTAGAGTGGAAATTTATAAGTGCGAGAGGCTTTATGTGAATTTGAGTATTGAATTGAATTGATTAGAGAATGTTGTTATGAATGTGTTAGATGATGATTTGATGATTTGAATGATCGAATAAGGGCCGCTATTTATAGCAAATGCTTCGTGTTTTATGCCTAGTTGTTCAGAAAATCGCCAGTGAACCAACGATTACTCAAAGAATCGCCTGTGTACTGGCGATTTTCCAAGAAATCGCCAGTATACAGGCGATTTTTTGGCCTGTTACTGACACATTGTAGCGCCGTATTTTGTATGACAATGTTTTCGTAGGTGTGTAAGGCTTGTTTGGCGAGTTGATTGACTTTTGGGGTATGATTTATCAACTTGACACAAGTTGACTAATCAACTTGGTAAAAGTTGATTCTTTTGGCTCGGTTTTCGTGTTTCGTGTTTCGTGTTTCGGTTTTTCGTCGTGTTTTTCGATTTTGGCTCGAAATAAAATAATATTGTAATATATTATTTTACGACTTTGTGAGATTTTGTTTCGTAAGAATGTGACTTGGAACGCGTTTTGGTCCGCTTCGTGTGTTTAGGCCTTTTTGTGTGTCTTGGGCCGTTCTTGTGTGTTTGGGTCGTTTTTGTGTTCTTGGGCCATTTTGTGAGGTGTTTTTGCGTCGTGCTTGCGTGTATTATGTTGATTTACGATTAAAATGACTAAATTAATATTCATTTTTACGAAATATGCAAATTCAAAATTAATACGTTAAAAATGACTAAAATGTTTTAGACACTTATGTACCGTTTCGTCTCATTTTAAAACATGCATGAAAGTCCTTTTCGTCATCGGGTTTGTTTTTTGGGGGGTACGGATACGGGTATCTACAGTGGCAGAAGTTTGTTACAACTCTGTTATAAGTTTGTTGAGAGCAACAACAATTGTATATAAGTAGGAAATTCTGTTACTTTCATTCATTCATGCATTTTTACAACAACAACCTCATTGTTTTCTCTCTCATTTTCTCTTTTACAAACATTAGCTACATTCTTTGTAATTCTCTGTAATTACATCATTGAAAGCTAATAAAATCGATCTTCATCCGAATTCTTCTATTTTCTTCAAGAATTTCTTTGATTGATCTCCATTTTGTATTTGATTTCTAGAGTAATCCCTGAATCTTGTTACAATGGTATCAGAGCTCTGTTTCGACAAAAATCTGGACAAAATTTCACTGTGTCTTTGAATTTTCAACAACAATTTCACTGATTTTCACTCAAATTTCACTGTTTTTGATTTTTCGCTGCTTAATTCAAAACAAATCAAATTGGCTAAACTTACTATGGCGCAATTATCTGCTCAAATGGAGGAACGAATGAAGAACATGGAGGATCAAATGGGGAAATTTGGGCGATTAATGCGTGAATAATTAGCGCAAAATCGAAGGTTGGAAGCGATGATTCAGAACATCAATGGTGGCATTCCTAACCCTAGTCTGGGCGGAAATGGGGAAAATGAGCAAAACGCAGGTAATCAACACAATCAACCTCGCAATTTAGGGTTTTCTCCTAAAATTGAATTTCCCAATTTTGATGGTTCAAACCCTAAAATTTGGCTTAAGAAATCTTCAAGATACTTTGAATTATGTAGAATCCCCAACAATCAACGTGTTAATTTTGCGTCTCTGTACATGATTGGTAAAGCTGAGTATTGGGTTCATAGCTACATGTCTATGTGTGTAAATGTTGAATGGGAAGAATTTGTGGTTGATTTGTGTGCTAGATTCACTGATAATGTGGGTAGTAATGTGGTAGAAGAGTTTAATAAGCTGCAACAACGTGGATCATTGAATGATTACTTGGATACTTTTGAACATTTGAGAGGTTTGATGTTACAGAGGAATCCATTGTTACCTGCTCAATATTTTCTTGATAGTTTTGTTGGCGGGTTAAAACCTGCTATCAAACCTTTTGTACGTGCTTTGAAACCCACAACCTTGGCTGAGGCTGTGGAGTATGCTAGACTGCAAGAGGAAGCCATTGCTGCTTCCAAAACCTTCCTGAAACCTGTTAATGATAGACCTTTACTGCCCAAACCATCTGGTTTTGTCAGAAACAGTAATTTCGTGCAGCATTCCTGACACGGCTAAGTCGTATCGCCAATATAAAAATAAACCTAACAAACAACTAACAGCAGCTAGTGGCAAGCAGGATCGTATCCACAGGGAAACGTAGCAGTTATAAGTTAAAGTCGGTAAAACAGGTCTAACTCTAGGGTGTGAAAATGGGTTTGTAGATAGCTAAAAACTAAAGCAGAAATAGAGCAGATCAACAAATATCAATAAAGAGGAAGATTAGGGCATCAGGATCATTATGACAGTGATTCAGGAACTCAACTCAAAAGTAAATAACATTCAACTGAAGCTATGCAAGTGGCTAGGTTTAGGAATACGCTCTCTCGAGTCAATATTAACCTTAAGCAAATTTAGCGGGCTCTCGCAACTTACTAAATTCAACTTATCAAATACGCGTGAGTCTAGTTTCAATTAGGCTTTCGATCTTAAACTGAAACAACCTAAATTCAATTCAATAAAGGCGTCCCTAAATTCAATTGATAATAAAACGCGTAGGAAGAAACCAACTTGCACAAGTTCAATCAAAATAGCAATTAAAACATGTCCTGAATCAACTATCACAAATCACCCTCAAACCCTAATTATAAATTAGCTATGCATAATAGGAATTAAAGCAAAATAATAATAAGAATAAGACATGATAATAGAAATAATAACAATTGAAATAAAACCTGGAATTTTACGGAGTACTAACGGTTACAAGTAAAGCAATCTTGAAATCAAACTAATATTGAAAGTTTATGTAAAAGAGAGAGAACTAAAGAAAGCAGTAAACTAAAACTAGGAAAATAAAGCATAAGTTCTATTTTTCGACCTAAGGCTATATATATATGTTTCCAAATATTAAAACACGAAATAAAACAAAACTCGACGGCTGTGCACCAGAGCCGGCCGGCCGGCAGCCGGCCCAGACCGGCCGGCCTGTCTTGGCTGGGCTGGTCTCTTCTTCTTGATCTTGGGCTCGATTCTAAGCTTTGTTCTTCCTTAACTTAGGCCCATTTCTCAATTTGGGCTCAAATAACTCGTGGCCCTTTCTTTTACTTTTGGTCTTGGTTCCTGTCTTCGAGCTCATGTGTGCGCTCGGGCTTGGTCTCGTCAGCTTGAATCTCGAAATGCTCCTAACGTCCCGGGTTTTGGCTCAAAACCACCAAAACCTGCAAAATGTAAATGAAAGGCAGCAGTATCGGGAAATATAACAAATAGCTCGTAAACTAGCAATAATCACGAGTAAATATAAGCTAAATGCGACTGAACCGGGGGCATAAAACGTATATAAATAACATGTATCAAACTCCCCCAAACCAAACCTTTGCTTGTCCTCAAGCAAACAGCGTCGGAGAAAATCAAAGTGACACGAACTTATCACGTTAGTATCTCGAAGTGGACGACCTAGGCACATAAACATTACAACCAAAGTCTATTTCACCGAGAATAGAGCACAGGTCGCAACCGTTCACACCACATTATATCACTAGCCTCTAACGCTTACGCAAAAATAAAACTGACGACATTTGAATTCAAGCAAGGCCAACCGTACAAACCACTTTCCATCATTCAATCTTTCCAAATCATTTCCTTTTTCTCTTCTTTTTCTTTTCTTTTCTGTATTCTGTTTTCTTTTCTCGCAAATGTGGAGCATCCCTCGTATGTAGTACCGTTTAGCTTGACGTTCACTCGGTAAAAATCGCGCTCGGGTACACATATTTCCTTAAGGGTTACCTTATTGCTCATACTCCCGGTCGCAACCAAATTCATGGCCACTGTGGTTACTCAAGTCAATGAGTCCCCTCCGAGAGCATCGAAGCATTGCTCCAACATATAAGAGATCATTCCAATCAAACCGCAAACCAATCAAACCAACATTCCACAAACCAGTTGCCAAGCTCGAATGTCAAAGTCGAAAGTAAACAAGCGAAAAGCGATAAGAATTAAGCAGAAACAAGTGGGTTAGTGTTGAGGCTCGCAATCTATTAACAGGAAACAAACCAAACGTGCAAGCTAAGGCGATAGAAAGTCGACTCAGAGATACTAAAGATCAAAGTAAGTGTACAAATCAATTCCCCAAAACTAGATAAAGCAGGACAAAGCAGACCAAAAAGACTCGTATTTTTGTAATTTTTAATTTTTTTTTTTTTTGTTGTTTTTTTTTTTTTTTAAATTAAATGCAAATGAACTAATGAAAATGCAAATGAACTAAAGAACGCGAAAGCGTTTCCCTCCCCCAAACCAAAGCACACATTGTCCTCAATGTGGAAAACAGCGTAACCATAAAAGCAGAGGAGGACACATAGCATACGGGGAAGGAAAAGTAAAGCGAAAAGGAGGGTAAAGTGGGGTAAAGAATGCTCACTTGATAAAGTCGGAGCTCCCCCAAACCGAAGTAAAGTGTGGAGTGCGGCTAAAATCCACGTATGTGCGTCCAATTCATTCCAACATCGAGGTACTTCGGCCTAGCACGCAAGAAGAAGCAAAACGGAGCAGCAGAGCGTGGGGGCCGGTCCAGACCGGCGGCCGGCCGGCCGGCTCCCATGCCTTTTTCCGTTTTTTCGCGTTTTTCACGGTTTTCAAATTTGACTCACGGTCTTGCGGTCGAGCCGGTCACGGCCGGCTGGTATGCATACTCGTAGCGTTTTCTTCAAAAATACTAAGGACAAAGTCCAAAAGTACCTGCGCGCTAAAATCATTCATAAAAACCCTCGTCCTCTCGCGCTCAAAATCAAACCAAAAGTCATAAAAACAAACCAAACAAAGTACAAGTGCTAATAAAAAGTACAACGTCATCGGGTTGCCTCCGAGCGGTTTATAGTCATACGACTCTTCACGACTTTAGAAATCAAGTATCACGGAGGCCAAGGACATTGGCCATTTGCAACCACCTCGCTTGTAAACGCGTGGTCGAGCAGCGGCGAATCACCTCCTCGAGGCAGCTCATCATCAAATATCAGCACGCACGGGATTCCTCCTCGAACCAGCTCACCATATCTCCCCTGTGCTCCAAGCGCCTCAATCGTGGGGCTCTCATTCCCATTACTAGCAGCATAAAGGTCAGCCTTCAACACTTTCCTCTCCCCCAGGCCGTCGATGCATTGCTCGGCGACGCACTGCGAGAGAGACAACAGAAAGGACCTCCAAAGTGTCTCCAATAGAGTGAGACGGAGGTATAGCATCAATAGTACAAACCGACTCTAACTGCATCGGCGATCTCGGGACACTCGACTGAGTGAAAACCAACTTCTCCCCCCCTACTGTGAAGGTCAAAGTCCCATTACCCACATCAATGAGCGCTCCCGCGGTATGTAAGAAGGGTCGTCCTAAGATAACCGGGATATGGGAATCCTCGGGTATGTCGAGCACAACGAAGTCTACGGGGATAAAGAACTTTCCAACCCGTACTGGGACGTCTTCTAAAATACCTAGAGGTCGCGTAACTGAACGGTCGGCCATCTGTATAGACATGGAGGTACACTTAAAAGATGTCATGTTAAGCTTCTTACAGATGGAGTAAGGGATCACACTCACACTAGCTCCTAAATCGCAAAGGGCATTATCAATCATGTGGGTGCCTATAGCGCAGGGGATAGAAAAACTACCGGATCCTTGACAGGGGAGGGTTACCCTGCAGAAAACGACTATATTCCCCCGCAAAAGCGACTGACTCTACCTCACCCAAAGACCGTTTCCTAAGCAAGACTTCCTTCATGAACTTAGCATAAGCAGGCATTTCACGAATTAAATCAATAAAAGGAACGTTTACCTGCAGGCTCTTGATGATCTCAAAGAACCTACTGAACTGGGAGTCCTCTTTGGATCGTGCACTCCGTGGGAAGGGTAACCTAATTTGAATCTCCGGACCCTTAACATCACCCGTAGCTTCTTTGTTCTTTGGCAGTCCAGGCCATGCTTGAGGCGGCTGCGCCGTCTGTGTCGTCTTTTCAGCTGCAATTGACGTGCTATCCGCTTCCCCATCACCACCAGCAGCTCCTCCACTCAGCTCTGCAGATCCCGACACCTTAGGACCATCATAAGCTCGCCCACTCCGCAACTGAATCGCATTAACATGCTCAATATTCGTCGGTTGATCGCCCTGCGGAGGTAATTGACCCTTTTGACGGGTCGCCTGCGACGTAGCAAGTTGAGCCACCTGCGTCTCGAGATGCTTAACGGCTTGATTTGTCTCCATTTGCATCTTTTGAGTGTCCATCTGCATCTTCTGCATGGCCATCATCATGGAGCGCATTTCAGCTAATGGGTCGGGGACAGGTGTATGTTGTGATGGAGGGACATAGGGTGGCTTTTGGTAGGTGGGTGGTTGTTGTTGGAAGTTTTTGTGAGGGGGTTGGTAGGGAGTGTTTTGGGGTGGTTGGGTAGTCGGGTTACGCACATTCAGCTCACGATAAGATAGCAATGGCGATCATAACCAGGTTGGTTTTGGTAGGGCGGGTTTTGAATATAAGGTTGGTGCGCATAAACCTGCTCTGGGCGCAGATGCCCCGTGAGTAACCCGAATCGTGCCTGCAGCGGCGTTGGCGTGAGCACTAGAAGAACCACCTCCGTTCATTTGGCTAATCTGCGCGATTAAGCGCGACAACTTGACTTCGTGGCGTGGCGGCGCTCCCCTTATCACGGTCATCATGTGCGGACCGCGAATTCCCCCTAGGCTTCCCGAACTGAAATGAGTGAATAGCCATATCTTCAATCAACCCCCAAGCCTTATCGTCGTCGACGTTATTAGCAAAACGTCCCTCCGCAGCAGAATCAAGAATGGCTCTACTCTCCGCATAAAGACCATTGTAAAAAGTCATAATCACGAGCCAATCGTTCAGCCCATGATGAGGACAATCCCGTATCAGCTTCTTATACCTTTCCCAAGCCTCAGCAAAAGTCTCATCGTATGTCTGCTTCAAGCCCTGAATCTGACTGCGCATCTGGTTAGTGCGCTCTGGAGGGTAAAACTTGGAATAGAATGCAAGGGCCAACCCACTCCAATCAGTAATACCGGCGGCCTCCTTATCTAGATCAGTAATCCACTCGCGGGCTCGGTCTTTTAATGAGAAGGGAAACAAAGATTTCTTATTCGATTACGTGTGATCGATGCCGCTTAATTGTGGAGCAGTAGTCAGTGAACATCTGCATATGCCGTCCAGGATCTTCGGTAGGATAACCACCGGCGATTCCGCTCCACCAAGCGAGAAAAGCGGGCGAATCTCGAAGTTGCCCTGCAAAGTTGCGGGCATAGTGAATCCGCTTGGAATGGACTCCGGTTTAGGCACCGAGTGACTCGAAAGTTTAGGCATTGTCACTGGCTCCTCTAAGTCGATCACAACGTGTATGTTGTCCTCTTCGTAGGACGATCGTTCGGAGCGAGATTCCTCCTCTGAACTGTGCACGCTCTCAGCTGCGTATGACTCTGCGATTTCCTTGAAGAAGTTACGCGTACGGTGTAAGGTACGCTCAGGTTCAGGATCAAACGGGACTAAACCTGTAGGTGACCTGCGCATATATAACTCAAAGGAAAAAGGTGAGAACGGTCTCAAGGAACTAGGTTCCTTGAGACAAGGGAGAAAAACCTGTGACAACTAACAATAACTAAAACTAACAAAGCCGTTTCCCCGGCAACGGCGCCAAAATTGACACGGCTAAGTCGTATCGCCAATATCAAAATAAACCTAACAAACAACTAACAGCAGCTAGTGGCAAGCAGGATCGTATCCATAGGGAAACGTAGCAGTTATAAGTTAAAGTCGGTAAAACAGGTCTAACTCTAGGGTGTGAAAATGGGTTTGTAGATAGCTAAAAACTAAAGCAGAAATAGAGCAGATCAACAAATATCAATAAAGAGGAAGATTAGGGCATCAGGATCATTATGACAGTGATTCAGGAACTCAACTCAAAAGTAAATAACATTCAACTGAAGCTATGCAAGTGGCTAGGTTTAGGAATACGCTCTCTCGAGTCAATATTAACCTTAAGCAAATTTAGCGGGCTCTCGCAACTTACTAAATTCAACTTATCAAATACGCGTGAGTCTAGTTTCAATTAGGCTTTCGATCTTAAACTGAAACAACCTAAATTCAATTCAATAAAGGCGTCCCTAAATTCAATTGATAATAAAACGTGTAGGAAGAAACCAACTTGCACAAGTTCAATCAAAATAGCAATTAAAACATGTCCTGAATCAACTATCACAAATCACCCTCAAACCCTAATTATAAATTAGCTATGCATAATAGGAATTAAAGCAAAATAATAATAAGAATAAGACATGATAATAGAAATAATAACAATTGAAATAAAACCTGGAATTTTACGGAGTACTAACGGTTACAAGTAAAGCAATCTTGAAATCAAACTAATATTGAAAGTTTATGTAAAAGAGAGAGAACTAAAGAAAGCAGTAAACTAAAACTAGGAAAATAAAGCATAAGTTCTATTTTTCGACCTAAGGCTATATATATATGTTTCCAAATATTAAAACACGAAATAAAACAAAACTCGAATTTGTGCACAGGCCGTAGTAGTGGCCGACCCCAGGCCGGCCGACTTTGTCTTGGTGGTGGTCTCTTCTTCTTGATCTTGGGCTCGATTCTAAGCTTTGTTTTTCCTTAACTTAGGCCCATTTCTCAATTTGGGCTCAAATAACTCGTGGCCCTTTCTTTTACTTTTGGTCTTGGTTCCTGTCTTCGAGCTCATGTGTGCGCTCGGGCTTGGTCTCGTCAGCTTGAATCTCGAAATGCTCCTAACGTCCCGGGTTTTGGCTCAAAACCACCAAAACCTACAAAATGTAAATGAAAGGCAGCAGTATCGGGAAATATAACAAATAGCTCGTAAACTAGCAATAATCACGAGTAAATATAAGCTAAATGCGACTGAACCGGGGGCATAAAACGTATATAAATAACATGTATCAATTCCTCTAACAACAACAACAAATACAGCCAACCTTTTACTCACAACAAATCACTGATTCAAGGGTCTAACCCTTTCTCTGCATCAAAAGGAAGTGCTGGTGATAGCCCCAAGAAACCTGCCTCATTGAATATAGAAGAAATAAGGAGGAAGAATCTCTGTTTTCACTGTGATGAACAATATACACTAGGGCACAAGTGTAGTGCAAGGCTGTACAACATTGAAATTATTCCCGTGGAGTGTGAGAGTGAGCTTAATACAA
This sequence comes from Dianthus caryophyllus, assembly GCA_023091065.1. Classification (NCBI taxonomy): domain Eukaryota; kingdom Viridiplantae; phylum Streptophyta; class Magnoliopsida; order Caryophyllales; family Caryophyllaceae; genus Dianthus; species Dianthus caryophyllus. The sequence goes on along the minus strand of CM041524.1, from coordinate 34,758,057 downwards.
TCACCACTTCTTCTGACAATTTGGGGGAGGAGACTGAGGAAGGTGTACAGGAGTTTACTGAGGTTCATGATGATGAACCACTTCTGATTTCCTTGCATGCTATCTCTGGAAATAATTACCAAACCATGAGGGTGACTGGTCAAGTGGGCAGGAATTCAGTGCATGTGTTGATTGATTCAGGCAGCACACACAACTTTTTAGATGAAAATATTTCCAAGAAGTTGGGGTGTAGGGTGACTAATACTTACCCCTTGGAAGTATCTGTGGCTAATGGTGACACCCTGGTGACTACTAAAACCTGCAAATAGTTCAAATGGAGGTTACATGGGGTTGAATTTTGTGCTGATGTGATGATTGTACCTCTTGGAGGCTGTAAAATGGTGTTAGGGATTCAATGGTTGGCTTCCTTAGGTCCTGTGAGTTGGGACTTCCATAAATTGAGAATGGATTTTGTGTATAAAGGGAAGAAGGTGGCTCTTAGGGGAATTAAAAGTGGGAAAATGCAGTGGATGAGTGGCACTAAGTTGACTGAGTTGGTTACTAAAAGGGGGCAACCTTCTGCACACCTGTTCACCTTGCAAGTAAGGTCTGTGGACACTAAGGAGGCTGTACAGTCAGGAGTGGGAGTGCATGAGAGTATTCAGGGGGTGTTGGATGAGTTTCAGGATGTTTTTGAAGAGCCAACAACTCTACCTCCCCACAGGAAACATGATCACCAAATTCATCTGAATCCTGGTACTGCACCCATTAATGTCAGGCCTTACAGGTACCCTGTTATTCAGAAAAATACCATTGAAGTGATCACCAAGGAGATGTAGGAAAGTGGGATAGTGAGGCATAGTCAGAGTCCTTTTTCAAGCCCTGTGGTTTTAGTGAAGAAAAAAGATAATTCATGGAGGTTGTGTGTGGATTATAGGGAGCTTAACAAGCATATATACAGTCAAGGACAAATTCCTCATAACTTTGCTTGGATAAATTGCATGGGTCTTCAATTTTCTCAAAAATTGACTTGAGATCTGGGTATTGGCAGATTAGAATGAAGGAAGAAGATGTGAAGAAGACAGCTTTCAGGACTCATGAGGGGCACTATAAGTTCTTAGTAATGCCCTTTGGACTTACTAATGCACCCTCCACCTTTCAAGGGTTGATGAATGCTATATTCCAGCCATTTCTGAGGAAGTTTATCCTGGTGTTTTTTGATGATATCCTCATATACAGCCCTACCTTGGAAGTGCATGTGGAACATCTGAGGAGAGCACTGACTATACTCAAGGAGAACACACTTTATGCTAAGAGAAGCAAGTGCACCTTTGGAATACAGGAAGTTGAGTATCTTGGACACTTAATATCTGGAAATGGGGTAGCCACTGACCCTGGTAAGGTGAAGGCAATGCTGGAATGGCCTATGCCTAAGACTGTTAAGGAGTTGAGGGGTTTTTTGGGACTCATTGGTTATTACAGAAAATTTGTGAGGGGCTATGGAATAATCAACAAACCACTCACTAATTTACTCAAGAAAAATGGTTTTCACTGGACTGATGAAGCTACCAAAGCCTTTCATACATTACAAAAGGCTATGAGTACTGCACCAGTTTTGGCAATCTCTAACTTTGCTGAAAGTTTTGATGTGGAGACTGATGCATCTGATATGGGGATTGGAGCTGTCCTTTCTCAGCAAGGCCACCCCATAGCTTTTCTAAGCAAAGCACTCTCTGAGAAACACAAATCCTATTCAACTAATGAGAAGGAATTGTTGGCTGTTGTTTTGGCCATTGAGGAAGGGAGATCTTATTTGGTGGGGCATCATTTCACTATAAAGATTGATCACTTCAGTCTGAAGTACCTGTTGGAGCAGAAAATTACTAACTCTTTTCAGAGCAAATGTCTTCCTAAGTTGTTGGGATTGGATTATGAAGTAGTTTACAGGAGGGGAAAGGAAAATGTTGCTGCTGATGCACTTTTCAGGCTACCTGAGGCTGAGTTGCAAGCATTGATGATGACTCAAGTCAGTGAAGAGTTGATGAAGCTGATACAAGGACTGACCCTGACCTTGCACACTTAATACAGCAGTTGCAGGATGAAGTTGTATTGGGAAGTAAATATTCTTGGGTGGAAGAGAAGTTGTTGAGAAAGGGGAGGCTGGTAGTGGGGCCTAACCCTGAAGCCAAGACTAAAATCTTAACTTTGATGCATAATTCAGGCTTGGGAGGCCATTCAGAAGTACATGTCACTGCTCAAAGAATCAAATCACTGTTTTATTGGAAGCACTTGGAAAGGGATATGAGAAATTGTTCCATTCGTCAGCAGAACAAGCCTTTGTTACAGTCACCTGCTGGACTTTTACAGCCTTTGCCTATTTCTGAGGCCATATGGGTGAGTATTTCCATGGATTTTATTTGAGGGGCTTCCAAAATCTCAGCGGAAGGACACTATACTGGTAGTGGTTGACAGACTCATTAAATATGCCCATTTTTTTGTTGTTATCTCATCCTTTCACTGCATCTTTTGTGGCTAAGGTCTACTTTGAGCATGTTTTCAAGCTTCATGGAATGCCCAAGAGCATTGTGAGTGACAGGGATAAAATTTTCCTGAGCAAGTTTTGGCAAGAGCTTTTCAAGTTGTAGAAGGTGGACCTGCTCATGTCATCAGCTTACCATCCACAGACAGATGGTCAGTCTGAGGTGGTGAACAAATGTCTGGAAACTTACTTGAGATGTATGACAGGGGAGAAACCCAAGGATTGGTCAGCTTGGATTCCATTGGCTGAGTGGTGGTATAATACCAACTTCCACACTTCCATTGGTACCACACCCTATGAAGTGGTGTATGGGCAACCCCCTTGTATTCATATACCTTATTTGATAGGGGATAGCATGGTGGCTGAAGTGGACAGACGTTTGACTGCTAGGGAAGAATGCATTAATATGCTCAAGTTGCATTTGGTGAGAGCTCAGAGTAGAATGAAAAATCAGAGTGACAAGCATAGAACAGATAAGGAGTTTGCAGTTGGAGACAAGGTGTATGTCAAGTTGCTGCCTTACAGGCAACAATCTGTGGTGTATAGATCTTGTAACAAGCTTGCACCAAGGTATTTTGGTCCTTTTGAAGTAGTTTCAAGGGTTGGTCAGGTGGCTTACAGATTACAGTTGCCTGGGGAATAAAAAATTCACCATGTATTTCACATTTCTCAGCTCAAGAGGCACCATGGTCCACTTCCTATGAACCCACTACTGCCTGTATTGGATAATGATGGTTTGCTGAGGGCTGAACCAGTGGCTATTTTGGGGAGGAAAATTGGTAAGAAAGGTAACCAGGCTATGGTGTATTTGTTGATTCAATGGTTTGGGGTAAATAAAGAAGATGCAACCTCGAAATTGTATGATGACATTGAGAAACGTTTCCCTGGGTTTACTTCGGATTGAATGAGAGAGGCTGACTTGAGGACAAGTCTGATTTAAGGGGGAAGGATTGTGACGAGATTGATGACTTGGTTGAAGTAAGGATCAGTGACATGGCAGAAGTTTATTACAACTCTGTTATAAGTTTGTTGAGAGCAACAACAATTGTAAATAAGTAGGAAAATTCCGTTACTTTCATTCATTCATGCATTTTTACAACAGAAACCTCATTGTTTTCTCTCTCATTTTCTCTCTTACAAACATTATGTAACAACCTGGTTTTTAGTCGACTTTAATTACTAAGGCGGAAATTAATTAAGTCTAAAACTAGCGTCATTAATTATACATAAACCCAAAATGTTACATCATCGTTCAAGAGTTGAATAAAACAACTCTAAGTACGGAAATTAAAAGAGTATAGTGTTATATCACTACTACAAAATGAAGCTATTGCAACATTTAGTATGCAACACTTACTCAAATTGTTGCAATTTACACAAATTTTATTACCATAGCAACACTTGTTTAAAAAGTACTATCCATAAAAATTGCACACTATTTTTTCCTTTCAGAAGAGTTTTCTATTCAAGTATATTGTTTCTTATACTGAATTTAACAATGAATATATTAGTTATTAAAGGAAGACCATTAGAAAAGGGTATTGGGGTATATGATGTTTGTGTATGCGATATAGATTGCTGATAATTATAATCATCTTTTTTTTCTTTTGTCCTTTCAGCTATATATAACAAGAAGTGTTTGGCATTGGTAAGTGATTGACTCTGTGTTCCTGTGGTGCATCTTGGGATCAATTTATAAGAAAGAGCATCTAATCTAGACTGAAGGGAATCAAGATGATATGGTCGATGGACTACATATTCTCATGAACAGAATTAAGCGAAAAATGAAGACCGTCCTCAGAGTGTTCTTAAGGTTGCACGTTGTAATTTCATGTTATAAAAATTGTTAGTGTAAAGAACACAAACTTCTTAAAAGATAATGTATTTACGTTTTTTTTTTTTTTTTTTTTTGGAATGAAAGTATTAGCCTTGTTTTAAAAAAAGTGTTGCTTTTTATATCGAACAAGTGTTGCATCGGTTTGTATCAAGTGTTGCTTCAATCAAGAAAAAGGGTTTGCAAATGACACAAATAAATGTTGCCATTGAAACAATAAAAGTGTTGCAATTGCTTAGATAAGTGTTGCTGGAAAAATAAGTGTTGCATGCTATAACTAGATGCAACACTTGGTTAAAATGTTGCATTTGGTGTGAAAGTGTTGCTAACAGTGTTGCATTAATCTATTGCAACGGAGTTTTAAGCAGCACTCTTAATAGTGTTGCTTAAAGTTAAAGGCAACATTTCTATGACATTTTGTAACACATTCATGGTGTTGCTAGAGTTACATTTTGTAGTAGTGTATATTACAAATCTCTCGAAAAACAACTGAAAGTAAAGCATAAAAACGTCGCGTGGCCCCGTCCAAAATCCAGCTTCCGGTCCACGATTTCCCTGCACAATAAACTGATGGGGGTGTCATTGAGCTGAGTTGACTAGCTATGCTCATACTTACCCTCGATTTCAATTACTTTGGTTTATTACTATTGCTTTATAATTATAACATTATGATAAAAACATAAACATGCTTATTACATATAGCATATAAAGACATATAAGTCATAATAAGCATGCGATTGAAAGCGATAAATCATATAGGGCATGATATCAGTTATAAATGCAAATAATAGATAATGTCATAGTAATAGTGTCACAGCAATCAGTAGGATTACGAAGCGATATCAGATCGCAAACAAACAAACATATTGTATCATTCACATCATGCAGACTCGATTCACTTCAGAAATTTGTGGTCTTTAGTTTTCAAAGATGAGTGCCTTTTCGTTCTCATTTAATCAAACAACACATACTGCTTACGAGCCTGACCACTGAGTAGGCCATTGTACTCTAGTCGCTTACATCTCACTAACATAGTGCAGCGACTTACTCGACTCGTAAACTACGCCGAATACTATAGTACTTGTATCTCATCTTCTAGTGTTCGAAATGATTCGAACTTCAGATACAATCCCGTCAAGTGATCTTTACATGTGGTAAGAGTGAATGCTAGCGTCGCGCCCACTAAGAACGAAACGCGGCAAAGAGACAAAACCGCATACAAGACCCGAATCCACAAGGTCGCGGTGGCCCTCGTAACATTAGCAAAACAGGGGATCAACCCTAGTCTAATATGCATATATGAGTATTCACGTTAAGAGTAGGCTATGCTATTCATAGAGCACCTTAACTCTGAATAAAACGACTACTTCCTAATGCCTGACCCAAAAGAGTTGGCGTATTCATTATCTTGTACGGCTTAGGCAGTACGACTTAAGGCGTAAAGGCATGGGCAGGATGCTAAGCAATAAAGCTGCCGGCTTGAAAACCACACTATTCGGTATGGCCAACGCTCAGTGACCGAGATAGTGGTATCCGTACAAGACTATCTTAACCCCACTTCACTCACGATTGACGTTTTCATATCCGAGGCTCAAGCTTTTGACCCGTTATTTAACTTACTCATGATTTATTATTTTATTTGATATTTTATATCACATGTTCCTAGACTCTCCTAGTCTCATCGTCAAACGTTTAAGTATTTTATTTGGTTTCATATGCTCACATAACATATTCGTTTATTATTTGAACTGTTGTTAATTATTAACGTTTCTAAATTTCTATAACAATACGTTTATTACTATATCCAATTTTATTTAAGTGTTTTTCAAAACACCTTAAGTCATTTACTTATTCATTTTCAATTTTTCTATACTTGGTAAATTTTCAATTATTTCCAATATTTCAAATTTTGAAATTTGAACTATCTTTGAATTTTGAGATGTAACTTGTTTTACAATGCAAGTTTCGTGAATTTTTCACTATTCACTTCTCGGGATTTGAAAAGATAACTTGTTCAACAAGTTACCTCAAATTCCTTTAAAATAAGTTTTGGGACGTTACTTGTTCAACAAGTTTCGTCCCGGGTACTATTCACCGTCTTTAAAATTTGGGACGTTATTTGTTCAACAAGTTTTGTCCCGATTTACTATTTATCGACACTATTCATTTAGGTTACTATTCATCAATCACTATTCACTTGTCACTATTCATCTCAATCACTATTCATCGGTCACTATTCATATCGGTCACTATTCACTTCCTAACTTAATCACTTAGTTCAAAACTCTAGTTTTAAAGTCGTTAAGTTCGGTTTGCAAAAAGTGTGAAGCGATATTTATTTTAAAGTGACACTTAGTTAAATTTAGTCATCTAGTGACTAAATTTAGCGATTTTCATTTTTAATAATAATAGTGTCGTGGATGGTTCATTTAGTCCGTAACGTCCAAGTCCAACAGTCCAAATTTTCAAAGGCAGTAGCACACGATTTAATTCATTTTTATAATGGTTATAGTTTTTAATCGGTTTATTATATTTCTTTTATTACTAAATCGATTTATACAAAAATTCAATTCTATTAACTATTAAACTTTAGTGACTTAGTGTTATTTTCATTTTGATTAAATTTGGTCCATTTTATATGTAAATGCCGTGTGATATGTTTAATATGCTAAAATTCATTTATTTCTTTTTAAATTCTTAATTCAAATTATTAACTACTAATTAAATTATTTTAGCAATAAACTAAAAAGTGATAAAAACAATTTTTAGACTAAAAACGGCAAGAATGCCGTGGCCATTAATGGTGGTGTTCTAAATTTTGTTTTTCGATTTTTATCGGTTTTTAGCTTAAAGTCTTTATATTTTAATTATTCTAATTATACTAAAACGATTTAAACTAAAATGAAATTTTACTAAAAATTTCACTTGAATAAAATTTTGAGCTAAGATATAAAGTTAAATTTTCTAAAAGTTTTTCTAAATGTTTAAGTTGTTTTAAATGATACTACTAACATAATATAAACTAATAATTAAACAAAAAAAAAATTACTAACAAACATAAACTAAAACAAAATCAAAGTGAACAAAAATGATGAACATCACATGAAGGAAATTAAGAACATTAAGAACACAAACATAAAGTTAAGAACACAATTTGCAATTTTAACAACTTATAATTTATTTTCCTAAATTAATTCTTTTAACTTGATAACATCCATTTTAACCTAACTTAACATAACATATTATTTACAAAAGTTAAAAGTGAAAATTTATATATATAAAAAATAAGGGTAATGCCGTGGCCATGTATATGCTACACATAAATTTTGTTTTCGATTTTTATTCACTTTAAACTCATTGTTAATATTTAACATAATTTTTATATATGATTACTACATAACTAAAACTTAAATAAACATCAAAATCATATGAACAATAATTAAAAATGCTCAAAATTAATTTAACTAAACATATTATCATATTACTACAATATATCTATTATCAATATTACTTATTTATTATCATTTTATTATATTTCACATAACATACAAACACACATAAATGATGTTTAACATATTTTAACATAAAAATCATACTCATAAAATTATAATAAAAATCAAATTAATTTACAAAAGAGGTTAAAACAAGATATAGCTAGTCACCTTGATCGGCAAGCTATTGGTTATCCGGATCGATAATATTATCTAAGTTCAAAGCTTCACCCAAATACCCGTCTTCACGTTCAAATAAAACCCGTAAATAATAAGCTTCAAATACCCACTAATTAACTAGATAATACTAGAGATTATTAGAATAATATTAGGGTTTTAATTTAGGAGGTTTTATGAGTAAAATGGAAGAAAAATAAAGAGAGTAAATGGAGGGAGGGAGCTCGGCCAAATGGAGAGAATGAGGGTGAGTTTTACACTTAGAAAATAATGAGGAAGTTAGTATGAATAACTAGGTTAAGTAATTAGGAGATAAGGTTGGTTTTTACGAAAGTAATGTTTAATTAAAATGAAATTAGGAAACATAAAAATTAATTTGTACACTAGAGTGCACATTACTATTTGAGCATAGATTTTGTCCCCTTGATGTTTAAAAATGTTTTTTATGAAATAAATCGGGTTTTAAAAGTCGGGCGTGAAAGACGGTAAAAGTTAATGTGTGCGCGTTTGAAGATTTTTCGAAATATTTCTACTTTTGAATTCTAAGATTAAAATATATATTTTACTACTCAAAAATTTTCAAAAGTTAAAGAAGTCGATAAAATTTTCAAAAAGAAAGTTTTTGCTAAAACACGATTTTGGAAGGTTAAAAGATTAGGAAGAGATTTAGGACTTGAAATTAATAACCGATGGCTAATTATTGATTTAAATTAACACGGGGTGTTACAAACCTCCTCGGCCCCCTTAGAAAAAGTTTCGTCCCGAAACTTGAATGAAGGATAGGAAATTCACCTGAGTTAAACAGCTCGGGGTATTTCTCCTTCATTGAGGCCTCGGTCTCCCAAGTTGCTTGTTCGGTCAATTGACCCTTCCATAGCACCTTCACTAAAGGGACCGTCTTCCGCCTCAACACCTTGGTTTCTCGCTCCAGAATCTTTACTGGCCTCTCGGAGTAGAGTAGGTTAGGCTCAATTGCGATCACAGCAGGAGTAATGATATGACTTGGGTCACTCCTGTATCTCCTCAGTTGAGAAACGTGGAACACGTTGTGAACCTTGGATAAGTTGGGGGGCAGTGCTAGGCGATAGGCTACCTGGCCTACCTCACCAATCCTTTCGAGTACTTCGTACGGTCCAACGTATTTAGGACTCAACTTTCCTTTTAGACCGAAATGTCGAACCCCCTTCATGGGTGATACCTTCAAGAAGACATGATCACCGACTTCAAATTCGATAGGTCGGCGATGTTTGTTAGCATACATCTTCTGGCGGTCTTGGGCTGCTTGCAGACGTTCACGAATGACTTTGATGTGCTCGATCTGGTCTTGGATAACTTGTGGTCCAGTCCCCACGTTGTCACTAGCATCGTCCCAACAGACCGGGCTACGACACTTTCTCCCGTATAGTGCCTCAAATGGGGCACAACCCAAACTAGTATGAAAGCTATTGTTGTAGGAGAATTCAATCAAAGGCAGACTTTTCTCCCAATTCTCGTTGAATTCTAAAGCACATGCATGAGCATGTCTTCGAGCGTTTGTATAGTTCGCTCAGTTTGACCATCGGTCGCAGGATGGAAAGCGGTGCCCATCTTCAGTTGGCTTCCCAAGGCTGCTTGAAGTCTTTCCCAAAAATGGGAGGTGAATCTCGGATCCCTATCCGATATAATGTCCAGCGGTACACCACGTAATCTGATCACCTCTTTTTCATAGGCCTTAGCTAGCTCTTCAGGACTCCAAGTGTCTTTCATCGGTAGGAAGTGGGCCGATTTTGTTAAGCGGTCCACTATCACCGAGATTGCATTATTTCCTCGGTGAGTCCTTGGTAATCCCGTTATGAAATCCATGGAAATGGAGTCCCATTTCCCCATTGGAATGTCCAAAGGTTGTAGTAGTCCTCCGGGTCGCTGATGTTCGAACTTCACCTTTTGGCAGATTAGGCATTTTGCAACGTATTCTGCAATCTCAACTTTCATTCGGACCCACCAAAACTTCTGTTTTAAGTCTTGGTACATTTTATCAGATCCTGGATGTATGGAGTATCGTGTACTATGTGCCTCGTCAAGGATCCTTCTTTTTAACACTGGTACGTCGGGCACACACCACCTTCCTTTGAATTTTAAACTCCCGTCAGGTTTAATCTCAAACCCTTCTTGGTTTCCTGAAGGAATTTCTCTTCTGATCTTCACGAGTTCTTCATCTTCCCACTGTAGGGCTCTAATCTCGTGATATAACTCTGGTTCTGATATCATTGTGTTCAATCCGCATCGTCGGACTGAACCAATTCTAAGTTCAATCTCTTGAAATCTATGACTATACCCGCCGGAATTTCCCAAATATTGTTGAGGATATGCGTTGTCTTCCTACTCAGAGCGTCAGCAACGACGTTCGCCTTACCCTCGTGGTACAGTAGTTCGATCTTGTAGTCCTTGATCAGTTCTAGCCACCGGCGTTGTCTCATGTTGAGTTCCTTTTGTGTGAAAATATATTTCAGACTTTTGTGGTCTGTGTAGAACTTGATACTTACTCCGTAGTGGTAATGACGCCAGATTTTCAAAGCAAACACTACGGCTACTAACTCCAGGTCATGAGTTGGGTAGTTTCGTTCATGAACCTTTCACTGCCTTGATGCATAAGCAATGACCTTCCCTTGTTGCATCAGTACGCAACCCAGGCCATTCAGTGAGGCGTCACTATAGACTTCATACTCGTCACCATCCGTAGGGAGAGCTAAGACTGGTGTTGTGGTAAGCCTTGGCCTGAGTTCTTGGAATGCATTCTCGCACTCGTCGCTCCACATGAACTTGGATTCCTTCTTTAGCAGCTTCGTCATCGGTCGTGCATCCTTGGAAAAATCTGGAACGAATCTCCTGTAGTATCCAGCCAATCCTAGAAAGCTGCGTATTTCAGTTATATTTGTGTGTGCTTTTCATTCTTTCACTGCGTCGATCTTTGCAGGATTTACCATCACTCCGTCCTTCGAGATGACGTGACCCAGAAATGCTACTTTCTTGAGCCAAAACTCGCATTTGGACAGTTTAGCATACCACTTATATCTCCTCAGTATTCCCAAAATAATACGGAGATTTTCCTCGTGTTCTGCTCCGGTCTTTGAATAAATTAGGATGTCGTCAATGAATACAACCACGCATATGTCCAGGTGCTCGTGGAAGGTTCTGTTCATTTGATCCATGAACACTGCTGGTGCATTTGTCAGACCAAAAGGCATGACCTTAAATTCATAGTGCCCATATCTGCTTCTGAAAGCTGTCTTCTGGATGTCCTCTTCCCTCACAGCGATCTGATGGTAACCTGACCTTAGGTCGATCTTTGAAAATACTCCCGCGCCTTTTAGTTGATCAAAGAGATCGTCGATTCTGGGCAAAGGGTAGCGGTTCTTAATTGTTACCTTGTTCAATTCTCGGTAGTCGATGCAGAGTCTCATACTGCCATCCTTCTTTTTCACAAAGAGAACCGGTGCTCCCCAAGGTGAGACACTCGGTCTTATGAAACTTTTTCAATCATTTCCTCCAGTTGTTTCTTTAGCTCTTGCAGTTCCACTGGTACCATCCTATAAGGTGCCTTTAAAATTGGTGCCGTACCTGGCGCAAGGTTGATAAGGCTAAATCGTCACGCCTAATCAAAATAAACCTAACGAACAACTAACAGCAGCTAGTGGTAAGCAGGATCGTATCCACAGAGAAACGGAGCAGTTATAAGCTAAAGTCGGAGTAAACAGGTCTAACTCGGGTGTGAAAAAGGGTTTGTTTGAACTAATAAACTAAAGCAATAAAAAGGAAAATGAACAGAAATCAATAAGGAGGAGGATTAGGGCATCGGGTTCATTATGACAATGATTCAGGAACTCAAGTCTATAAGAAGGAAGCATTAAACTGTGCAGATTGATTAGGTTTAGAAAACGCTCTCTCGAGTCAATTTTAGCCTTAAGCAAATTTAGCGGGCTCTCGCTACGTACTAAATTCAACTTATCAAACTCGCGTAAGTCTAGTTTTAACTCGGCTTTCGATCTTAAATCAAAACTTACTCAGGTTCAATTAAACTCAGATGAATTCGTTGATCAGGCGAAATAATCCTAATTCAATTGCATAAAACGCGTAGAAAGAAATCAATTGCACAATATAATCAACCAATTTAATCCAAAAACATGTTCCTGAACCAAAGGCACAAATTCCCCTCAAACCCTAATTGGAGAATTAGCTAGACATAATCGAAATTGAAACAAAACAATTATAATAAGAAAGCATGATGAAAGAAATAACAATGAAATTAAACCTGAAATTAATCCTGAGTTGAAGTAAAGATCGATCCTTGCAAAGTAATTAAATCTAGACTAAGGAGTTTTTAGAGTTTAAAAGAGAGAAAAACTAAAACTAACAAAAGCAGTAAAAAGTAGAATGAAAGATGTGTCAAAAGATGTTGGCTTCGAGACACTAAGTCTCATATTTATACAAGTTCTCAAAATTAGGCCCAAAACACACGAGCCCATATTGACAGAGCTGGGCCGGATTTCAGGCAAATCCGGCTGGATTCACCAAGAATCCGACCCAGGTCAAATAAAACGTGTATTAGCTTGAGCTCACTTCTTTCACGCGTAGCTCGGATTCTCCACTTTTCTACTCGTATCCCAAGCTCCCGTAGTGGCTCGAGCTTGGTCTTTCGGCCTCGATTCATGCAATGCTCTCTTTGACTTCAAACTTGGCTCAGGACCGCCAAATTCTGCAAAACGTAAATAAAGAGCAGCAGTACCAACATTCACAACAAATAGCTCATAAAATACATACATACTCAACTAAACGCGAGCTAAATGTGACAAAACGGGGGCATATAAATCAATATAAAACGCATACATCAAACTCCCCCAAACCAAACCTTTGCTTGTCCTCAAGCAAAAAGCGTCGGAGAAAATCAAAGTATCCAAACGCTAGCATCTCAAAGTTGACGACCTATGCACATAAACTTACAAGCCATAGTCTATTTCACCGAAAATAGAGCACAAGTCTCAACCATTCACACCAACATCGTATTACTAGCTCCTCACGCTTTCGCAAAAATTAAACTTACGACAATTGAATTCAAGCAAGGCCAACCGCGCATACCACTTCCATTTCACCTTCCTTTCCGCATCATTTCATTCTTTTATCTTTTCTTTTCTTTCTTCTTTTTTTGTTCAAATGTGGAGCATCCCTCGTATGTTATACCGTTTAGCTTGACGTTCACTCGGTAAAAATCGCGCTCGGGTACACATATTTCCTTAAGGGTTACATCATTGCTCATACTCCCGGTCACAGCCAAATTCATGGCCATTGTGGTTACTCAATTCAATGAGTCCCCTCCGAAAGCATCGAAGCATTGCTCCAACTTTATTAATAACCATCCATATCATACCACATTCCAACTTTTCATACGTTCCACTAACCAATTGCCTCGCATGAATATCAATATCGAAAGCAAATAAACGAAAAGCGATAAGAATTAAGCAAATACAAGTGGGCTAGTGTTTGAGACTCGCAATCTATTAACAGGAAACAAACATATAGTGCAAGCTACGACGATGGATTTTCAACTCGGAGATGCCAAAGATCAAAATAAGGACACTAATCAATCTCCGAACTAGACAAGTCAAACCAAAAAAAAGGTAGGAAATTTCAAAAAATTTTGATTTTAAAGGGTTTTTTTTTTTTCTAAAATAAAGCACACAAACAAGATAAATGCAAAAGACAAGCGCGAAAGAGCTTTCCTCCCCCAAACCAGAATCACACATTGCTCTCAATGTGGAAAACAACACAACCACAAGTATAGAAGGACAAACAAAAGACGGGAGTAGGAAAATTAAAGCGAGGAAACGAGGGAAAAGGAGTGAAGAAAGCTCGCATTATCAAGTTGGAGCTCCCCCAAACCGAAGCAAAGCATGGAGTGCGGCTTATGATCCACGAATATGCGTCCATTTCAGTCCAGCTATAAAGTGCTTCGGAGTAGCACGCGAGAAAAAGTAAGGCCCTTCAGAGGGCCGAGCAAGGCCTTTGTAGAGGCCGGTCTCAAAAATACTAAGGACGAAGAGTCCACAAGTACCTGCATGCTACATCAATAATAAATCCCTCGTCCTCACGCGCTCAAAAGCAAACTGATAATGTCAAAGTCAAAAACAAACCAAACCAAAACAAAGTACAACAAATTACAAAATCATCGGGTTGCCTCCCGGAAAGCGCTGGTTTATAATGGTCCCGCACGACCGTCGTCAAAACTCATCATCAAGTCAAATTAGGCCAGGGCGTTGGCCATTAGCCCGACTTCACTTGGCGAAATAGCATCCGCTCGCCATAAAACTCGATCTCCGCGGAAGAGCAAAGATAATCCATCACGCACGGTAAGCCATCGCGAAAAAGGCTCTCCAAAACAATCTGCGGCGCGGGCATTGCCAACCATGGGTCTCCACCTCCATCGCTAGGAGCATAAACATCCGCCCTCGTAGCCTTCCGCTCCCCAAACCAGGATCGTAGCTAATCTGCGTGGGACTGCACACGCGAAAAACAAGAAACAACCTCCAAAGTGTCTCGGTAGAGTGAGACGGAGGGGCAAGGTCAATAGCAGCCACAGACTCAGGCTGCATAGGGGAGCGAGGGATACTAGACTTAGTGAAGGTCAACGTCTCACCTCCCACCGAGAACGACAGGGTCTTGTTCCCCACATCGATTACAGCTCCTGCAGTATGCAGGAAAGGTCTCCCTAGAATGATCGGGATGTGGGGGTCCTCGGGAATGTCTAGGACCACGAAGTCTACGGGTATATAAAACTTCCCTATCTTGACCGGGACGTCCTCTAGGATACCTAAGGGTCTCTGGACACTACGGTCAGCCATCTGCAACGTCATGGAGGGAACTCCTAACTTGGTCATATTAAGTTTTTGACAGATGGAATAAGGAATGATACTCACACTAGCCCCCAAGTCACATAAGGCGTTCTGGACCGCGTATTTCCCTATAGAACAAGGGATAGAAAAGGTCCCGGGGTCACTAAGCTTAGGGGGTAAATTCCCTTGTAAAAGCGCACTTCCCTCCCCCAGAAAGGCTACCGTCTCGGTCTCACTCAGCGAACGCTTCCTAGTTAAAACATCTTTCATAAACTTAGCGTACGTGGGAACTTGCTTAATTAAATCAATAAATGGAACGTTTACCTGCAAGTTCTTCATTACCTCCATGAATTCTGAAGGCCGCGTCGGCTCCCGTGTTGCGTTGTCGACCCGGAAATGGAAGCTTGACTTGGTACGGTGGTGGAGTAGTTGACTTAGAATCCTTTTTAGAAGCATTAGCATTATCAGAGTCAAGAACCATAGGATTTGAATCTTGAGAGGCAACCAAAGACTCCGTAGTATAAAAAGTTGACCTGGGTCGGATTTCAGATGAATCCGGCCGGATTCTCTGAGAATCCTGCCCAGGTGTTTCAGCCGTATTTGCTTTCCCCTCCTCAGTTCCATGTTCGTTTGGGTGCTTTGGGCCATCGTAATGCGTACCACTTCGCAACGTGATCGCACATGCAGTGTCGGGAGGTTGTTGGCCTTGAGGGGGGAGTGTTCCGGGTTGCCTTGACGCTTGGGAAGTGGCTAGCTGCGCCACTTGATTCTCCAGTAACTTGATCGCAGCGTCCTTGGCTTGACCATCTTTTTGCATTTGCAACATGATCGACTCCTGTGACTTTTGCATGGCCAATGTAACTTGTTGCATTTGCAACATCATCGACTTCATTTCGGCCAATGGATCGGGTACTTGCGCAGGTTGAGGTGGAATGTAGGGTGGCTTTTGGTAGGTGGGTGGTTGTTGATTTTTGTAGGGAGGGTTGTAGGGGACATTTTGTGGAGGTGAGGGAGTCGGGTTGAGGACGTTCTGGTTGCGATACGACAAAAGTGAGCGATCGTAACCCGGTTGATTCTGATATGGCAGGTTTTGATTATAGGATTGATAAGCGTAAACCTGCTCGTAGGGCGCAGCATATCCCGTAGTATAACCCAAGTCATGTCCTGCGATAGCATTCACATGGCCACCAGAAGTACCACCACCGTGCAACATATCGAAGCCAGAGTCGGTAGCGACGGTGACTAGTTAGTGCACTAATACTCGCCTTATCACGATCATCGTGCGCAGACCGTGAATTCCCCCTCGGCTTACCAAACTGGGCCGAATGAACCGCCATTTCCTCGATCGTTTGCCACGCTTTATCATCATCTGTGTTATTAGCAAATCGACCTCCCGCGGCCGAGTCAAGAATAGCGCGACTCTCGGCATACAACCCATTATAAAATGTCATTATAATCAACCAATCACCCAACCCGTGATGTGGACACTCACGGATCAACCGTTTGTAACGGTCCCATGCCTCAGCTAACGTTTCATCAAAGCTTTGCGGAACCCACGAATCTGACTACGGAGTTGGTTAGTCCGCTCCGGAGGATAGTACTTGCGATAGAATGCAAGAGCTAGACTTGGCCAATCCGTAATACCCGCAGCAGCCTTATCCAAATCCGTGATCCAATCCCGTGCGCGATCACGTAGAGAAAAAGAGAATAGCATCTCCCTAATCTGGTTTTGAGTGATCCCGTTCTGCTTAATTGTTGAGCGATGAATCCGTAAAAACCTCGCATGTGTTTCAGGGATCCTCCGTAGGATTGCCGCGAACCGATTACGCTCCACCAAAGTAAGGAAGGCGGGCGAATCTCAAAGTTACCTGTAAAGTGCTCGGGCATTTGGAATCCATCGTATGGACTCCGCTCTTCTTGATGGCAGTGACTATATAATTTAGGCATAGTCACCGGCGGTGGAGAAGAAGTTGGAGTGATAGGCGGTGTGTCCTCTTCGTAGGACGTTCGAGTTGCACTTGACTCCGAATGCGACGCTTCCTCAAAATCAAGATCAATTAATTTACTGGCTTCCCGACGTAGTCTATGAAATGCTCGCTCAGGTTCAGGCTCGAAAGGAATTAAACCTGTTGGTGACCTGTGCATAAACAAAACTACAAGCAAACGTTGAGAAACGGTCTCAAGGAACTAGGTTCCTTGAGACTAAGAGAGAAAAACCTGTAACTAAACAAAAACTATAACTAGCAAAGCCGTTTCCCCGGCAACGGCGCCAAAATTGATAAGGCTGAATCGTCACGCCTAATCAAAATAAACCTAACGAACAACTAACAGCAGCTAGTGGTAAGCAGGATCGTATCCACAGAGAAACGGAGCAGTTATAAGCTAAAGTCGGAGTAAACAGGTCTAACTCGGGTGTGAAACAGGGTTTGTTTGAACTAATAAACTAAAGCAATAAAAAGGAAAATGAACAGAAATCAATAAGGAGGAGGATTAGGGCATCGGGTTCATTATGACAATGATTCAGGAACTCAAGTCTATAAGAAGGAAGCATTAAACTGTGCAGATTGATTAGGTTTAGAAAACGCTCTCTCGAGTCAATTTTAGCCTTAAGCAAATTTAGCGGGCTCTCGCTACGGACTAAATTCAACTTATCAAACTCGCGTAAGTCTAGTTTTAACTCGGCTTTCGATCTTAAATCAAAACTTACTCAGGTTCAATTAAACTCAGATGAATTCGTTGATCAGGCGAAATAATCCTAATTCAATTGCATAAAACGCGTAGAAAGAAATCAATTGCACAATATAATCAACCAATTTAATCCAAAAACATGTTCCTGAACCAAAGGCACAAATTCCCCTCAAACCCTAATTGGAGAATTAGCTAGACATAATCGAAATTGAAATAAAACAATTATAATAAGAAAGCATGATGAAAGAAATAACAATGAAATTAAACCTGAAATTAATCCTGAGTTGAAGTAAAGATCGATCCTTGCAAAGTAATTAAATCTAGACTAAGGAGTTTTTAGAGTTTAAAAGAGAGAAAAACTAAAACTAACAAAAGCAGTAAAAAGTAGAATGAAAGATGTGTCAAAAGATGTTGGCTTCGAGACACTAAGTCTCATATTTATACAAGTTCTCAAAATTAGGCCCAAAACACACGAGCCCATATTGACAGAGCTGGGCCGGATTTCAGGCAAATCCGGCCGGAATCACCAAGAATCCGACCCAGGTCAAATAAAACGTGTATTAGCTTGAGCTCACTTCTTTCACGCGTAGCACGGATTCTCCACTTTTCTACTCGTATCCCAAGCTCCCTTAGTGGCTCGAGCTTAGTCTTTCGGCCTCGATTCATGCAATGCTCTCTTTGACTTCAAACTTGGCTCAGGACCGCCAAATTCTGCAAAACGTAAATAAAGAGCAGCAGTACCAACATTCACAACAAATAGCTCATAAAATACATACATACTCAACTAAACGCGAGCTAAATGTGACAAAACGGGGGCATATAAATCAATATAAAACGCATACATCAAAGGTCGATAGAGAACTCAACGTCACGTGCAGGTGGCATGCCTGGCAACTCATCGGAAAAGACATCAGGAAATTCCCGTACTACGTGAATATCTTCATTTTTCACGCTTTCCTTGACTTCGTTGATGCTGCTAAGGTACACTTGGTGTCCCTTTCTTTCTAACCGTTGTAGTTGCATCATTGAGATGATTTTCGCCCCCTTATTTGGCGAAGTCTTCTGATACGTAACTCTGGCTCCCGTAGGATGTTTCAAGCGAATTTTCCGGTCTCGGCACTCGAATATCGCAAGGTATTTGGTCAACCAGTCGATACCAAGGATGACGTCAAACTCCGGCATGTCAAAAAGAATGAGATCGGAAGGAAAGATTGTTTTGTGAATGATGATTGGAGTTTCTTTGAAAATTTTGGAACATTTAAGAATTTTACTGTTTGGTAGAGAAATGTTTGCATCGATTGATTCGAATTTTGTGAGATTATCTTTAGAGACAAATTTAGAAGATATAAAGGACAATGATGCCCCAGTGTCAAGCAAAATGACCGCATTCACAGAATTAACAAGAAAAATACCAGTGATGACGTCGGCCTCAGGTGACTCCTCTGCCTCAGCTAGGGCTGAGCAAAGTATCCGAAATATCCGATTCGAACCGATATCCGAACCGAATCCGATCCGAAAAATTGGATATCCGATCCGAAAAAATTGCGGATCGGATATCCGTATCCGATAATTTCGGATATCGGATCGGATACGGATATCTGTCAAATAATTTTCGGATATCCGATCCGATCCGTATTAGCCTTAGTATACCTAATATGATGATTTGGTATTTGGATTAGTGGGCTTGTTTTGGGCTTTTATCGTAGGGTGCACATCAAACTCAAAAATCTCGGCCTCCAAACCCACAAAATTTTTAACCTGCGTCTCTTTCACTTATCTCTCATCTCTCTCCTCTCCCTCCTCCCTCCCACTTTTTCTCTATCTCCAGCAAAATGTTTCAATTTGTCCAACAATTTACCATTTTCACCCAACATCTTAATCACAAATTCTACCTATATTATTATGATATTCATCTATAATACTTAATTATGTCCATTCAAAAAATTTGTAAAGTTCAATATGAAGAGGCATTTCTATGAAATACAATGAAAGTCGAATAAAGTACGAATTGATTCGTTCAGCAAAGGATTAGGTCCGATTCTATGGGGTTTTGCTTGTTTAAGTTTCTGAAATAGGGTTTGTATTTAGCGATTTTTAAAATTTATTGTAAAAATAAAAATAGGGTTACTGCATGTTTTATTACTTTGTATTAAGTATTAGATTTTTTATCTACAAGAAATTATGTTCAGATTATTGTTAATTTTCAAATCAACTTATTGAACATTAAATATTTATTTTTATTATTATTTTTTTTTTTTTTTGAGTCCAATGCTTCATATTTTATTAATGATTTATGTTGAAATAAAATTAACTGTTAAAAATCTAATAATGATTTCGACATCGGATAATTGGATATCCGATCCGACTTTTTCAGATATTTTCGGATATAAAAAATCGAATATCCGAAGTAGTTCGGATCGGATATCGGATAGTGACAACATAGAATTTTCGGATCGGATATCCGATTCGAAAACATGAATCGGATCGGATATCCGATCCGTGCTCACCCCTAGCCTCAGCTTCAGTGAGTACGTACACTCGACCCTGTACCACAACAGATTGTGGTACCCCTGCAAAAGGCGCCGTGTTCAGGTTGTTGTGACATACATTCGACTTATGCCCCACCATTTTGCATTTGTAACAGGTAATCGGCAGACCGTTGCACTGTCTTCCCTCATGTAGTGCCTTGCGACACATACGACAATTCCCCGGTAAGGCTCTTGGTTGAGTAGCCCTTCCTGCAACCATGGCTCTCTCATTGTTCCCAGCAGGAAGCCTGTGCTGAAACGTAGGCCTTTAGAAATTTGGCCTCTGCTGGTTAGGGCGCTGGTAAGTCGGCTTTTGGATGTAGCTCGACTGTGCCACAGATGGCACAAATACCTTCTTCTTCTTCTTCTCTTCAGCATCTTCCAACTTCTGGGAAGCCCAGACGCTACACGCACGTTCATACGCTGCGGCAAACGTGGTGTAGTTGTTGCTGCTCATGTAAGTACGCAGTCTCGGGGACATGTTGCGTAGGTACCACTATGTCATGTCGAGCGACCGTAGTCCCAAACTTGGACAGCTGCTGAAACTTCTCCGTGTACTCCTGGAGTATCAAATCATCCATCCTCAGACTTATAAATTCCTCCACCTTCTGGCACCGGAGCTCATACCTGAAGTATCGCTCCTTGATCTTTTCTGTGAACTCGTGCCAGGTGAACGTAGTGTCAGGCTCGTTAGTCCTCATCATATTCCACCACCTGTTCGCCTCGCCTTTCAGGTAGTAGGCGGTAATGTTGACCCTCTTCTCCGGAGGTGTCTTATTTAGCTCCATGAGCTTCTTCATCTCCTCAAGCCAGTTCGTGAGATTGGTAGGGTCACTCGAACCCAAGAATATTGATGGCCGATGTCGTGAGAATCGGTCGAACGCGCTTGGCTGATGTTGGCGGTTGTGGATACCCACATCCGTACCTCCCGCCAAAAACCCAGTGATGTAACAATGGACTTTTATTGCATGCTTTTATGTTGACTTAAATAGTTCTAACTGTGACGAATTCAAGTTAAATGTTTTGAAATGCAAATGAGGTTTCCTTATGGGTCATCACTCTTAGTGTCCTTAGGTCTAGAGTCTAGTTTATCTCAGGTTCAGGTCCTAATCGGCATGCGCACATCCCTTTCTAAACACGCAGTCTAATTGATCCTCTTACATTAACAAGGTTCAATTCGATTCTCCTAAATCCTTAAATGTGGGCCCGGTCGCTAAAACCACCTTTTAGGACTGGCAAACACCTAGGATAGCCTTACGGAAAGTCCTATTTCACAAAACACTACAAAATACACCCTTTTTACATTTTCAGGGCACGGGCCCAGAACCGAGCCCAAACCCATTCCTGGCCCGCTTCCTAAGGTCCAGGATAACCTAATCAAAACCCTACAGCCAGCCACCATCCGTAACTTAGAGCTCAAGCAAGATTATACCGTATATCCTAAAATATAATTTGGAAATATACGGAATAAAAGGATAATGCCAGCCCTACCAATCGCAAGAGGCCTTGCGATTAGGGCAGGCAGCCGCAATGAGCCTTGCGATTGCCCCAAGCATTCGCAAGGAGCCTTGCGATTCTTACGTCCGGTTTTATCCCCTGGCTTTCCTAAATCTTGACGAGCTCTACACTATAAATACACCCCTCCACATACGTTTCAAAGACACAATTTTCACACAATTCGACATTCAATTCACAACATAATTTCACAACTCAAAGCCTCACGCATAAACATCCTTAGAATTCTTCATTTTTCCAGTGTTGAATTCTTCCCCTATGAAGCGAAGCGCTGCCGGTTTCCTGACTTGAGACAGGTAGGTCTTAATCCTAACATGGATTAAGGTTTTTTTTACTTCTTTGACTAGCAAGGGCCTACATTAGGCTCACCCCGACTTTCGTACGTCAGTTTGCTTTTCATAAGGCGGCCATGCACCTCGAATACACACCCTATTCGTAACACCTTTCCAAAGTCTCATAAACAACTGACCTCTCTAAAATAAATCAATGGATAATTGAACTTTATTTTATTGCATGCATTTAGCAAATCCTCTTATTGCATCTAAATCACTTAAAATTAATTTGTCGTTAACTGAACTGTTTTTGTTAACAAGTTAAGCATGCTTAACTGAGGGTTTTAATCAATCTCTTTTTGCATTTGCATTTGCATTATTTTTACAACCTATATCGCACTTGTACGTAGCGAATTACTTAGACTCATGTATGATTATTTGCATTGTTCTCAAGTCTAGTAGAGGCTATCTTTTGATAGGCTTTTCCAAAAGATCTTTCATAAAAACATTATTTTCAATTATACTTTAGAAGAGTACCCTCACCCGAATCCGAATCTGGTTTCACAATAGCCTTAGATGGATGGGTGTCGACGTGCCTTGAACTCTATGATGTGTCTTTGAGCATGAGGACACGGAGGCGGGTTCTAAATTTCCCTCATAATTTAGTGGCGGCTCCGAAACAGTTTTTAAAGGTTTTTCTTACTTAATCTTTTTAACTTTTACGCCCTTAGAAAGACGTCGAGTGGTCCCATTTAACCCCGGTACCTACAGCGGTTCGCATTGTCCGTGGCTATTTCAGCCAAACGGATTAGTGACTCCTCGGCCAAAATTTGCCTCTCTTCGGTCGTCATTTGAGGACCAGCCATTCTAAAAGGGTTAAGACGCGAAGAAATTTATTAGCATTGCGAGATGGTTAGAAAGCATGCTTATCACTGATAGGATTTATTCGTAACAGAAAGCGATTAAAGAAGTCATTCAAGTAACACAGAAAACAGATACTTCATTCCATTGAAATGTAAATGCTGGTTACATCGATTTTGGATAGCAAAATGCATCTAGTACATTTCCTAGGAAGATAACAAAAGATAGAAGGTAGGGACAACGACTCCTAAGAGTGCTATACATAATCTCCGAGTTTAGATAGTTAAAATCTAGAGATTTTACAAAATGTTGTCCGTACTGATAGGTTTCGAGATCATTCGGGTTTTAACCCGAGGGTGCGAATTCATCATCGCTGATCTCCTCTGCCTCCTGGAAGGTGTCACCCTCAGAAACGGCTCGGACTACAAGCCTGAGGTAACACTTGAAGAATTTCCACTCGTGGAAATTTTCTCCCAAGGCGGTAGTCGGCGCACGGACTCTCGTCCACCACAAGAATGGCTCCCCAGTGATGTACTCCTCCACTAGGCGTATCTTCCACTCCTCGCGAATTGCTGCAATGGAGAACTTTGCCTCCATCTCCTGTATCCAGTGGACGCAAGCGTAGCGATCTCCCGCGAAGTGACTTGGCTGACTCTGTTGGAAGGCCGCGTAAGCCTGTGCTCTCGCTGGGGTGTCTAACCCGTACAAAGGTGCCACAGGGTGTGTCGGCATCTGAACTCCCAATGCGCTCGTCTTCCAATGTCCATCTTGCGCCATCTATAAAGGTTTTAAAGAAACGTGTCAAACAACAAAGTATTGTTTCGACGGAAGTAAAACGGTTCTCAAATGGGATCTTTAAGGCAATCAAGTTTGACAAGTTTGAAGAGTAAAATTTCGATAGGTTCCAGAATTTATTTTAGCGAAAAAGGTTATGGGTTTAATAGGTGGCATAAATCCGTGTAGTCTGGTACTCCTTCGATGCTTCAATCCTCGTGAGTTAGGTAAGCATAAAAAGCATTAGGCAATTCATGTTACGGTCATGAGTCAGCTTTAATACCAACTGTAACAACCTGGTTTTTAGTCGACTTTAATTACTAAGGCGGAAATTAATTAAGTCTTAAACCAGAGTCATTAATTATACATAAACCCAAAATGTTACATCATCGTTCAAGAGTTGAATAAAACAACTCTAAGTACGGAAATTAAAAGAGTATAGTGTTACATATTACAAATCTCTCGAAAAACAACTGAAAGTAAAGCATAAAAACGTCGCGTGGCCCCGTCCGAAATCTAGCTTCCGCTCCACGATTTCCCTGCACAATAAACTGATGGGGAGTGCCCGCTGAGCGGACAGTGACTAGCTATGCTCATACTTACCCTCGATTTCAATTACTTTGGTTTATTACTATTGCTTTATAATTATAACATTATGATAAAAACATAAACATGCTTATTACATATAGCATATAAAGACATATAAGTCATAATAAGCATGCGATTGAAAGCGATAAATCATATAGGGCATGATATCAGTTATAAATGCAAATAATAGATAATGTCATAGCAATAGTGTCACAATAATCAGTAGGATTACGAAACGATATCAGATCGCAAACAAACAAACATATTGTATCATTCACATCATGCAGACTCGATTCACTTCAGAAATTTGTGGTCTTTAGTTTTCAAAGATGGTACGCACTCGTTCTCATTTAATCAAACAACACATACTGCTTACGAGCCTGACCACTGAGTAGGCCATTGTACTCTAGTCGCTTACATCTCACTACCATAGTGCAGCGACTTACTCGACTCGTAAACTACGCCGAATACTATAGTACTTGTATCTCATCTTGTAACAACCTGGTTTTTCGTCGACTTTAATTACTAAGGCGGAAATTAATTAAGTATTAAACCAGCGTTATTAATTATACATAAAACCCAAAATGTTACATCGTAATTCAGGAGTTGAATAAAACAACTCTGTGTACGGAAATTTAAAAGAGTAGCGTCTTATATATTACAAATCTCTCGCAAATGACATAAAGTAAAGCGTAAAAACGTTGCATGGCCCCGTCCAAAATCCGACTTAGGTCCATGATTACCTCGCACAATAAATCGATGGGGATGCGTTGAGCGGACGATGACTAGCTATGCTCATACTTACCCTCGATTTCAATTACTTTGGTTTAATATTATCGCTTTATAAACATAACATTATGATAAAACATAAACATGCTTAATACAATTAGCATGTAAAGACATATATGTCATAATAAGCATGCGGTTAAAGCGATAAATCATATAAGCATGATATTCAGTTATGAAAGCAAATAACATATAATATCATAGCCATAGTATCACAACATATCAACAAGATTACAAAGCGATATCAGATCGCATACATACATACGTATCGTATTGTTCTCATCATGCAGACTCGATTCACTTCAGAAACTTGTGGTCTTTAATTTTCGAAGATGGTACACACTCGTTCTCATTTAATCAAACAACACACAACACATACTGCTTACGAGCCTGACCACTGAGTAGGCCATTGTACTCTAGTCGCTTGCATCTCACTACCATAGTGCAGCGGCTTACTCGACTCGTAAACCACGCCGAATACTATAATACTTGCATCTCATCCTCTAGTGTTCGAAATGATTCGAACTTCAGATACAATCTCGTCAAGTGATCTTTACGCAGGATAAGAACGAATGCAAGTGTCGCTACCCAATAAAGGCGAAACACACGGCAAGGAGACAGAATCAGTAAAGCGCATATGCACATAATGTTACGGTGGCCCTGATAACTTTAGCGAAATAGAGTGAATTAAACCCTAGTCTAGTACATGTACATTAGTATCCACGTTAAGAATGGGCCACGCTATTCGTAGAGCACCTTAACTCCAGATAAAACGACTATTTCCTAAAGCCTGTGGCAAAAACCATGGCGTATTCATTATCTTGTCCGGCAATGGCGACCGCCACAAGACTATCTTAAACCCCACTTCACTCACGATTGACGTTTTCATATCTGAGGCCCAAGCTTGACCTTTTATTTAACTTACTCAATATTCATTATTTATTTGATATTACATATCACATGTTACTAGACTCTCCTACCTCGCCACAAACGTTTAAGTATTTGTAGGTTTCATATGATCACATAACACGTTCGTTTATTATTTGAAGTGTTGTTAACTATTAACGTTTTCAAGTTTCTAAATTGAAACGTTTATTAGTATGTCCAATTTTATTTATGTGTTTTTCAAACACTTTAGGTCATTTACTTCTTTATTTTAAATTTTCTATACTTAGTAAAATTTTCAATTATTTTCAGTATTTCACTATTCACTTTTCACTATTCATTATTCACTATTCACTATTCACTATTCACTATTCACCGTATTTTACACGTATTTTTATACGTATTCGTATTTTTATACTTCGTATTTTATACGTATTTTTATACGTATTCGTATTCCTATACTTGTTCGTATTTTTTTATTTATACGCATTCTTATAGTTAAGATATTTTAAGTATAATACTAAACTTGTTTTTATTTTCTAAGTACAAATTTTTAGTTTCAAAGTCGTTAGGTTCGTTTTGTACTTAGGCGATTTTTGAAAATATTCTAAAAGTCTAGTTTTAAAAACGTTAAGTTCGGTTTGTAAAAAGTGATAATGATATTCATTTTAAAATATTAGTTTTAAAAATGTTAAGTTCAATTTGTAAAAAGTGATAATGATATTTATTTTAAAATGAGACTTAGTTAAATTTAGTCGTCTATTAACTAAATTTAGCGATTTTCATTTTAAAAATAATAGTATCGTGGATGATTCATTTTAGTCCGTATGTCCAAGATCAACAGTCCAAAGAGCAAAGGCAGTAACACACGATTTAGTTCATTTTTATAACGGTTACATATTTTTATCGGTTTATAATATTTCATTTATAACTAAATCGATTTATACTAAAATTTAATTCTAATTACTATTTAACTTTAGTGACTTAGTGATAATTTCATTTTAGTCAAATTTAGTCAATTTAAAATGCATATGTCGTGTGATATACTATATATGTCAAAATTGATTTATTTCTTTTAATTTCTTAAATCAATTTATTAACTACTAATTAAATTATTTTAACAATTAAACTAAAAAGTGATAAAAGCAAAATTTAACCTAAAAACATCAAAAATGCCGTGAGCTAGTCCATGGTGTTTCTAAATTTTCATTTTTCAATTTTATCGGTTTTTAGCTTAAAGTCTTTATATTTTAATTATTCTAATTATACTAAAACGATTTAAACTAAAATGAAATTTACTAAAATTTTCATTTATAATTATGAATAGTGTTTTTCAACACTTTAAATTTCTAACTTTTTAATCTAAATGATTTATGATGTTTAAATTGATTTATAGTATAATACTAAGTAATACATAAAACAATAACTAATAATAAACACAATTTATTAACAAACATAAATTAAAACAAGATCAAAATGAGTAATAAAGATGAACATCAACATGGAGAAAATAAGAACACTCATGAAGATCATAAATAAACTCAAGAACACTAATTTCGATTTTAATAATTTATAATTTGTTTTCCTAATTTAGTTTTTTTTTCATAGGAACATCTATTTTATACTAACTTAACACCACATATTATTTACAAAAATTAAAAGTGAAAATATATTAAAAAAAAATAGGAAATGCCGTGTGAAAGTATGTATGTATATATATTTTTATTTTTGATTTTTAATCACTTTAACTCATTGTTAACAATTCACATAATTTTTATATATGATTATAACATAACTAAATCATAACTAAACATAAAAATTATATGAATCATAATTAAAAATGCTCAAAATGAATTTAACTACACATGTGAACATTTCACTACAATAATTTATTTAACATATTATTTAGTTATTATCATTTTATTATACAACACATAAACACACAAGTACATATAAGTGATGTTTAACATATTTAACATAATTTTCATACTCATAAAATTATAATAACAAAACAAATTAATTTACTAAAAAGGATAATATAAGACATAGTTAGTCACCTCGATTTAGCGAGCTAGAGGTTATCCGGGTCAATTATATTATCTAGGTTTAAGTCTTCACCCAAGTCCTCGTCTTCACCTTCAAATAACCCGTAAACAATAAGCTTCAATTACCCAAGGATGTCTAAAAACACTAGTATAATATTAGAGTAATATTAGGGTTTTAATTTAATGTGTTTTAGGAATAAAAATGGAAGAAAATTAAAGAGAGAAATGGAGGAAGAATCACTACTGTTTTGGGCTTCCAAAATGTTGTGTTTTACACTTGTGAAATATAGAAACAAGTTGTAGTATATTAGGTTAAGTAATTAGATGTTTAAGTTGGTTTTATTTAGAAAAATAAAGTTTTAAATAAAGAAAATAGGAAACAAAAATATTCAACTAGCTAAATTAAGTCTTACATTACTATTTGGTGTAGAATTTGTCTATTTTGTGTTTTATAATGTTTTCCTCGAATTTGGTCAGTTTTAAAAAGTCGGGCGTCAAAAGCGATAAAAGTCAAGTGTGCGCGTTTGACTATTTTTCGAAATATTTCTACTTTTAAATTCTAAGATTAAATTATTTATTTCATTATTCAAAAATTTTAAAAAGTATTAAAGAAGTCGAGAAATTTTACAAAACGAAAGTTTTGCAAAAAGTGTGATTTTGAAAGGTTAAATGATTAAGAATTGTTTTACGACTTGAAATTTATAATCGATGGTTAAATTTTGTTTTAAATTAACACGGGGTGTTACACATCTTCTAGTGTTCGAAATGATTCGAACTTCAGATACAATCCCGTCAAGTGATCTTTACATGTGGTAAGAGTGAATGCTAGCGTCACGCTCACTAAGAACGAAACGCGGCAAGGAGACAGAACCGCATACAAGACCCGAATCCACAAGGTCGCGGTGGCCCTCGTAACATTAGCGATATAGGGGATCAACCCTAGTCTAATATGCATATATGAGTATTCACGTTAAGAGTAGGCTATGCTATTCATAGAGCACCTTAACTCTGAATAAAACGACTACTTTCTAATGCCTGACCCAAAAGAGTTGGCCTATTCATTATCTTGTACGGCTTAGGCAGTACGACTAAAGGCGTAAAGGCATGGGCATGATGCTAAGCAATAAAGCTGCCGGCTTGAAAACCACACTATTCGGTATGGCCAACGCTCAGTGACCGAGATAGTGGTATCCGTACAAGACTATCTTAACCCCACTTCACTCACGATTGACGTTTTCATATCTGAGGCTCAAGCTTTTGACCCGTTATTTAACTTACTCATGATTTATTATTTTATTTGATATTTTATATCACATGTTCCTAGACTCTCCTAGTCTCATCGTCAAACGTTTAAGTATTTTATTTGGTTTCATATGCTCACATAACATATTCGTTTATTATTTGAAGTGTTGTTAATTATTAACGTTTTTAAATTTCTATAACAACACGTTTATTAGTATGTCCAATTTTATTTAAGTGTTTTTCAAAACACCTTAAGTCATTTACTTATTCATTTTCAATTTTTCTATACTTAGTAAATTTTCAATTATTTCCAATATTTCAAATTTTGAAATTTGAACTATCTTTGAATTTTGAGACGTAACTTGTTTTACAAGTTTCGTGAATTTTTCACTATTCACGTCTCGGGATTTGAAAAGATAACTTGTTCAACAAGTTACCTCAAATTCCTTTAAAATAAGTTTTGGGACGTTACTTGTTCAACAAGTTTCATCCCAGGTACTATTCACCGTCTTTAAAATTTGGGACGTTACTTGTTCAACAAGTTTTGTCCCGATTTACTATTCATCGACACTATTCATTTAGGTTACTATTCATCAATCACTATTAACTTGTCACTATTCATCTCAGTCACTATTCATCTCAGTCACTATTCATATCGGTCACTATTCACTTCCTAACTTAATCACTAGGTTTAAAATTTTAGTTTTAAAGTCGTTAAGTTCGGTTTGTAAAAGTGATAAGCAATATTTATTTTAAAGTGACACTTAGTTAAATTTAGTTATCTAGTTACTAAATTTAGCGATTTTCATTTTTAATAATAATAGTGTCTTGGATGGTTCATTTAGTCCTTAACGTCCAAATCCAACAGTCCAAATTTGCAAAGGCAGTAGCACACGATTTAATTCATTTTTATAACGGTTATAGTTTTTAATCGGTTTATTATATTTATTTTATAACTAAATCGATTTATAAAAAAATTTAAATCTATTAACTACTCCGTTTTAAACTTTAGTGACTTAGTGTTATTTTCATTTTGATTAAATTTGATCCATTTTATATGTAAATGTCGTGTGATATGTTTAATATGCTAAAATTCATTTATTTCTTTTTAAATTCTTAATTCAACTTATTAACTACTAATTAAATTATTTTAAAAATAAACTAAAAAGTGATAAAAACAATTTTTAGACTAAAAATGGCAAGAATGCCGTGGCCATTAATGGTGGTGTTCTAAATTTTGTTTTTCGATTTTTATCGGTTTTTAGCTTAAAGTCTTTATATTTTAATTATTCTAATTATACTAAAACGATTTAAACTAAAATGAAATTTTACTAAAAATTTCACTTGAATAAAATTTTGAGCTAAGATATAAAGTTAAATTTTCTAAAAGTTTTTCTGAATGTTTAAGTTGTTTTAAATGATACTACTAACATAATATAAACTAATAATTAAACAAAAACAAAAATTACAAACAAATATAAACTAAAACAAAATCAAAGTGAACAAATATGATGAACATCACATGAAGGAAATTAAGAACATTAAGAACACAAACATAAAGTTAAGAACACAATTTGCAATTTTAACAACTTATAATTTATTTTCCTAAATTAATTCTTTTAACATGATAACATCCATTTTAACCTAACTTAACATAACATATTATTTACAGAACTAACTTAACATAACATATTATTTACAAAAATTAAAAGTGAAAATTTATAAAATAAAAAATAAAAAAAATAAATAAGGGTAATGTCGTGGCCATGTATATGCTACCCATAAATTTTGTTTTCGATTTTTATTCACTTTAAACTCATTGTTAATATTTAACATAATTTTTATATATGATTACTACATAACTAAAACTTAAATAAACATCTAAATCATATGAACAATAATTAAAAACGCTCAAAATTAATTTAACTAAACATATTATCATATTACTACAATATATCTATTATCAATATTACTTATTTATTATCATTTTATTATATTTCACATAACATACAAACACACAAAAATGATGTTTAACATATTTTAACAAAAAATCATACTCATAAAATTATAATAAAAATCAAATTAATTTACAAAAGAGGTTAAAACAAGATATAGCTAGTCACCTTGATCGGCAAGCTATTGGTTATCCGGATCGATAATATTATCTAAGTCCAAAGCTTCACCCAAATACCCGTCTTCACGTTCAAATAAAACCCGTAAATAATAAGCTTCAAATACCCACTAATTAACTAGATAATACAAGAGATTATTAGAATAATATTAGGGTTTTAATTTAGGAGGTTTTATGAGTAAAATGGAAGAAAAATGAAGAGAGTAAATGGAGGGAGAGAGCTCGGCCAAATGGAGAGAATGAGGGTGAGTTTTACACTTAGAAAATAATGAGGAAGTTAGTATGAATAACTAGGTTAAGTAATTAGGAGATAAGGTTGGTTTTTATGAAAGTAATGTTTAATTAAAATGAAATTAGGAAACATAAAAATCAATTTGTACGCTAGAGTGCACATTACTATTTGAGCATAGATTTTTTCCCCTTGATGTTTAAAAATGTTTTTACGAAATAAATCGGGTTTAAAAAGTCGGGTGTCAAAGACGGTAAATGTTAATGTGTGCGCGTTTGACGATTTTTCGAAATATTTCTACTTTTGAATTCTAAGATTAAAATATTTATTTTACTATTTAAAAATTTTCAAAAGTTAAAGTAGTCGATAAAATTTTCAAAACGAAAGTTTTTGCTAAAACGCGATTTTGGAAGGTTAAAAGATTAGGAAGAGATTTAGGACTTGAAATTAATAACCGGTGGCTAATTATTGATTTAAATTAACACGGGGTGTTACAAACCTCCCCCCTTAGAAAAAGTTTCGTCCCAAAACTTGAATGAAGGATAGGAATTTCACCTGAGTTAAACAGCTCGGGGTATTTCTCCTTCACTGAGGCCTCGGTCTCCCAAGTTGCTTGTTCGGTCAATTGACCCTTCCATAGCACCTTCACTAAAGGGACCGTCTTCCGCCTCAACACCTTGGTTTCTCGCTCCAGAATCTTTACTGGCCTCTCGGAGTTTAATTTCATAATTTGATTTGTTTAATTTGATTTGTTTAATTTCATCATCAAACTTCATATAAAACTACTTGTAATACATATCAAAGTTGCATGCTACATGCCTATATTAACATGTCATTAGATATCAGTCATTACTACCATGAATCGTCACTCGATTCGTTATTACTCAGACTCGGTTACAACTTGCAAGTACTCGATATGAGTGCGCATTCAAATCTAAGACTTGACTGTATTTTGAATTCTTGACTATAACACTGATCTGATTTTTTTCTTTTGTTATCGACACATATCGAAAGAACTAGTTGTTTGAGAATTTCTTGTTGTTAATTTAAAGAGCTAGACTTCACTAATCGATGTTCGTATCCTCTAATTTCATCTCCATTAGAAACTGCAGTCATCTCAGTCTTGCTATTTTCATCATCGACTAACGATCAAGTTATCCTCAGCTTCATGTTCTGTTGTGTAAGAAGATGCACAGCTTAAGCACCCTGAGCTCATGAAACGTTGCAGTATGATGCCAGAGGAATGTTGTCTCACTGAGCTCGTGGAGCTCTTTGATCTTACTCTCCCAAGGGTTCGGGAATGCCCCTTTACATTCTTAGATTTATTCTTCTTTGCACCGTCGCACCATTTGTTTATAGCCTCGGATGTTTGCTTGTTGAAGATACTCGTCTTCATGTGTGAGCCCATCTGTCATAATCGAGTTTCCATCTTCACAATTCAGTACTCAGTTTTCAGAGCATTTGCGCAGAGAGTGCCTAGACCATTAACCCAATGTACGTACCTGTGTAACGAGAGCATAAAGCGGAAGAATGCTATAACTGCACAGAACCATAGCAACGATCCTGTAAACCCAAATTAGTTGCCTGTTAGTTTTCGTAAAAAATTTAGTCTAACACAAAAAACAACTACAGTGACAACGATAACAGAGAACTACTTACCCCATGGCGATTTTCATAAGCTTGAAAATTAGCCTATCATGGAAGCAGTATTCCTCATGAAATTCATACTGCACGAACCGAATAATTTGTGCGTCATATCTATCTGTATGCGCTTTTGTTTGAGCTGAGAAACAGTGAGTTTCTTACCAGTAACCACAACAGGTATGTTATTTGAAATGCGTTCTGTAACGACAAACACGACAAAGAAGCCTTTGTTAGTTCTAGGATCCACATAAATTTGTATTC
Organism: Dianthus caryophyllus; assembly: GCA_023091065.1. Classification (NCBI taxonomy): domain Eukaryota; kingdom Viridiplantae; phylum Streptophyta; class Magnoliopsida; order Caryophyllales; family Caryophyllaceae; genus Dianthus; species Dianthus caryophyllus. The sequence goes on along the minus strand of CM041524.1, from coordinate 34,724,725 downwards.
ACGATGCTTAAAATGTGTTCGATAAGTTAATAAAATTACTCCACGAAGAGAGCGTGTCCAAAATATGGCAAATTTGGGACGTTTACTCATTGTTCGATTACCTGAAATAGAGCAAAGTGGAGGAGATGAAGAATTAGTCGAGGGTTCGAGAACCAGAAATATGAATCTGATCCTTGAACAAGGGGGATTCCTTGGACGACAGAGTGACGATCTGCGATTTCCAATGCCATATTTGCTAGTATCGCTTGAAGGTTCGTTCCAATCGCTAGAATGATCTAACAAAAGTCGTAACATTAGATACGCTAGCTGTCGAGTACTTCAACAAAAAACAGATTGAAACGGAGACTATTTCTTACAATCACGGGAAGGAAGGATGCCCAGCGAAGTGTCTGCCACCCTGCATAATTTTACAGACACCGAAAATAGAATTATTGTCGTAACTGATGTTATATTCGAGAATCAAGACATTGTAGAATTTAGTATACCTCACCTTCTACATTTAAAAGCAAGAAGATCATGAAAGACAACCACAGTAAAGGACTGCATGACTGTCAAAGGAAAACATTCTTTAGTGTCTGTAATGGAGAACTGTTCATGTTTTTACAAGCAACGAGCGTTACCTGACACTAACGATCACCTTGAAATCGTCCTCTAACGAACTTTTAATATATTTCCGAAAGTTGAATGTGTTTCCTTGAGGTATGTGAGCCTAAAGCAGCAGTATAATAATATAGGACTGTTCAAGGGGCGGACCCAGAATTTTTAAATCGGGATAGCAGAACTAATTTTAATTAGTTATATAGCTAAGAAAAATCATCCGTACAAAAGTGAAGATTTAAGCATTAATGCATAGTTCTTTAATAACTTCTACTTCTTTTATACTGTCTAGTATATATTGATTATATATTACTTTGTACAATATATATATATTATATATTGTAAATACAATATACTATATATTGCAAATATAATTTGATTTTTAGGAGTTGCTAGTACAATTTTCGATTTTTTTTCTTTCGTATGGGTAACAGCTGCTACCCCATAGCACTACCTAGGTCCGCCCCTGACTGTTCAACTGTACAGAGATGATAATTTTTCGGATACAAAGTTAAAATTTAAAAACTCACGGTAATGAAGCCGTGTCTTAGCGCAAAGTAGTCTGATTTATCGACAGATCTGTAGAATTGCCGGCAAAAACATCCCTGTAAGACAAAAATCACTCTCTGTTAACAGTACCACATATGAGTATAGTCAATAATCGAGTTATATCAGAAGTAATTTCATGTCGTTGAAATCCACAACGACTCTTACCTCGTAAAAGAAGAACTGGTACCTCGACCAAAGGCCAGCATGTTTCCTAACGAACGACGTCTCGTGAATGGGAGTAATTCTTTGTAAATCTGGTACACATTTGAAACCAAAGTGCACTATATGAGCGTATATATCTACAATTTATTTGCTACGAAAAATCAACAAAATAACCAAAGGCGAAGTGGTATGGGTGTATGACGGGTACCATTTTTTAACATGTATTCACGTGTCAATGTCTCGAGCTCCCAAGCCTTCCACCCTCGTATCTGCAGAATGACAATTTAAAAATGAGTGAACCGTTGATTGAACAAGTTCAATGGTTAATTGTACTCAAACCTTTTGATATTACCTTGAGTTTTCCGAGCATCATCGTCATGGCGCTGTAGATAACATGAAACACTGCTAGAAAGAATATCAGAATGTGTAGCTGATGTGCCGCTCCAGCCGTTAACAGTGGCTTTTCTCCCTGTCAGAAAAACCGAAAAGTTAATAACAGCGACAACAACATTAGTCGGAACTCACTAGTTACACACAATAATTCGTGTCCTACTTTCTTGTGGTGATTACATTGTAAAAAGTTACTCGTATAAATTATCTTTTGTAAATAAACAGTTTCTTAAAAATTTGCGGCCACAAATTGGCATTTTGAAATTTGAATATAAAACTGGTCTTGAGTCTCTACTCACTTAAGCTGATGATTGGAAGCCAAGATTGGTTTTATATACTCTAGCATGAACTGTGAGCAGATAGTCTTAATTACCTCTTTGCATAGGGAATTATTGCTCTCGTGACTCGATATAGTTTTATTTAGCGGGCACGGCAACATTTTCTTAGCAACATTGGAAGGAACACAAATTCTAGGTATATATTCTTGAGTAAATGACAAGATGAGCGAAATGAATCCCAAAACCATCAACTCTTCAAGGTCGCCATATCAATTGACACGTTAGTACCAAATTCAGATAGAGGCTGTTTACGAATGACCCATTATAAAATGTGTCGACAGACTGATCATATTTTATATATCAGAGAATAAAGAGCGAATCTAAATTAACATCTCATTTAATTATAATTGAACATGAGAGGAAAAATAAGTAGTATTGTAGTGTAATGTTATTACCTCTCTTGACCTTGTCCAAAGCTTCAATTAATGCTATCTTCTTTTTCTTTTTAAATAACTGTGCCCATTTAAAACATTTTACATGCACATTTAGACTTAACCTATTTAAAACTACCAAAAATAAAACTAAAGTGCAAATTAAACAATAACATGTTCCTGTCATTTGTATTTCGTTTTAATTTTCTGAATCATTCCATTCCACTTAATTATAAAAACTACTCGTATATATTATCCATCATTTGTGCATATATTTTGGGTTTAAATATCCAAATAGTTAATCTTATTCAATTATTTGGTTTTTATAACAAATGGGTATACGTTGGTCTCCTATGTATCGTAAAAATCAACGCTTCTTTTATATTGTTCATATATTGTTCATATATTGTTCATATATTGTTCATATTCTAAACTATAAACTTACTCTAGACATTAATACAAATAAATTAAACTTTAAAAACCGTAACACATTAAAATAAGAACATAATGTACATAGTACGATCAAAGATGTGACAATTACAATTAATTAAATAAGATTAGGTTAAATTAAATTAAATTAAATTAAAAGAAACAAACCGTATCAAGTGCATGAAGACCCTTCTCAAGAACAATAGAGATTAGAATAATAATAGCACAAATTGCAGCAACTGCCCATGTTGGTGTTTCATCCAATTTATGTCCACTACTACTACTACTTCCTCCACCCATTTTAATTTCACTTTAATATTTATTATGAATTATTAATTTCTACGACACTTTATCTTATATTATAAGGTTTTGTGCAACGTATGTATGCATGGATGGAGTCTTCCTCGTATATCTGATGTGACCGTCTCACGGATACAATAAATAACTTTAATAAATACACATAATTATATCAACGTATAGGTAGATGCGTGGATTATTACCTCTTTGCATAGGGAATTATTGCTCTCGTGACTCGATATAGTTTTATTTAGCGGGCACGGCAACATTTTCTTAGCAACATTGGAAGGAACACAAATTCTAGGTATATATTCTTGAGTAAATGACAAGATGAGCGAAATGAATCCCAAAACCATCAACTCTGCAAGGTCGCCATATCAATTGACACGTTAGTACCAAATTCAGATAGAGGCTGTTTACGAATGACCCATTATAAAATGTGTCGACAGACTGATCATATTTTATATATCAGAGAATAAATAGCGAATCTAAATTAACATCTCATTTAATTATAATTGAACATGAGAGGAAAAATAAGTAGTATTGTAGTGTAATGTTATTACCTCTCTTGACCTTGTCCAAAGCTTCAATTAATGCTATCTTCTTTTTCTTTTTAAATAACTGTGCCCATTTAAAACATTTTACATGCACATTTAGACTTAACCTATTTAAAACTACCAAAAATAAAACTAAAGTGCAAATTAAACAATAACATGTTCCTGTCATTTGTATTTCGTTTTAATTTTCTGAATCATTCCATTCCACTTAATTATAAAAACTACTCGTATATATTATCCATCATTTGTGCATATATTTTGGGTTTAAATATCCAAATAGTTAATCTTATTCAATTATTTGGTTTTTATAACAAATGGGTATACGTTGGTCTCCTATGTATCGTAAAAATCAACGCTTCTTTTATATTGTTCATATATTGTTCATATATTGTTCATATATTGTTCATATTCTAAACTATAAACTTACTCTAGACATTAATACAAATAAATTAAACTTTAAAAACCGTAACACATTAAAATAAGAACATAATGTACATAGTACGATCAAAGATGTGACAATTACAATTAATTAAATAAGATTAGGTTAAATTAAATTAAATTAAATTAAAAGAAACAAACCGTATCAAGTGCATGAAGACCCTTCTCAAGAACAATAGAGATTAGAATAATAATAGCACAAATTGCAGCAACTGCCCATGTTGGTGTTTCATCCAATTTATGTCCACTACTACTACTACTTCCTCCACCCATTTTAATTTCACTTTAATATTTATTATGAATTATTATTAATTTCTACGACACTTTATCTTATATTATAAGGTTTTGTGCAACGTATGTATGCATGGATGGATTCTTCCTCGTATATCTGATGTGACCGTCTCACGGATACAATAAATAACTTTAATAAATACACATAATTATATCAACGTATAGGTAGATGCGTGGATTATTCGTCGTCTTCCAAAAAAGACCGTCTTATTGATAAAAGTAGAAATGTAATAGCTCACAATGACATTATTGCCAGACAATTTTAGTGATATTCAGCAATCACATATAATAAAGAGATTATTTTCCTTGTTAATCCACACATAAAGGACCACATTAGGTACTTATAATTGATTTTGTGACAAAAATGTAAGATAAATTTGTAAATAGTAACGTGGTTTTGTGGGTGATTGTTGAGGTGTTTTTGTAGGTCAAGTTGAAAAATAAGTGACAAATCAATATATTTGACTAATAAATTGACGAAGTATAAGGGTTTACTTAAATTAGGGTATGACGACGGTTTTTAACATAATGACAAGTTTTGTGAAAGAGAGTTACTAGTATAATTACGTGTTGTAATTTCTTTTTCAAGGAAGTTTGAACTCAATAATAATTCCTACGAAGTATAAGCCACTATAATTCTTCTATCACCAACTAAATTGAGCTTTTTTTTTTTCTTTTTTTTTTGTGTAATTATTAACCTTGCCATAGTTTTTGGGTAGGTCGTATTAATTGTTTAGATAAGTTGTTATATTGTGAGTTTGTAAGGGTTATATTTTATTCTATTGTCTTACATTCATTATTATGGGAGTAGAGTTTTACGTAAATTAGGGAGACATAATTCAAACCCGGGAGAAAAGTTTTAGGTAATTTAGGACGTGATCGATCATCAGTGACAAACACGGAAGGGGGATAGTGGTTAGTTTCATAAACGTTTTCCTCCATACTCATGATTCAATAGCTTGCTCTTATAATTAGATAATGTTAGTAGAGAATCGGACCTTTATAAACCTCTCTTTTATTATCGATTACATCGTTTTTTATACTCTTATAGTTACCTTGTCATTAGTATTATTAGATTAAAAACCAAAAGAAAACTTTTCCGTTGGCTAAACTAAGATCAAAACTGAGCCTTGGAGCCTAACTATCCATCTCTGTGGATTCGACCCTCTCATACTATTACGATTGCGTTCCCATTGCAGGGAAGGTTAATTTTAACCGTAACAGCTCCCTGATCTTATTGTGTTTGGGTTTAGCCGTTTAAGGTAGACCGTGAAGGGTGAGAACTTGGCTTTATTAATCTTTATTCGGGTTTAGCCTTTTATGGATCTTGTTGGGACCAAAATATTCACATGGTCCAATAGTCTGAACAAAGCAAATATGCCCAAGTCAAGGAAAGGAGAAAACAAAAATCAGGTCCAGGACCAAGAGCATAGCAAACTTAAGAAGCCTGGACCAGGGCTACGCCTGGGCCAGGAGGGACAACAAAGGCATCTCCTCACCCCCAGTTCAGCACTGAAGGGCAAGGAGATGAGAGACAAACTGTTGGGACCAGAAAACCAGGCTGGTCCAGGATCTACAAACAGGTCCAGTCAGATGACAGGTCCAGGATCCACGAGCAGGTCCAGGACGTACAGACAAAACAAAGGTGCAGGTCAGGAGAGGAAAGGTCAAGATGGGCCAAGCCCAATAAAATAGCAAAGCTAAACCCTAAGTCAAGGAATTATCAGCTAAAGAGTAGAGATGGAGAAGTCAAAGAAGTGGTACCTACTTTCAAGGAGAGAGGGAGAAACACAAGCAACCACCCACCTAAGAAAACTAAATGCAGGAGAGAAGAATATGGAAAACCTAGTCTAACCCCCCTACTAAAAAGGAGGAAGCTGACCTATTTCTAAGGAAGGAGTTGAGGACCCTAGAAGACTCATGAAGCATATAAAAGGAGCAGAATTCAGAGAAAAGATTCATTCATTATCCAGCTCAAGCACACAACTCAACATACAACATTTTTACTCAGCTCTCAAGCATTCATTCATCATATAATTATTTACGATATTGTTGTACTCTGTACCCGGTCTGTAACCAACCCTGGTTCTGTCCAGATCCTGTACTACCTGTTCCAGAACTAGTGAAGATCCTCTCCTGGCTTGGCGCCCGTGGTTTTTCCCTTAACATTTAAGGGTTTTTCCCACGTAACCATATCGTGTGTCTTGTTCGATTTTTGTTGTCTTTCATACGTTCTAATTCCTAAATCGCATACAACATAAAACTCAACCTAAAGGATAGTACTAGTAGATCCACAATCACTAAAACGAACCGTGTGAGAAAATCACCCCGAACAGTTTGGCGCCGTCTGTGGGGATACTAGTTTATTAATCCTACAAAATTTTCCAAACCAACGAGATCAACCAACGTGAAAGATGGAAGGTACAAGTGCAGAAGCCATGCTCAAGCTCCAGGAGGAATTGCAACAAGCCAAGCAGGTTGCAGAGCAAGCCAAGAAAGCAGCAGAGGATGCCAAGGCTGAGGCAACAAGGCTGAAGGAGGCTGAGGCTGTCCTGAAGAAACAGCTAGAGACCTCTGCTCAGAAGAAAGCCTCAGGATCCAGGATCCCACCAGGTACTTCATTTTCTGATGTGATCAAGCAAATTGACTTCTCTATTTTTTCTTCTGGTTCAGGATCCAAAACCAACTCGGGGGGCAACCCTGAAGATGACTCAGGAGTCAACCCTGAAAGTAGGGATGGCGATCCAGGACAGCCAGAAAAGATCGATGCAGGACAGATTATGCTGTACATGGTCCAGGAGATCCAAAAGTTGTCAGACATGGTGCAGAAAGTCCCAGGACTGCCCCCACCTATAAATTTGGCCAGCCGTAAAGATTCTGATTCGCCCTTTGATGATTGCATAGCAATGGTGGAGATGCCCAAAAAGTATACTCCGCCAAACCTGAAACTCTATGATGGGACAACTGACCCCCAGGAGCATGTTGCACAATACAAACAAAGAATGATCAATGCGGCTATTCCCATGGAGAAACGTGAAGCCAGTATGTGTAAGAGCTTTGGCTCTACCCTAACGGGTCCAGCCTTGACATGGTTCACCAATCTTCCAAACAGGAGTATCAGGACCTTTGCTGACCTGGTCAACATCTTCAACGTCCAGTTCGCCAGTAGCAGAAAGTTGGACAAACAGACAAGTGACCTGTACCGGGTTGTCCAGGAAGAGGATGAGACCTTGAGAGATTTTCTTCAGACCGCTTCAACAAGGAGAAAATTTCCATTCCGAGATGTGACATCTAAGACAAAGATAGAGCCTTCCAAGCAAGGCTTGGTAAGAGATTCTAGACTTTATATTGAACTAACCCGTTATCCTTGTCCTACCTTTGAAGATGTGCAGGCCAAAGCTCTGGCCCAGATCAGGGTAGAAGAAGACATGCTGTTCAGGACACAACTCCAAGAGAGTAACAGAATAGCACGTAGGAGTTCAGCCTACAGAGGAAATGGTACCAGGCCTGCCCCATACTAGCAAGCAAAAAAAAAAAAAAAAAAAAAAAAAAAAAAAAAAATTCCTAAGCCTTGGTAAGACACTCATCTCTAAGCCCTACATTGTGCAATTTGTTATTTTATCAGAATCATTACTAACTTGAGCGTCGGAGGGCCGTTGGCAAAAACGCCAACGGCCGGGCTTCGACCCAAATCAGGCTGGCAGATGACAGAGAGCAGACTTACAGAGCAGAGCGCATATGTAGAGTGCATAAGCACACCAGATCAAAGAAACAAACTGACAAACCAAATACAAAAATAAGGGCATCAGCCCCAGCACGACTACAAAAACGGGACAGGGAGTAATGTCCGTTAAGGGAGCCCCAAGGTGTGGTCGCCTAAACTTTCAAACGCATGCATGCTACTTGACAAATTCAAAACAAATTTGTGCGCACCAAAACAGATGACAAAACAAAAAGACTCATGACATATCCACAAAACAAAATAAAACAAAACCACACAACCATCTATGATGTCCTTACCGTTACAAAGACAAAATGATCCCAAGACAAAGCATGTCCAAATAGGGGCCATACCCCCACCAAATTCAAAATTCCGATTAACAAGTCAAAGTTCCTTGCAGGACTCACACTACCAGCCTCCCAAGGAACCTGCGCTCTGTCCTAGCCAGTACAGCCATGCAGCCTTGATCACCAGTAATAGCCAATCCTGAACCAGCGGTCTACCCTGGACCCCTGCATGGGAATACATTTCCTCACTTCCAGGCCAGGCCAGGAGACTGAGGAAATGGGGGGCAAATGTTGGGACCAAAATATTCACATGGTCCAATAGTCTGAACAAAGCAAATATGCCCAAGTCAAGGAAAGGAGAAAACAAAAATCAGGTCCAGGACCAAGAGCATAGCAAACTTAAGAAGCCTGGACCAGGGCTACGCCTGGGCCAGGAGGGACAACAAAGGCATCTCCTCACCCCCAGTTCAGCACTGAAGGGCAAGGAGATGAGAGACAAACTGTTGGGACCAGAAAACCAGGCTGGTCCAGGATCTACAAACAGGTCCAGGCCGTACAGACAGGTCCAGGATCCACGAGCAGGTCCAGGACGTACAGACAAAACAAAGGTGCAGGTCAGGAGAGGAAAGGTCAAGATGGGCCAAGCCCAATAAAATAGCAAAGCTAAACCCTAAGTCAAGGAATTATCAGCTAAAGAGTAGAGATGGAGAAGTCAAAGAAGTGGTACCTACTTTCAAGGAGAGAGGGAGAAACACAAGCAACCACCCACCTAAGAAAACTAAATGCAGGAGAGAAGAATATGGAAAACCTAGTCTAACCCCCCTACTAAAAAGGAGGAAGCTGACCTATTTCTAAGGAAGGAGTTGAGGACCCTAGAAGACTCATGAAGCATATAAAAGGAGCAGAATTCAGAGAAAAGATTCATTCATTATCCAGCTCAAGCACACAACTCAACATACAACATTTTTACTCAGCTCTCAAGCATTCATTCATCATATAATTATTTACGATATTGTTGTACTCTGTACCAGTCTGTCCAGAACCAACCCTGGTTCTGTCCAGATCCTGTACTACCTGTTCCAGAACTAGTGAAGATCCTCTCCTGGCTTGGCGCCCGTGGTTTTTCCCTTAACATTTAAGGGTTTTTCCCACGTAACCATATCGTGTGTCTTGTTCGATTTTTGTTGTCTTTCATACGTTCTAATTCCTAAATCGCATACAACATAAAACTCAACCTAAAGGATAGTACTAGTAGATCCACAATCACTAAAACGAACCGTGTGAGAAAATCACCCCGAACAGATCTTATTGCCATTTACAATCGTTATAAGGGATCGTTTCTTCGGTTTTATTGTTTTGAATTCGCGGGATTCGACTCTTAGCGGGTGATCCAAACATCGAAAGCGAAATTGTTTTCAGGATTTCAGCTTTCATCACCTTTAGTTTTTTTTTTTTGAAAAAAAATACTCCCTTTGTCCCGGTCATTTGTTTACACTTTCCATTTAGGGGTGTGCGGGTCATTTGTTTACATTTCCATAAATGCTCATTGTTGAGCCATGTGATGGGTGGGTCTTTACTCTCTCAACCAATTACGTTCATTAATTTTGAGAAATGGGACCTCCATTGTACTTATATTATTATTTTATTAATTTTTTTCCTCTACCTCTCTCCTCACATTGATATATGTATATACAGTAACATAAACAAACAGCGAGACCGAGGGAGTAATTAAATACAAATGTCATCACCACTACCAGTGGAGTCATCAATTGTGGGTACCGCGCCGGGGTTCCGAATGAATTGAACCACTTGACGTCTTACATGTGTATAAGAGGCACTTTAAGGTTTAAAAAAGAAAGTTAAAATCTTTAAAAATCGTGTTTGGAGTCGTCACCAAATTTGAAAGAATTTGGTACCTGCTTACGCGTCTTAAATTCTAAGACACAAAACATAGACTTTAAGGTATATCGAGACCCCTCCTTCTAAGGTTATGGAAACCAAAAAAGTTTTAGGGGTGAGTGTATTCTTCTTTAGAAATTCAATTGCATTAGAAATCCGCTTAAAAAAGCCTACGTAAAGTAGCCACTACTACCGGCCCGAAAATAGTTTGCTTAAGTTTCGATGTTTGAAGTTGACCAGCGCACAAACGCGAAACACATACCAAAAATGAATACATATGTTTGAAATCTCTAGAGTCACTTGCGACTTGCTATGGGAATCGGTATACCTCAAGCGATTTATTGCTTGAATTGTTGTCTGGTATTTTCTAGACCCTGACTCAAAGTTTGAAAATTTGTTAAAAGCCCTCATTTTTGTATGTTTAATGGTTTTAATGAAATCAATACAGTTAATGTCGAATTTATGTTTAGTCGTGTTAAATCGAGAGTTTAGTGAAGTCCATTTAAGAGTGAAAGCTCGTTTGTTCTTTTTGAATGGGTCATCGTCTTAGGTGCAACATTGACGAGGTTGAACGTATTATGAATCCACGTTGCATTCCCTTTATAAAAAGGTTTCGTGGTGTCAATGCCAGGATGAACTAATTTAGCCTTGTAAGTCATGTGTAAAAGTTAGTTCAATCTTTGCAAGTCATGTGTAAAAAGATGTTTGGACCTTTACAAGAGAATAAAATTGTCAAAAGACAAGATATTTGTATGTGATTTGTAAGATGTTTGAACGAAGTATTTAGTTGCTATATGCATATTGCATTGATAAGCTTTAATCGTATCGCCTAATCAAAAGTACCGGACACACACACTATGGTAGATAGGGCAAGTCGGGATCGTATTCCACAGGGAGTCAGTTGTAATCGTGAGTTATTTATGGGTGGATTCTAGATTAGTCGGTTCTAGGGTTGGTTTTTTTTTATAATTATAGCGTAAGGTAAAGGGTATTTAAACTTATGGATAAAGGTTTAGAGGTGAGGTTCATCATGGGTGAGCTCGGTGATGGTTGATATCCGGGTAGAATTGGTTATGATAGATAGGAAATAGACTCGTCCTCTCGGCTTTAGTCTTCCTCGAGCTTCACTCGTATGCTCTCGGGTTTTACTAGCAAGGGTCTCATTGTATACCTAAGTTCTCTCCGCAAACTAGGCTTTCGTTCTTAAGTTTGGGGATAGGGGATGAGCAATCGTGGCCAACGACTACAACAAAGCAAGCATAGGAACACAAAACTAAGCATAAACCAAAACCATCCAAAAGGCTCTAAAGTTAAGCACACACCATAATCTCACCGTCCCCCTAGAATAAGGACTACTCACTCATGCTAATGACGATAACTAAACGAATATAATGACACGAATTCATACTCAACAATGATAATAAGATGAAAACTATGGAGAAAAGATAACACAATTACCAAGTACAATAGAAGAGAGGATCGGTTGACGAAATAAGCAAGACGATCACTCGAATAATACGTGCGATTGATTGTTGAAAAGTGCAAGATGAAATTACAAGAGAGTATTTAGGTTTTAGGTTTTTGTTTTTCTAATCTCTGAAAAACAGGGAAAATAACATAACCCCCGAAAAATAATCTTCCTCCTGTATATCACACGAGAAAAAAGAGAAGGCCAAAAGATAGAGGTGTCCCGGAGCTCCGGGACGGCCTCCCAGCAGTCCGGGACGGTTTCCCGGACTGTAAAGCCACTTTGGCTCAAATTTGCTTCATTTCAACTTCTTTGTTTGTCGTCCCTAGGTGTAGGGACGAGGCATGGTTCGTCCCTAAGCTCAGGGACGGGGTCTACAGTGAGGATATGAGCTTCGTTTTTCGTCCCTAAGTCCCGGGACAGCTTCAAATCGTCATTCATCGGCTCAAGCTCAAGCTCGGCAATATCTTCTAAAACCACAACTTCACCTAGCGATCTTGGGAGTCCACAGCATTGTCCCGATTAGCGCAAATCCTCCATAAAACGACAATGTTCCTGCAAATAAAGCCACAACGCGAAACCAGCAAAACTCGGAGGAAAAAGGCCGCAAAAAGCGAAGAAAAGCACTAAGAGCAATAAAAATCGCTAGTGAAACGAGGGTCAAAAGCATATAAAAATACAATACATCATGCATAATGTATGAGATGTGAATATGTGCAAAAAACATCAGGTGAAGATTTTTATACGTAGCAAAATTTAGAAAAATCAAGGGAAATCGCCATCAGTTAGAAATGATCGTTTGCGGGTTCGAGTCAGACACGGGTCACATGGATTTATTTTTTAGCCCGCGGGCCCGAAATGGCTCGGACCGTCCTATTTTAGCAGGTCGGGCTACTTGTGGGCTAGCGGGCTAGTAATCTTTGTCTTGAAGAAACAACCAGTAATGTATTGCTAATTTCCAATAAATTTAATAATAAAATTAGGTCGAAACTTCTTTAATATCCATACTTTTCACTTAAGACTAGTATACTGTACCAAATCGAGACCAAATAAAATAAATATCTCACTTTAACTTAATCATATTTTATCTTTTATATTTACAAATCGAACTACCATAAAATAAAATATTTTTAAAATTAAAAACAATTAAGGTAACAAACTAAGCGGACCTAATGGGCCGGCCTATTGAATTTTCATGATGTTCATGTCCAGCCTGTTTATCTTCGTGGGTCGGGCAGACCCACCCAATAATTTGAATATTTCTAAATCACCTGTCCAAACATGCTAAAAGAACAGGTCGGGCGAGACGATATTAACGAAAGGGATGACCCATGAACAACTCTATTTTCAGTCGTGGTTAGGTTGATTTCATACGTAAGGATTATTTTCTCCTTGATTTGCAGGGAAGAAATAAAACGTGTTTAGGTTTTGCTTACCCTCCAAGTTAATTAATCTGCAAATTAGAGTTTTGGACATATTTTGTGTGACTTGGGCCTTGGGAAGCGAGGCTACATGTTTTGGGTTCGAGTTATGGGCTTCGGGTCCAAAATTTCTGACAAGTATTATTGGAAATTCTCTTTTAAGCTAAGGCGTAGCTTAGTTTTTTGTGTTTAGGGTGCTGAAAGTCGAGTTTTAGTTAATGGGTCGTGTGACTCGGGATTTTGAATTCGGGCGTAAAAATTTACTTGAACTGAAAACTCTTGATATTTGGACCATGCTAAGGTGTGAAGTTGGTTTAAGTAAACAATGCTCCAAGATTTGTGTTTTGGTAGTTGGGCCCAGCTTTAGGAGTTAGAAGGCTTTGTAATGGGCCATTGCTTAAAGGGCTTTGTGTTTATGTGTTTGGGCTGTTTTGTGTAGCTAAGTCTGTTTTGTGGAGTGATTTGGGTCTATTTTTGTCTAAAATGAATGAATGAACATTCAAATTAAACGGCTGATTGCGTTTTAATCAACTTATACCCATTTTAACCGACTTAATTGTTTTCGACATTTTATACCGACGACATCCGTTAAAACACGCTAAAATCCATTCCATCATCAAGTTGTTTTTGGGTATATGAATACGGGTATCTATAAGCATGTACTAATGACTCGCTACTTTTAAAATAAGAATTTTTTTTATTAATTTTTTTTAGCGAAATATGTAATTAGGTAACTTGTTGGAGTATTCTGAGAAGATAATGTTTAAAATAGCTACACATTTTACGACTTAAATTGTCCGTTTTTGAAGTGATATCATTATTTTGTGAATTTTATTAGAAATTAGTACGAAGTATCTATTACTATACACTATTAACAATTAAACTGACAAAATGGTTAGAAAAACAATCATTGAAATTCACGGGTCTAGAGCTAGTATTTTTTAAAAGAAAATTTATTTAAGAAAGAATTGCGTTATTTTTAAATTTTAAATTTCGCACAAATTAAAATATAAGTAGTAAATTTTAAATGAAACGACATCGATATAAATCCGTCTTATATGATGAAAGAAACCAACATGAGAATTAGTTGTACATGAGAAATAATTTTGATGAATTATTGGGTAAATACAGCTGACTGGACATGTAATTTGGCATGATCTTCCAGACTGGAACAAAGAAACATCATTTTGTTGTCTCTTCTTTGATGACTTTTCCATTACTTTAATTTAATTATAATGAAATCCTTGTATTTTAGTGCAACTAATTCACATTAATATATACGAAGTACATAATTCAGTTCATGCATCCTATGTTGTTTTGGTAAAAACTTAACAAGTATGAAAAAACTGAAAAGTGGATCAACTAGTACTAATTGCGGAACAGAACAGAATTGAGCTATATGGGACAGAACTAAGGACGCAGGATTTGATGACGCAGAAGCCCCGAGAATAAGATGGGGAAAACTGCGGGCTACCAAGCCAGGAGTACTTTTATTAATATCAGAGTTGAGATTACAGAATACAACTGTGAAAGGGATCACTTCTGTAGCAATTCGTACAGAACTGACTGTAGTTTACCGTAGTATTTTGTAATATATTTTCTAGTGCTTAAGTATGCTAATGAGAGTAAAAAGATCCTTGAAAATGTACAAATGAGCCTCTATATATAGGCAAAGCTAGCTGCAAAATCGGTTCCTATTTTCTAGGGCATGTTCTCCATGATCTCCATTATCCATGGCGGTTAAATAACCTCCATTGACTTCCACTTCTGCTCAGCTGACCATAGCTCCATTATCCCACAACTTTTGTAACCGTCATAGTTGACCCTTGCTGACCATAACTGCCATGCCTCTTCTGACCTACTCTGGGTTATAACTGCTGTTGCTCATTTATTCTGCTCTGTACCATATTTATGTCGTATGTCCAGAACTGCCAGTTCTGGGTGGTGTAAAATCTGGTCATAACAAATGCCCCTTGTTTTCTCAAGTGCAGCGTTCAGCAATCGTGAGGAAACAATCCTGTACAAGTACTTCTATACAGAACGGACTAGAGCAGAAACAATGGCTATAAATTCAAATAACAACTATGTACTTACCCAGACTTGCGCACAATATTCAAAGAGATAACGTGAGAATCAGAAGTTAGGTGAGATTTAAAACCTGATTTGACGGCTGAACAGTAGCAACGGCTAACTCTGGGCTGTTTCGAATTTTACCAACGGTAAAATCCTAAACCCACTTAAACTCTTTTACCTTTGCATATAAATAGGGGCCTCCAGTAATTTCTCGAGAACTTACCTTGCCAAACTTTTGCTTTTACCCTCTACTGTTCATCATCTTCCTCCTTTGTTATTTCAATCATCAAATCAAATCAAAATCATCTGTAAATCATGGCTGAACAAGTGATAGATCTTGAGAAACCTGAGATCAATGAGATCATGTTTGGCGATTGTAAATTCATCAAAGGTGATTCCTTTGATGATGAAACCAAGAATACTCTTTCTCAATCAATAATCAAACACTTAAAAGATCATGAAATTGTGCCTTCATCTACCGTTATCTTTGTTCCCTGTGATGACTATGTCACGACCTTCTTGGACTTTGCCAGGATGGGTGCGCATGTATGAGTTCCCTTTCGTATCGGGTCCGAGGATCCCGCGCAACTCATGGATGAGTGGGGTACTCTCTTCGATGAAGCTTCGCGCCTGTCAAATAATGCCAAGCATGTGGAAGATTATCTGTTTAGTCGACAAACTTTGCACCAAGCACGCAGTCGATCTTGCCGATCGCGAGGAAAACGCGTTTATTCCGTGAGGGCCCAAGGTCGTGGGAGATTTATCTTCCGGATCGAAAGGGCGTAACAACTTAGTGGAGCACCCGGACATTGGAGATGATAAAGACTGGAAGACTGGTTTCTGTTTCGAAGAGTGACACTCTTGAGAATGACGGTTGTTTGGACTACCCTATTCGAGAGGGTAAGCTACTTACATTTCAATTTTGTTGTTTTTCTAGTCTTTCTATTCTGTCTTTGGGTTGACGGTTTTCTATGTTTATTTCTCTAGCGGATTCCTGGCTCCCTGAGCACTGAGGAGTCTAAGGCCGAGATTGCCGCTTATGGCTTTGCCCCTTCTAGAGGACTTGGTCCGAGGGGGATAACAAGACGTGTTTTCCTACTTTACGTAGGCCACCGCTGTAATGTAAAGGTTCACGTGCCTATGGTTTACGCCATCAAGGGTAAGTTTCTCAACCGCACTTTTGATTAGGTCCGGTCTAGTATGATTTGGATCTGTAGTTCTAAGATGCATGTGGTTCTATGCTAGGTGAATCTTACAGGCCGTTCACTAGGCGAGACTCAATCCTACCCTTCTCGAGGAGAAGATGAATGCTATCTTGGTGGGGTCGGATGTGAAACCATTGTTTGTTCCTGAGGTATTCCTACTCCAGGATCTAAGGAGTTGAAGGTTGAGGAGCCTAGCGAGGGAAAGGCTCAAGTCAAGCGAAAGCACACACCGGACAAAAAATCAAAGAAAAGGAAAGCGGAGGAGGTTGAAGGGTTGTCATTCACAGGGGACATTTACGTCCAAAGACGCCATCAACAGCGTAGAAAAATAATCCAACAAGCGACTAAGAGGGTCAACCCAGAACTGATCAGGGTTGGCACCACAGAACTGGCGTTTAGAGCCACTCACTGCCTCTGCGGTAATAACCTCGATATACTTCTAGTACAAATTCTCATGATAATTCTACCACTATTGTACCTTACACCATTACATTTGCGGACTCTTGGTGTATCTCGAAGTTTGGGGCACATAATTTCCACTTACGGGGATCGCATGATCTATTTGGAGGACCAGGTTGCTCTGAAAGAGCAAGCTTGCACCTGAACTTGGAGAGAGCTCTAGATGGAATGAAGGCGTAATTGAAAAAGCCAAGGCTGCCCGCCAAGTTCGAGGAGAGTCGGCCTCGTTGAGGTCGGAGAATGAGAATCTCCAGCGTGTTCGGGAGCTTGAGGGCCAACTCCAGCAACCAAGAGATCGATCGCGCTGTTTTACACGGCCCAGACCAGAATTCAAATGATGCGTGCCTCTGAGTCCGGCGTGAGGAGTGGGATATTGATCTTCAGTGGAGAAATTTAAACAGCTCTTCCCGGTGTGCGGTTCAGGAGAGAGGCTGCGGCGATCGGGAAGAGCCCTCTGCGTCTGGTGATGGTGGTCTTTGGCGAAGATGCCCAAGGCGATGACAATCCTTCGAAGAAGAAGAAGAATGAAAACAATTACTCTTGTGAACATTTTGTGTAAATTCAAACAATTTGCTATCGTGGTCTGGCCTGGACTTGTATGTCCAGGTCTGTAAATATTCGTGAACTTAAATGCATTTGCTCTTTGTAGAACTTTGCTTAGTCTGCAGAGCGAGACATTTTTCAAGTCCGCTCTGTCGGATTCGGATGCTTAGTATTTAGTCGACCTTGGTGATCCAAGGACTTAACTACCGTCAGATTCTGCTGCTTTCTATCGCTTCTATTGTTCGCGTGAATGTACTAACCTCGCGGTGTACACCCTGCACTTACGTATGCATGATCATGGCTCACCTTAAGGGATATTATAGGACTCTCTTAGCTACGGTCAAGCCCTGGTCCGTCAATCAGAGGACGCATCCTCACTGCAGACTGGCCGCTCTGCAGATCGGCCGTGACTGTGGGCTGGAGGAAGATCTCCCGCTGCGGGATTTGCTCAGGTGAGGACTAAGCTCAAGTCTGGAAGACAAGTTCCAAGAGGCGGGGACCAGGCCCAGGCTGGAGGTTGAACTCCTGAGTAGAACTGGAGGGTGAACCCTAAACAAATCTGGAGGATAAACTCCTTTATTTGTATTATGTAGCGTCTTATATTTACTTTGTTTTTATTTGTGATAGAAAATATTTACTTTTGAACCAAAGATGTAATCTGCAAAACTTGGAAATAAAGTTAAACTATACCATTGAAGTTCAACGGTTTTATTGAATGAAGATTGCAATATTTACGAAAAACAATTAAAGAGTGCAGAACTGAAATTACAGAATTGAAAGTACAGAATTGAAAATACCGTATTAACAAAGATAGAGTTTGAGGTTGGTTGCATTCCATGCTCGGGAATCAACTCTCCCTCCCGGAGTTACCAGCCTATAGGCTCCTTGGCCTACAATCAATCAATCAAGTATGGTCCTTCCTGCATCGGGCTAGCTTTCTGCAGACTTTTCCTTCGTGTTTTCAAATACTTTCCTCGTAACTAAATCTCCTTCTCTGAAAACTCGGCCTTGACATGCTTGTTGAAAGTCCTGGCCACATTCTGTTTGGTAAGTCGCTAACCTTATCCTGGCTGCATCTCTAAGCTCTTACGCAAAATCAAGACTGGAAGATAACAACTCGGTTAGCTTCTAAACCATTCGAACCATACCTTCTTTGTTGGGACAGAACACTTCGCTGGAATCACCGCTTCACAACCATACACCAAAGAGAATGGAGTACGTCTGTGGAATTCTTTGGTGTAGTTCGCCCACCTGAGTAACTAAAGGTAGCTCTTACGCCCATCTCCTCGCCTTCTCTTGACTTCTTCTTGAGGTTTTGATGATAATCTTGTTGCTAGATTCTGGACCATTACACCGGGATATCTCGGTGCAGTAAGCGACTCAATGTTCCAGGTTGCCGCAGAATTGCCTAGTCTTGTTCCTCTGACGTGTACCATTGTCACATACGATCGGCTTGGAATTCCAAATCGCAAATGATGTTCCTTTTGATGAATGAGATGACCTCCTTTTACATTACACTTCAAAGCTTGACTTCAATCCACTTCGAAAAGTAGTCCGTCATCGCCAACATAAACACTTTACGTCACGGAGCCATTGGAAGCTTTCCAACTATGTCCATGCCCCATTTCATGAAAGGCCACGGTGCGAGAAATAGGATGCGTAACCTCGGTGGTGGTGGATCATTGGAGAATGCTTTTGACATGCTTCACATTTGCTTGCGTACTCGAGCCTCCTTTCTCATAGTTGGCCGAAGTAACCAAATCGAGAGCTCTGGCGGCCAAACTTCTTCCAAAGACTGTGGTTGCCACAATCTCCTTCGTGTAACTCTTCGAGCAGTTCTGGCTTCAGCCGGTTCCAGGCGTATGAGCAGATATGGACTCGACATAGATTTCTTGAGCGTAACATCATCAATCAAGACATACCTCGAGGCTTTAAGCCGAAAAGCTCGGCCTCAAGTGCATGCAGGGTAAAACACCATCTCTAAGAAAAGAATAAAAGGTGCGATCCAAGAGACAGAGTGGGGGTAGACGAGGTTGAGCAGGATCGGACTTCTCTATAGAAGGTCCGAGGAGGTGTCTTATGGGAATCTGTCCAGTCTGCAGGTTTGAAACTAGAGCCAAGACTAGCTAAAGAGTGCACTTTGTGAATTACGGTCTCTGGGGATCTGGTCAATCTGAATCGGTCAAACTTCAAAACCAAGGATCTAACCTTCTCTAGGTATAGCAACATCTTAGAATCTTTGGCGCAAAAGAACCATTAATCGATTAACAATAAGTAAAGAGTCGCTTTACCTCCAAAATCTTGACACCAAGACCAATACGGACCATCAAACACGCAATTAACGCTTCATATTCCGCCTCATTATTGGTTGTACGAAATTCTGGCCCGTGACTGGGCTAGTATGTCCCCTTGTGGCGATTTCGGGACAATGCCCAGACCAGAACCTCGACATTATTGCTCCATCGATTATCTGACACCAGGTTTCTCCTTTTACGCCTGTGTGAGTTTCAACACTTCCATAGCACCACTTTCTTCCAGGGTCGGATGAAATCGACCACAAAATCGCCAAGGCTTGCGACTTTATTGTCGCTCGGGTTCATAAGCGACGTCGTGCGTCTTGTTGCATTGCACCACTTAGCCATTCTCCCGCGATTCAGGCTTTCTCAAGACTGACTTAAGCTGGAAGGTTAGTTCTAACACGGATATGATGACTCTCAAAATAAGGTCGAAGCTTAGTAGTTGACATAATTAAAGCAAGAACATACCTTTCAGGAAGAGAATACCTGGTTTCAAAGATCTAGCAAGCTCTTACTCACGTAGTATATTGGATCTGCAAACCATCTTCTTCCCTGACCAGAACTGCACTTACTGAATGCTCCGTGACTGATAGGTATAGACTTAACGGTTCTTTCTCTTCTGGTCTGGACAGCAACGGTGGAGTTGACAGGTAACTCTTCAGATCCTGGAATGCTTCCTCGTGCTTCTCACTCCATTGGAATTCTTTGTTCTTCTTGAGCATATCGTAGAAGGGCTTGCACCTTTCTGAGGACCTAGAAATAAACCTGTTCAGAGCTGCTACTCTACCTGTCAACTTCTGGATATCTTTCACAGATCTGGGGGGCTCCAGATCTAGGATTGCCTTTATCTGTTCTGGACTTGCTTCAATTCCTCTTCTGGTCACCAAGTAGCCTAGGAACTTTCCAGAAGACACTCCAAAGTTGCACTTTGTGGGATTCAGCTTCATATTGAACTTATCCAGAATTGCAAACGCTTGCTCTAGGTGCTTCACATGATCTTTGGCATCTTTAGATTTTACCACCATATCATCGATATAAACCTCCATTGTGTCCCCAATTAGATCTTTGAACATCATATTGACTAGCCTTTGGTAAGTGGCACCAGCATTTCTGAGTCCAAAGGGCATAGCGGTGTAGCAATAGATACCACGATGCGTCATGAAGGAGGTTCCCTCCTGATGCGGAGGATACATCTTAATCGATTAAGACCACTTGAGGCATCCATGAAAGTCGAACTTCATGGCGGCGGTCTTGTCCACCATGGCATCAATGTGAGGAAGAGGGAAAGGATCCTTGGGACATGCCTTGTTCGAGATCTGTGTAGTCTACGGACTCTCCACTTTCCATTCTTCTTACGCACAACAACAACATTAGCCAACCGGTCAGGATACATTACCTCTCTTACCATGTTCATGTCCGTGAGCCTTGAACTTCCTCGTTGATTATAGCATTTCTCTCTGGCGCGCAAACTTCCTGCGTTTACGGTGCCTTCAGTGCATGCGAGGATCAACGTTGAGCTTGTGCGTGATAACGTCGGGGTGATTCGGTCATGTCAAAGTGGCTCCATGCAAAACTTGATTTCTTAGACTTGAAACCGATCGGATCGGATCGATCTTGGATGGTACATCGCTGCCCACTAACACTTTCTTTTCTGGGCAGGTCTGGTCTACACTGATCTGGTCCATCTCCAATCCCGACTTTTACGGTTCCACTCACCGACTTGGTGGTTTACGTAATTGCTATGCGAGAGTTTTGTTGGTGGCGAGGAGGCTTCAAGGTCGCTCTGTAGCATTCTGCCTTGATCTGCCTTTCTCCCTTGATCACCGTAACTCCCCATTGAGTTGGGACCTTCACACATTGATGGTAAGTAGACGCCACGACCTTGAGATTGTGGATCCAAGGCTGCTAACAAAACATTATACGAGGTCATAGAATCAATAACATTAAACTTCTCAAAAGAAGAAACTCCTGGGCATAGGTTGGTAGTGAGATCTCCCCAAGGTATGCTTGGTCTCTCCAATCAATCCAACCGTAACATTGGAATTCTTGGTCACTTATCTGGCCTATGCCCATTTCCTTCAATGCATCCAACATGATCGAGGTTCACGAATCGCCCCCATCAACCGTAACTCGTCGTACAAGGGTGCTTCCAATCGCAACTTGATCACTAGGTCGTCATGATGCGTAATCGGGATGCCTTCACAATCTTCATGATCAAAAGTGACAACTTCCCAATTCTTCTCTACCCTGGTTGGAGGCTGCATCTTCTCTTGCTTTGCTATCCTCTTGGGCTGAGAATAAGTCAAGCCACGGATATCAGAACCACCATTAATAAATTTTACCTCGTGTGTAGGGTGGAGGATTTGGCGGCTTTTCGACTCTTGTCCTGGAGTCCTGGGATCTGGTGCTTTCAGTTCTGGGCTGGTTCCTCTGGACTGGCCTGATGATATCCTTCGGACGTCCAGTTCTGAGCTGGTAGGATATCTCCTTCTTGAAGGCATAGCAGTCTTACGTCTTTGTGGCCAATGTCTCCATGGTACTCACAATACTTGTTTGGATTTCTGTTTGGATTTGGATTGTCATTCCTCTTGGGCCATCTTGCGGCATTCCCAAAGCTCTCCAACTTTGCTATCAATCGTGGAACCTCAACGCCAAGGCTGGCGATATCGAGGAGTCATCGAATTGACTGTCTCGTAATCGACAAAGCATGTACTTGTGTTCTGGGTGGCTCTTTGTATGGTGCTGGCCTGCTCGATGCGTCCACTATCGGACTTCTGTTCACCTTCTCGTACCCAGAACTATCACGCCATGAAAGCATCTTCTTCAAGTCTAATCTGGGCCAAGGTCTTTGCTGCACATCTTCAAAAGTAACACAAGGATACTTGGTTAGTTCACGATAAAGCTCGAAATTGACCACCAAACCTTGCCTATAAGCCTGGATAGCGATTGCAACGTCACGATTGGCGATAGAGATCTTCTCCTTGTTGAATCTCACGGAGATAATCTCGTAGAGACTCATCTTTCTTCCTGCACAATCGCATGCATCACTTGTTGCTTTCTCTAACTTCCTGCCGCTAGCAACCGGGCAACAAAGACATTCACAAGATTAGCAAACGATTTAATAGTACCATTAGGAATATTGACAAACCATTGCAGCTGGTCCAGCCAGTAGAACCAAAGCCTTTGCACATGCAAAGCTTCTCTGTACTCTTTGGGCTGGGACCGTGTACATCCTTTGCTTGTCTTGGGCAACGTGGTCCTGTGGATCTCTGTACCATCATACGCTTTCATCCCTGGAACCGAACTTCTTTGGGATGTCTGCATAGTTATGGCCTCATTGAATGGTGAATCTGCATAACACTCTTGGGAAGCCTCCTCGATTGGTGCTTTGGAACTCACGGAATCTTAGCAACTTTGTCATGTAACTTCGGAGTTCTTGCATCATCATGAGGGTGAAGTTGAACTTCTTCTTGCCCTTCCTCTTGTCAGCATTCTCGGATGATTCTTCTTCATCTTCACCACCCAGGAGTTGGTCCTCGAGATCCTCATCTTCGTCCAGATTAGAGAAGTCTATTCTCTTGATTATAGAACTCAAGGATGCCCCGGGTCTGATCTTTGATGTACTGCCCTTAGCAGAATCCAACTTAGTCTTCAGAACAGACTCTGTTTCCTTCAGTCTTGCATTCTCTTCTGAGATTTGTTGAATCTTAGATTGTGCATCTTGTAACTCCTTGGACAATTCCTCCAAAGTTCTATCAGCCATTTTGAGTATAGAAAGGGTGATTTTTGTGAGATTTTTGTGAGAAAAGATACGCAAATTAATAAACTAGTTGCCCCACGGTGGGCGCCAATTTGTTTTGGTAAAAACTTAACAAGTATGAAAAAACTGAAAAGTGGATCAACTAGTACTAATTGCGGAACAGAACAGAATTGAGCTATATGGGACAGAACTAAGGACGCAGGATTTGATGACGCAGAAGCCCCGAGAATAAGATGGGGAAAACTGCGGGCTACCAAGCCAGGAGTACTTTTATTAATATCAGAGTTGAGATTACAGAATACAACTGTGAAAGGGATCACTTCTGTAGCAATTCGTACAGAACTGACTGTAGTTTACCGTAGTATTTTGTAATATATTTTCTAGTGCTTAAGTATGCTAATGAGAGTAAAAAGATCATTGAAAATGTACAAATGAGCCTCTATATATAGGCAAAGCTAGCTGCAAAATCGGTTCCTATTTTCTAGGGCATGTTCTCCATGATCTCTATTATCCATGGCGGTTAAATAACCTCCATTGACTTCCACTTCTGCTCAGCTGACCATAGCTCCATTATCCCACAACTTTTGTAACCGTCATAGTTGACCCTTGCTGACCATAACTGCCATGCCTCTTCTGACCTACTCTGGGTTATAACTGCTGTTGCTCATTTATTCTGCTCTGTACCATATTTATGTCGTATGTCCAGAACTGCCAGTTCTGGGTGGTGTAAAATCTGGTCATAACATATGTGATCTTATTTAGGTTTAAATCAACGAAACGATATTGCCATCATGCCATGTTCCTGTATTGGTGTTGACTTATTATATGATTGATCACCTGAAATCACATGAAATTTGTTTAAATTAAAGGAAAATTTAACATGAATAAACCATCCTATCAGTGATCTTCCATAAATGAACCAACTTTTTGATTAACTCTCAATAAATCAACATTTACACCTTATCTTCCAATATTAGACTATCCCCATTTTTAAACGACTATTTAAGGGTGAAGATCATATGTTTTTTCTTTTGTTTCTCTATAACATTAATAATGGAGTGAAAGCATGTGTGTTATAGTTTTCGTTTTACCCAAAATGACAAGTTTAAAATCGAGATAGTTTAATAATGGAAGATGGGGTGCAAATGTTGGTTTATTCAGAGTTAATCAAAAGGTTGGTTTATTAATGGAAGATTACTAATAGGTTGGTTTATAGTACATGTTAAATTGTCTAACACTATTAATATTTGATTTGTATGATTTAGACACCTTGAATCACATGAAAATTGTCTAACACTTTTAATACTCCCCCATCTCGATATAAGTACAAATTCTCATATAAAATGGATAACCCGTCTTAAACTTAAAACGGGTCAAATAGTTAGGATAAAACAAAATATAAAAAGTGTAGGAAAAAGTAGAGTGTTATGTCTTATGTGTGTAAGTGGATGAGTACTTGACCTGTTTTAAGCTTAAGACGGATAACTCGTCTTAACGCTGGTCATGGTTTATCTGATCAAAGATTGCTTCAAATTATCTACTACGAAGAACTATTCTCGAAGACATTCCTTAATTAGTTATGTATTGGAAATCATTTCGTCATGTCCCTAGAGCTCTTAATATGGGATCGGTGGTTGTTTATTAATGTTATCCCATTGAGATATCTCATCATGATTTGCATCTATATAAACTTTCATACTTTAATCACATTATTATTGTCATCATTTGTTCATATACAATAATTCATTTGAATATATTAAAACTATTGCTTATTTTGTGATATTCAACATTCAAATAATTACGTAGCAAATAATAAAATATAATGCTACAGAATAGGAATGGCCGGGTACTTGATAGAATACTTAATTATATTACGTGTTTCTTGCTTTTACCTTTATTTTTCATCAACTGATTCTACTTTTAATCTACATAAACCGAAATTATGGGATCGTAAAAAAATAATACTCCCTCCATCCCATCTTTTTCCTCCCATTTACTTTTTGGAGGTCAAACTTGGCAAAATTTGACCGTCAATAACTAAAATTATAATATAAATTATGTTATGAAACCAACATATTATGATTTGTCGTTAAAATATCTTTTACAAAATTATACTTTTGACCAGAAAAAGTGGTGTATTGATACAAATAAATACGGTCAAAGTAGTGACTAGGAGACCGTGAAAAAGTAAATGGGAGGAAAAAGATGGGATGGAGGGAGTAATAATAATAAAAAATTATTAACAAGGTATCAAAGGAATGAGAGAATAATTGAAAATAAAGCGAGCTAGTTGTAACAAATTAAAATTCAGTAATGCTAATTACGTAAAACGTTTTATTTTCCAACTATTAGCTCAACTTGATACAACAACAACAACTAATATGTGGCCATCATTTATGACCAAAGTGCCAAGAACCAAATACCAATCAATCTCTATTTTAAACACTAGCTAGTTGGTATATTTCTAACTCCAATTTGTTAGGAGCATACCTGTATTTTTTAATAATATAAATCTTTTCCGATAAAATTGTCTTACCTTATAAAATTATCTTGTCATACCGAAGATGTCTTGGCCTAGTGGTTGAGATTGAAGTCTGTGTGATATATTCTGAAGTTCGATTCACTTAAGATTGTATTGCCTTTATGGCTCATATTGGACAAAAAAAAAAAAAAAAAAATAAATAAATTATCTTGTCATGTAGTACTATATCTTATAACAAATTTATTAATTTATTAGATCATCTCGTACTAGGTATATTCACTATTTACAATTTTTTAGTTAAATAAAAAAATAGGAAAAATTGTTACTCCGTACCTACTACCTTATAAAAACGTTTTTTTACCATTTACTACCTGTTATACCTTTTTTTTAAAATAAAAAAAAAATAACTATCATTTATGAGAACTTTTTTTTACAAATTGCTACCACTTTAATGTACAATGAATGAAAATTTTAATTTTATTTTTTTATAATAATTTTTAGGACGTCGGGATATAGTGAAAACATATATAAATATTAAGTATTGATTAAAATGTGGATGAAAAATAAGAACGTGAAAGTGAAATGAAGACTAAAGCGGAAGAAAAAATATCGAAAAGACATGAGTTACATAAATTCTACAAGGGTATTTTAGGTATGTTTTACGATAAAATGATGAATTTTGGAGGGAAATTTGAAATTTTGCCGTAAGTATCAATTAATTTTGTCGGAGATGAAAATAGGTATCGATTTGTAAAGAAAAGGTTTACAACAATACAAATTAAACTTACTCTGCATAATACTCCAACTGACGTTAATGTAGTTAAAATGCGATACAAAGTAACTTTTTCTTTTAAATTTCACTATTATTACAATACACTTTATACCAATATATATAGGAGTATATTAATATTAATTAATATCGAAAATCTACATACATGGTACAAAACCCATAAGAGTAGACGGCTAAAAACAGACTAACATTCTAAACACAAATTCTTGTTTAAGACGGGTAACCCGTCTTAAACCAAGAAACGGGTCAAATACCCCACAAAAGACAAAGGACAAGTGGGGGAGAAAGTTGGTCTCCCCCACTAGTTCTTTGTCTTTTTCCCCCATATTCAATTTTCCCAAAGAAAGCAGAACTGCTTGTTTTAGAGGCAACACCATTCTAAATTGTTATGTTTAATTTACTAATTTAGACCATAATAATTAGTTGGTGTGATTCTTTTCGATACTCCCTACTAATAAAATTCCGATTTCTCCTCCAAATCATGCTGACAACGTACAATCATATTCTTCTATATATATTTATAAAATAAGCTCGTGTTTCTTCCTATCCAAATTATTTAATCTAATATAATAATTTATTTATATTCATACTAAACAAATTTTACCGCTTAATAAAATAAAATAAAATAATTGAAAATAACAACAACCAAGCAACAAAAACTAAATATATATATATATAAATAGGACGTATAGTTATATCTGTTTTTTCTTCATTCTTTCATTATATTATTCTCTTTCTTAATTCTTTTTATTCTGAGGAAATTTATATAATTTGGTTTTATTGAATGCATGAAGTCCCTAATATTTTTCCCAGATTCACGTTCATCATAATCTCAGGTTTTTTTTTTTTTTTTTTATATTACTTTCACTTTTTTTTTGTGATTATTTTCTTCGTTTATGCTTTGTAAACTTCTTGTTAATTATGGCTTGAATTTTGTGTTCTTCATTTTGTTTTTAACTTTTTACGGAATTAAATTGTTGTCCTATAATTTTTATCTTTTTACGATGTTCTTGGTTTGTCACCGTAAATAAATTTGTCCCAAATTGCGCATCTATAACATATAACATTTGTCCAGCCTAGTATCATACGTTGATATCTCGACATATTACAACTTTGTAGATGTCCATTATACATAATAATTTGAATTACACATATTATTTCGTATATCTCAATCAATTATTAACATTTACTTTATTTTTCCCTTACAAAATAAAGCAAATTTATAAAGTTTATTGATGGGGAGTAGTTCTTGTTAGAGTATATAATCGATGTTGGGCCTCCAACCATCAGCTTAAGTTTTTTGTTAAGTTGATTCATAACATGGTATCAGAGCCTTGACGCCTTGTGACAAAAGGTCACGGATTCGCATCTCACCACCCCCACTTTCAAAGTGGGCATTTATCGCACCAGGTTAGCGGGCCTTTAGTTGCGTCTACGCTTCGGGCATTCGCATGAGGTGGCGTGTTAGAGTATATAATCGATCATGAGCCTCAAACCATCAACTTAAACTTTTGATTGAGTTGGTTCCTAAGAGTCTTATGATAAAATAAAGGGACCTAACTAAAAAAATAAAAATAAATTATTGTCCTCTAATTATCAATTGTACCTCCTCTTAGAATTTTAGGATTCATCGTGAAAATGGTTGGTTCAATTATCATCATTCAAAGTGTTTGTGTTTATTCAATAAAGAGTGCATATACGGTATATACTATATACCTCGGAGAAATATACCTGCCTATATCTACCTTATGTTGTTTTATTAGGACAATAATTTACAAATTAAAATTGGTTTCAATACACTTTTTTTTAATAAATTTAGTGAAAACAAAGTTTTTTTTAGAAAAAAAAAGAAGACACGAATCTAATTTTTTACGGCAATATGGTTTATATAAATTATGATATACACAATAATATTAGAAGTGACTAAATAAATTGGTACAGTATTATATTATGAATTATACTCCGTATTATATTTGATATATATTTGAAAAATTTAATTAATCACTATTAATCCAATAGTCCACACGGGATTGTCGTACGCAACATTTAATATTGATTGACAATCATCAATTCATCATGTACGAGTATTACACAATGTATGACAAATTGCGCACATGTTGGGATTGAATGCATGCGATAATAATAATTTGCAAACTTGTGAACGGTATTGTTGTTGTACTACTCCTATGATTGAATTAATTTTATTGTGATTCAGAAATCAAATTAAGTTAATGTGAGATTAAAATACAAATTATAGTTAAAAAGGTATAAAAATATAAAATAAACCTATTAAAGTCATTTAAAGAGGTATGAAATAAAATATAGAACAAATAAAATTATGCATAATTATATTTTTACTTACTCGGCATATAAATTATTCATAATTTTAAAAGTTTCTAAACTTATACTCCCTAATACAAATTCTTAGGTAAAGATGTCTTATTGTATAAGACAACCAACTCAAAACTAAAATAAAATAAAAGTGTTAACAGTATATATACGCGAATTCGCACCATTTCCAATCTTTTTCCCACAATTACCCTATTTATCGTTCATCTTTATCTTTGACTCAACATCTCACTCAGCCTTCAGCATATCGTCCATCCTCATCAACGCCGACAAACGCCATCACACTTGCTTTTCAACCACCCACAATCATCTCTCATATTTGTATTTCCTCTAGCTCTTTCCTTAATCATTTTCCTTTCGTATGCTTAAAATTCACTATAAAATTGATTGAAATAGAAAGAAAAAAGGATATTGAAATCAAAAGTAACTCTGACAAACTTGGAAAGTTACATCGGGATATTTGAAAAGTAACTGTGATATTTTCTGCAAAAAGTACATGTTGTTTATAATCAGGGCGGATCCAGGTTTTTGAATCATCTTGCGCTAAACAAAATTTTTAGACCGGTCACAATTTATGTGAAGAGTGTAAATCAATTTAACATTCAGGAAAAAATGATTGTAAATATATTTTTATGTTATATAACGTAAAACACTTAGATAAATTTCTAGGTTAGACGATCTTATAATTAGATAAATGCGAAACTATTAGACCTTACATACAACCATTGTACTTAATCGGTCACACAGAATGCGAATCCTATATATAAAGAATGATATCAACACTCATAAATTTCAATATATTATTTTATATATGGAGTATAATTAAAAAAAACCTATAAAAAAACTAACTATAATTCACTAAAAATGCGAGCTAAGGTGTGTCATAAGTGGGCCGACATGCGTGCCTAACGCGGGTCGTGCCGTGTCGTGCTTTGGCACGCCATTTCTTTTTTAAAAAAAAAGGCCCAGGCACGGCCTATGGCCCATTGCGTGTCTGATGTGGGCCGTGCCAACTTGGGCCGTATGCTAGGTCGTGCTAGCCCACTAGCCTGCGGCCCAACTTCCATCTCTAAGGATGAGTTATGCTATTCTGGACAATGATGTATAGCAGGGAATATTTATTACTACTGACGTGGCTTTATTAAAATGATATCTTATACAACGAGGCGACCTTAGTATAGAATTACTCAACTTATAAACTGTGTAAAAAATACTTCGTATGAAAAAAACAAGATGACGTATTGACGTGAATGAATTTTTTATAGACAATAAGCCCAACACGACTCATGAATCAAGTCATGATCCATGCCCTGTCCAAATCAAACACTCTGTAAGTACGTAGTCACACCAAAATTTGCACCGCAATTTTGCAATTTAGATCATCTCCATTTCTTTTTTCTCCATTTTTTCTCTAATACATCAATATTTTAAAATATTTTTTCTCTCCTTCATTTAAACGTTATTTTTATCAAATAATTACAACTCTTAGATTTTTCCAAGATCCAATCTTCACCATTAAAAAGAAATAGATGTTCATTTCTTTTCAACAAATGGAAAGGATCCTTACCCGCAATTTTGGGGGTTGCCTCGTATCTTTTGCCCATTTTGGTCCTACTTCCAAAAAAGGAAGTGATTTGTAAAGTTAATTTTTTTTTTATTTTCTTTTAAATTTTTTTGTAAGTTAAAATTTTGAAAATCGACTATAAATATTTTAAAAACATACTGCCTCTATTGTAATTATTTGTTTATCTATTTAATTTTTAAGTGTTTCACTTAATGATTTTAATTTTCTTTGTTTAGTAAGTTTTTAACACACAAATGGACTAATTAGTTCATATATTTTTTCTCACCCCGCAATTTAAATTTTCCTTATTAATACACTTACCTCATAGTATCAAAGATGCTATATGTTTTTTGTTGACTTTCATTAGTCTTTGTGTCAAAATAAAAAGTAAACAAATGATTGAGAAGAAAGGAGTATAAATTATACTCCGTATAAGTTTATTATAGCGACTTGCTGGCTTGTAATTGTATTTAGCTCGCCGAGTCGAGTTTAATGACTTTCAAAAGATCACGGCCTCTAATAGTCCTCTGTACATGTCCTATTAATTTAACTTTACGGAGTAACTTTTTTTTGAAAATTCATACTCTTTAAAGTTATGTCAGCTAATTAATTTGTTATATTTGAACGTTACGTATGCGTATGTTGAATTGGTCAAATTCTAGTATATAACGGTTTTACGCATACGATAGATTATTATCGATTAAAATGTAAGCACTTTAATGTATGATATGCTCATTTTAACTTTTAAAATGACCACTTTAAGGGCTCAGAAAGTGGTTACATTGAGCGTTAAAATAATCACTTTAAGTGTTTGTTTGGTTAAAAACACACGAATTTAAAATCCTAGGAAAATCAAATTTTGGAGGTTGTTTGGTTATTGTTTTTTGGAAATTGGGGGAATTTATATTTTTTTTGAAAAGTAGAATCCCATAGCATGTAGGAATTTAATCACCCAACCCCT
This sequence comes from Dianthus caryophyllus, assembly GCA_023091065.1. Classification (NCBI taxonomy): domain Eukaryota; kingdom Viridiplantae; phylum Streptophyta; class Magnoliopsida; order Caryophyllales; family Caryophyllaceae; genus Dianthus; species Dianthus caryophyllus. The sequence goes on along the minus strand of CM041524.1, from coordinate 34,693,027 downwards.
CTAATTAATTTAACTAACCTACATGTTTTAATTTAGTAAATTACTAATATATCCTCTCTTATTTTTAAAAATAACTTAATTACGTTAAGATTATATGGGCAATATGAAAATTATATACAAATTATGTAGGAATTGAAATAGTGCAACCAAACAAAACATGAGAAACTAATTCATGGGAAATTCTAATTTAAGTAATTCATATGAATTGTGCATAAGAAATTAAATTAATTCACGAGAAAGTTAAATTCCTATAGTAATATAAAACCTATGTGAACCAAACCAGCACTAAATGTTAAACTGTTCACATTTAGTCACTAATAACTCGTCGTACGCGTGAATCTGGCGTACGATAGATTTACTAGTTGTACTGGGCTATGACAATTTCTTAACGTTGGAAATGGCAATCATAATAAAATCCACAATAATAATTATTACTATACCCAAATAAGTAAATACTCCCTCCATTCATATCTACATGGTAGATATGCTTTATGCACGGATATTAAGAAAGTTATATTATATTATTAAAAAGTACAACTAGTGGATGAAATAGGTTAGTATTATGTGTTATTTGTATTGAAAAAGTGGGGCCTAGTAATATAATAATAATAGAAGTACAACCAAATAAGAAAATGTGTAGTGTGGATTTGAATGGACCAAAATAGTATATATGCCTTGTGGATATGAATGGAGGGAGTAAGAAATTAAGGACCATGTAATAAATACTTTCAAAAAAAAAAAAAAAAAAAAAAAAAACCATGTAATAATGTCTTAAGGTATACGGAGTACGTTAGTTGTATAATTTGTGGATAACAAAACAACGTCATGGAAAAGAATTGTAATATAACAAAACACTAGACTAATAAAGGAGTTTTCTAGATAGAGTTTCACGACATGTATAATTACAAATTATGTGACGCCAAATTTCACCTTCTTTAGTCACAATGCAACTCAACCTTCACTATCGTCTAGCTAACAAATTATTCAAATTATTATTATTATTATTATTATTATTATTATTATTATTATTATTATTATTACTCTCTTCAAATTCTTAAAAAAAAAAAAAGATTGTATACAATATTATTTTACATATATATTCAATAAATATGTCTTTACTTTTAATAGGTATTGAACTGATATGCTCATATGATTACCTTCTACTCCGTAACAATTTACGAGTATTTATTATATCTTCTTACTAGTCTTATAGTATAACGATTTTTTTATCCTATTCCTAGTGGGCATAAGATAAGAAACTTAAAAATGACAATATTCCCCCATTATCCCCATGAGAGAAAATAATTTTAATTCATTTTTTAAAAAAATTTATGAGAAAAATACTGGATTCATTCCTCTGTTAAGTGCTTATCCTATACCCACTGAATATAGAAAAAGTGATAATTTAATAAGACGGTTTTACAGATAACACATTCTAATTTCATGTTTTGTTTTTATGTTGCAGCGGACCGTCAAAGTTAATATCGAAAGGGATTAAATTCTATTGTCGTTGAAGCACCCCATGAACGTACACCAAATTTGAATTAAAAACAAAAGAAAAAAGAAGTCGAAAAAAATGGGATTTTGGTCACTATTTGAGGTGGCATCAATGCCAATATTACAAGTACTAATAATAAGTGGTTTGGGTGCTTTTATGGCTTCCGGTTACTCCAACCTTCTTACTTCTGATGCCCGTAAAACTTTAAATAAGGTTTCTACTCTTTTTTTTTTTTAATTGATTTCGTGTCGATTTATTATTTACGTGTGCAATTATTAGGGGAGATGAATAAGAATGTAATTATGGCTTACATAATTACATAATTGTTTTCGATTCAGATAGTGTTCGTGATTTTCACTCCATCTCTTATGTTCGCGAGCCTTGCCAAGACCGTTACCTTGCAAGACATTATTTCATGGTTAGTATGCCACCGTAAAGTAATACTCCGTACTCCTTATAATAAAGTTGTACACGGTACACATATTTGTTAATTTGTACGCGAATTTTGTCATCTAAAATTATCTACCGAAAACTCTAAACTAGCTTGATAACTTTAGGTTGAATACTTTTGTTCGTCATGGTTGTTTTCTAATAAAATTCTCGACTCAATTTTCATTACTTTTCACCAATAAATAACTTGTCGTTATTTTCGACAAAAAAATTAAAGGTTTTGAGGCAACGAGGTAATGTCGTTTATTTATTCGTAGGTGGTATATGCCAATCAACGTCGGCCTAACCTTTTTGTTTGGAGGAATCCTCGGGTGGATTTTAGTGAAACTGCTCAAACCTGGGTTGCACCTAGAAGGTTTAATCATTGCCTCGTGCTCGTCAGCCAACCTCGGAAACCTTGTACTAATCATAGTCCCCGCCATTTGTCGTGAGGATGGTAGCCCTTTTGGTAGCGACCATGAGGCGTGTGCATCAGTCGGCCTCTCTTACGCGTCTTTCTCTATGGCCGTATGACTCAAAACTTTATCGTCTTTTTTTCTTTACAGTTTCGTAACAATGAAGGAATGTGCTGATGTTTTTCTTTGTTTGTTGTTGCAGCTTGGTGGGTTTTTTATATGGACTTACACTTACCATTTGGTAAAGAGTTCGTCGATAAAATTCAAGGCGGTCATAGCAGCCGAAGAGGAGGCTGCAAGACAGCCGAACAAAGACTTGGAATCGAACGTTGAAACTCACCTTCTCGATGGACAAATTGTTCCAGTAAGTTTCGTTTCGTACATCTTATCCCTATTACCTTTTGAGTAGCGAGAATATATTTGATTATATCAACGTCGGTGAAAATTGTAGGAATCTCCTAAAAAGGATGAACCCTTCTGGAGAAAGATGGTAGAGGTTTCGCGTCAGATTCTCGAGGAGTTAATGGCGCCTCCAACTGTTGCAGCCGTAAGTTTTTCTGACGCTCGCTCTGTTATTCCTTACATTTTGAACTAACACGGACATCTAAACTTGATCTGTTATTCCTTAGATTTTGGGTCTCTTGTTTGGTGCTGTTGATTGGTTGAAGCACCTTATCATAGGAGAAGGCGCACCACTTCACGTCATTCAAGACTGCATCAAATTACTCGGGTATGTCGTGCGTTTAAACAACTTTTATAATAATTTCCTACGATGACTCAAGTAGTCAAGTATAACGTCTGCGCTATTCTGTAGGGATGGAACTATACCGTGCATCACCCTTATTCTAGGAGGAAATCTAACTCAAGGTACGAAATCCACACATATAATTGTCCTTTTCTCGAGAGTAATTTTAAACACTACTAATTTCTGAACGCTGCTGACGCAGGTCTAAAATCAGCACGAGTGAAGACGCCAGTGATTCTTGGGGTAATACTTGTGAAGTATGTTCTGCTTCCGGTAATTGGAGTAGGAGTCGTGAAAGTCGCAGATAACCTCGGCTTCCTACCTTCGGATCCTTTGTATCATTTCGTCCTTATGCTTCAATTTACTCTTCCTCCAGCGATGAATATCGGTTAGTACTCAACTTCCGTCTTCTCTTTTTCCAAATGTCTGCGCGTCTTTTACCTGTGAAGCATCCGTCATCAATCCGTGTAACTGTGAACGTAAAAATGCAGGAACTATGACGCAATTGTTTGATGTCGGGCAAGAAGAATGCTCGGTCATATTTCTGTGGACGTACGCATTTGCAGCCCTTGCGCTTACACTGTGGTGTACCGTGTTCTTGTGGATTCTTTCCTAAGACACTATAATCTTGAAATGTGCAATTTCTCGATGATTTTTCGAGAATAGGAATTGGTTTGGAAAATGTAAAACCGTATCATAGCCACACAGCGAGCAGCAATGGGGCTTGATTATAGCCCGAAAATGTTGCGCTCGGGTTTTTGTTGTTGTTCCGTCATCTGTGTACTTGGAAATCTCTGTAGAATTACAAACATTAGACACGATCATTGTGTACATGACTTGATTATATGGGCAGGATCACTGATCACACAAATGTTCCGAAAACACTGCAAAAAGAAATTTTTTTCGAGAATTCGATTAGCTAAACTTGAAATGATCTTGAAGAAATTGTACCCACACACACTGTAGCTCGAGCACCTTAGTTTTCGTGAACACATGTTAAAAAAATCGAAATTAGAATGTCTACATTTGAAAAAGTGTTGGGTTACAAACGAATACGTACAACGAACAACTCTTGTATTGAGTTGCCAATCTCCTACAACAATTGCGAAAACTCATAGTGAGACGATCTTAAACGAAATTTACCGTCCACTTTTATTCTAAGAACATGTACTCCGTATGTATTAATGTAACATTAGTAGGGATTGAATTTCTATGGAGTATGTGTTTAATGTGTGTCATTTGGCATCCCGGGACTATCTACTCGATTTTTTCTCGTCTCATCTGGCTAACATTTGTCGCAAATAAGTTGAGAAGTACTCCGTAGAATACAAAAAACTAAAATACAAATTACATATTTGAATTCTGTATGGAAAAGTCTTTCATTTTAACATGAACAAATAAAAAACTATGTTCACATAGAAAAAACTCATTTAAAAATACGGTCTTGAATAGCACCCCAAAGAGTGAATAACACGGCTGGAGTCGTCGAAACTTAAGTAATTTTATCATTTACCCATCTCATTCTCATCCAATAATTTGGGTCACGACTATAAACCCACCCAAACAAAACAACACAAAACTAACCCAAATTCAACGGTAACCCCACATAAAACACAAAACCATTTGTCCTCCCCTAAAAAACCGAATTAACCTTATCTAATCTAACCTTATATACATTGACACAAAAGTGACTAGACTCGAATATGACCCAACCTACCTCGAACTAACCTAAACCCCAAATAACCCGAAGGAACTCGACCTCTAATTGCCCAACGTGACATGACCAGACTAAACCCAACCTAAACTCGACGCGACACAATATTTAACCCAAAATAACCCGGCCGATAAGGACCCGACCCAACCCGAATCCAACTCGACTCGAAAAGACAAATACTCCCTCCATTCAACTCCAAATTGCACTTATTTTTTTTTGGTCTATTTAAATCCAAATTGCACATTTCTTTTTTTTGACTATACAAATAATACTATTATATTATTAGGGTCCACAATTTCAATACAAATAACATTAAATACTACTCCCTCTTTTTCATTGGAAAAGCCCCATTGGCTTTTGCATTATTTTTAAGGAAAATAAAAGGTTAAGGGTAATATTGGTAGTTTGGTTAAGTGTGTGGTATTTTGGTAAAATGAATACTCCGTATATTAGTAGGAGTAAAAGTGTTATTTTGATTGTTAAAGTTATCCTAAATAGTAATGGGGTTAAATGAGTAAAATTGTCGAAAAAAGAAAGTAGGGCTAATTGACTGAAATAGAGGGAGTAATATTTTCCCACCACTAGTTGTCCTTTTATATTATAAAATCGTTTTCTTAAAACGAGTGCATAAAGCATGAGTGCAATTTCGTTTTGAACGGAGGGAGTAACTCCAATATGACCCGAACTCGATACAAACCCCACCCGATTTGACCCAATTTCAACAAATATCATCATTCTCATCGTCCCACAAATTCAATTAACTCCTCGAAACCCTCTTCTACAACCCCCAAAAAAAAGAAAGAACCACCGATGGCGGCGGCGAAAGACCTCCTCCGAAAACCAATCGCAACCACAATCAAACTGATCGTCCCCGCCGGCGCCGCAAAACCCGCACCTCCGGTGGGCCCGGCGTTGGGTCAAGCCAGACTAAACCTAATGGCCTTCTGCAAGGACTTCAACGCGCGGACGCAGAAGTACAAAGCAGAAACGCCGATGTCGGTGAAGATCACGGCGTACAAAGACAGCACTTTCGAGTTCACGGTGAGGTCGCCGGCGGTGTCGTGGTACCTGAAGAAAGCCGCCGGAGTTGAGACGGCAAGTGGACGAGCATGTCACGTGACGGTGTCTTCGGTGACGGTGAAGCACGTGTACGAGATTGCAAAGGTTAAGCAGAGTGATCCTGGGTGTAGTCATTTGAGTGTTGAGAGTATTTGTAAGTCTATTGTTGGTACTGCTAATTCTATGGGTATTAAGGTTGTTAATCACCTTGATTAGTTCGTTTCATTTCCATGTCGAATTTTTTTAGATTGTTCATCTGTGTTCCGAGTTTCGTTTTCGGTTTTAGGGTTTTGTTGTTTGATTAATTGTAGAATTTAATAAATTTTATCTGAAAATGTCCGTTTGTTCATTGATCGAAAATGTTTTCGTTTGCTCCATTTTACTGTGTTTCTTATAATTCGTTTGATTAGGGTTTTGGTATGAGTTTGTGAGGTTGAATTATGATTGTTTTGTTTGATTGTTGATTTTTGTAGTGGTTCGCTTTTTTAAAGGTTTTGCTTTTTGGTATTGGTGTTGATCTGGAATCTACCGTTCACATTAATTCGTTGCAGAATGTTGACGATTGCAGTGAAATGGTGCGTGTTGATCTGTGTTGTGTTTTGTGTTGTTTGTTAATTAGTTGTAGAGTGGAACGAAATTTCTATGAAACCGTCATCTGTTGTTAAAAGATCAAAATTGTATGTTCTCTCCAATTCTCCCCCCACTTCCCGAACTCTATTAGCTGGATTTTGAAGAATGTAGGGGATTAGTCGAAACTTAAGTTTTTATGATGATATGCTTTGGATATTTGTCTGTAATACTCTGTGATTTGAGTTTGTGGCTAGTGCTTTGAATTGTCGTGCTAACTATAGGTAATGAAATAGTAGATGAAGCTGTACTCGAAATTTAAAGTCTTGTGATTCCGATATTTATTGGTGTCAAGGTAAAAGTCAGTGACTTGAGGTTGTCGCCTGTAATAATTTGGATGTCGTGATTTTAAATTCAGGACCTCGGGATTGTTGGGTTACCCTTTTTTCGACTCGTATTTTAACCATCTTTAGATTGTTTGGTAAACATTCTAATATATGGCAGTTGATGCTTAGCATGATAGAAGTACCGGACTACCGGTCACGGGTCACTAGCTTTATAAGCTTCTGGTGTTGTTGAATACTTGAATGTCGACATGGTTCATTAACAACACCCAAAATACTGACTGTTACACTGTCGAGGGTTAAAATGAAGAATGTTGATTGCGTTATGCTGTTACACACTTACACACACTGCAATTTCTAGTTTATGCAGAAGTTTATGTTTGCCGACAGTGCTAAATGAGTGCTCATTTTGCTCCCTGATCTGCTAATGAGCTCTCTCGTGATGCTGTTAAGTGTTGCTGCTTCTTTAATTAGTGTTGTTCTTATGTTTTCTAGACTGTTAAGCTTGCTACTGCAGCTCTCTGTGGCGATTATAACCTACCTGTGTCAGTCTAATATCAATCTGGCTGTTTAGTGTTGCCGCTTCTTTAATTAGATTGTTGATCTGTGTTGTGAGCTTTGTTTCGGGTTTTAGGGTTTTGTTTTACTGTGTTGTTTGATTAATTGTAGAATTGAATAAATTTCTCCGAAAATGTTGTTTGTTCAACTATCGAAAATATTCAATTCACTCTATTTCACTGCATTTCTTAAAATCTGTCAGCAGAAAATGTTGTTTGCCAGATTTCTTAAAATTTGCCAGCAGAATTTTGAATGGCTTGAACTGATGGAGGTTAGATCGAAACTTAAATTTCGTGATGATATGATTCCGGTATCTGTTGGTGTCACTGTAAACATTCCTTGATTTGGGTTTGTGTTCTTTGAAATTTGAATGCTATGCGGATAATTGGCACCGTGACTAGTTTCTTTATTCAGGTGCTGCGAATTTTTGCGTGACCTTGTTTTGATTCATTATGTCACTGTTTTTTGATTGTTCAGTAAACTTTTCGATGAATGACAGTTACTGCTTAACATGCTAGAATTGCTAGGCACCAGCTTGAATGTTCACGCAGAAGTTTGCGTATGTTTCCCAGTCGAAGCTCTCTAACAAAGCTGTTTAATGTGGTCGCGTCTTTAGTTACTCTTGCTAGTATGTTGTCCACATAGTTAACTTGCTGCTGCAGTTCTCCGCGGCGATTAGTGTATTCTGTGTCAGTATTAATTTCAATGTGGCTGTACAATGTATTTGGTGATCGAGTGGTCGGTTTCATTGTTTTCGTAGATTTACCTTCTATGAAAACGCTTTACTCTTTTCACATTTGTCTGTCTACATCCAATTCTCCCTTTATTACGACACGGGTTCTAGCCTAAAATGACGCAAATTTCAAAAATTAATTTAAACACACTACAATCTTGAATGATAACAATATCTTACTCTATACGAAAACATATTCCAAACACAAATAGATCATTATGCGAATCAGTAGTAACTAAATGGGCGAGTTAACCTGGCTCATTCGGCTCTAAGGCCTCATTTAGAAAGCTCGAGATGACCTGGCTCGACTCTTCAAAACCTTGTCCGATCGGCCCTATTCAAGGGCCAAGTCTGATTAGAGATAGTTGGCCTCGACTTGAAGGACATTTCTTAATGAATTTTTCAATTTAATAGCCATAACGTTTAAGCTAAGTCCGACTTCCAACAATTGAGCCTCCTCTGCCTAAACGAGTCATACCCGAATCGGAAAAGGCGAGCCTAGGCCTACCCCTGGCCAAGTGGCCATCGTTAGAGTTTCTTGGAGATAAGTTCAAGCCGAGAACGAGTCATACCCAGGTCGAGCCTAACCACACCCTTGGCCACCGTTAACTAGAAATCGGAACTGATAAGTATTTTTACAATTTGGAACTCTCTAGATGCTTTCTTCAATCATATCATATCATCATATTATTGATAGAGTAGGGACTAGTAATTAAAGAGAGGACAAAGTTGTACAAAACTTGACAAGAACTTCGTACCAATCCTCTATAAAAATCAATAAGTTTCTCTTACGAGTTACAGTTACAACGGATAATTCATTTTAAATTTATAATGGTTAAGTATCACTCCTACTTTCACATATAAAAGTATTAGACAAACACTTTAGTTTTTTCTATTACTTTTTATTTTTATTTTATTTAAAATACGTAATCCGTCTTAAATTACTAAAAATATATCCGTTTTAAACGAGAATTTGTGTGTTAAAATACAGTAGATAGGATGATGAGAAGCAGCCAAAAAAAATATCTTAAGCGATGGAGTAATACATTACCTAATCAATCATTTTTGTCACTTATCACTTATAATACGAAGTACTCCGTACTACTTTTCTTCCTCGCTTTCTTCCCTTTTTATCACCTTTTCAATCTCTCTAAAGTCCTCTTCATCTTAACCAAAACAACCCAAAAAATAAAAACAATCTCCATTTTTTCAACTTTCCTTCACAAAAAATTCCTAAACTTTTCAATCATTTGGTGATAATCAACCTCAAAGTTCACATCTTTGTTCAAAACCCAGAACAAAAATCATCAAAAAAAATAAAAAAATCGAATTTTAATTAAGATGGGTTTTGGAAACAATGATGATGAAGCAGGGTCAAGCACACATTCAATCAAATTCCCCAGGGAAGATACACCGCTAATTGCGAAACCGAAACAATCTTCTCAATTTAAAACTTTAGCCAATATTTTCATTGCAATTGTTGGTTCTGGTGTTTTGGGTCTTCCCTACACATTCAAGCGTTCTGGTTGGATTTTTGGTGTTGTAACTCTGTTTTCTGTTGCTCTTTTAACTTATTATTGTATGTTGTTGCTTGTTTCAACGAGGCGTAAACTTGAATCTTTGAATGGATACTCAAAGATCACCTCTTTTGGTGACTTGGGTTACAATGTTTGTGGCAAAGTTGGTCGCTTTTGTGTTGATTTGATGATTGTTTTGTCACAAGCTGGGTTTTGTGTTAGTTATTTGATCTTTGTTTCTAACACCATGGCTCATCTGTTTTCGCCTCGTGCGACAAATGAAACTTTTCTCGGGTTGACGCCGAAAAAGTGGTACTTGTGGGGGTGTTTGCCTTTCCAATTGGGGCTCAATTCGATCCCGACACTAACCCATTTAGCGCCTTTGAGTATTTTCGCGGACGTGGTTCAAATTGGTGCTATGGGTGTTGTTATGGCGAAAGATACACTTGTTATATCCCAAAATAGGCCAATTGTTCATGGCTTTGAAGGGTGGAATGTTGTGTTTTATTGTGTTGGGGTTTGCACTTATGCCTTTGAGGGTATTGGGATGGTTTTGCCTTTAGAAACCGAGGCGAAAAACAAGGATAAGTTTGGCAAAACTCTAGGTGTTTCAATGGGTATGATCTCCTTCTTGTATGCATGTTTTGGTGCTTTGGGGTACTTTGCATTTGGAGAGGAAACTAGGGATATAATCACCACAAACATCGGTACCGGTATCGTAAGCACATTGGTGCAATTAGGGCTATGTGTAAACCTATTCTTCACATTTCCTTTGATGATGAACCCGGTTTACGAGGTTTTGGAGAGGAGATGGAGTGAAGGTAGCTATAGCTTGTGGGGGAGGTGGTTGATGGTGTTGGTGGTGTGTTTGGTGGCGTTTTCGGTCCCTAATTTTGCCGATTTCTTGTCACTTGTGGGGAGTAGTGTGTGCATTGCATTAGGGTTTGTGTTCCCTTGCTTGTTTCATTTGATTGTGTTCAAGGATGAGATGAGTTGGGGGCGGTTTGTGTTGGAATCCTCCATTGTTGTCTTAGGTATTGTTCTTGGTGTTAGTGGCACTTACTCTTCTCTAATGGAGATCTTTGCTCCCAATTCCCAAAGCTTGATTGATTAAACTCAATTGGACTATGAGTTAGCGTCATTCAATGATAATGTCACTTTATGTCACGAGTATTTAATATTGGTTCTTCAATTTACGAGAGCACAACAAATACTCGTACGAGGGTAATATTGAGTTTCGGTAGCACCTGGTGGCTGGTGGTGCCCTGTTGTAATGTTATTTCGGACTTAAGTTTGGGTTATGTCATTACGCACTTTGTCTACCAATGTTGTGGTTGAGACGGAGAACTTGTGAATATCATTCACGTGTTTGAATAAACTTCTCATAAAGTCATAAGTGTATCTTTTTTCGCACATTTGAAATACTACGTCATTTCATATTTTTAGTTATGTCGATATAATTAATGTAATCACGCCGTTTTTATATACTCCGTTTTCCTTTTTATGTTTGATTGAGTTATAAAGGTCATCAAATGTCACACTTTTGTAGTGGAAAAATATTATATATGATGAAAATCTTTGAAATTTCTTCTCTAATTAAGAAAGAGCATGTCATGAGATGATGAATAATGAAATGACAACAAAAATGCAGCTGTTTATGTTTGTATTGGTAATGCATCTCCTTTTCATAACTTTGGCTTTTTGGTATCAAATGAAATTGATTTGGTCCGTTATTATATTTTTCATTAAATAAAGATTAAAGGATTTTTTGTCAGATAGTACCTTTTATTTAGGGTCATATGTGAGATAGAACCTTTAATTTTTTTTTTTTTGTTTAATGATACCTTTTATTTCCAAAATTTGTTAAAAGGTACCAAATTAAGAAATCCGGTGAGAAAAGTCAAGACTCCGGCGAGTTGACTTAGTTAGCACGTGTGATGTTTATAAACTATGATTCTTTTGTTAAAAGGTACCTTAGTTTAATTTCCCAACTTAATAAACCCGGTTACTTTATATCGACGACGTTTTACTACGAATCGACGACATTTTTTCATAAAATTACCAACTTACCCTTGGCCTCTCTCTCTCTCTTCTCTTTTCCTTCTCCCAAATCCTCTATTCTCTCTACAAATTCAACCTATTCATCCTAAAAACTCCAAAAAAAATTTCTAAAACTTATCAAATTCAACCTATTCATCCTAAACTTTTACATGTAAAATCTAACTAAGAAATCAACAATAGTAAAAGACTTGAACTTTAAGATTAAAATTAATGTCGGATGCCGAATCGGTGGTAAGTTAACTAAAAGTTATCACATTTCATACATTATAAGATTAGATTTTTTTGCTTGAACAATGTTGAAGACCTAATTTTGTTGAACAATAGTTGAGTTTCAATGAGTTTAAGCTAAAGAAGTAATGCTAAAGTCATAATAATGTTGAAAAAATAAGATTTCGTTTTGTATTTAGAGCTCCCGAAAAACAGATACACGTGAACATGGACATAGAAATTTTTTGTCTGAGACGGTAAAAAGTATGAATATGAACGTCTTAGACGGTAAATAGTATGAATATGAACGTCTTAGATGGTAAATAGTATGAATATGAACGTCGTGGACGGTAAAAAGTATGAATATGAACGTCCCTCGTATGGACGAACGTCCAGGTTTATGTCCCTCGTATGGACGAACGTCCAGGTTAATGTCTCTCGTATGGACGAACGTCCAGGTTAAGGTCCCTTCTATGGACGAACGTCCAGGTTAAGGTCCTTCCCTGGATAAACGTCCAGGTTAAGGTCCTTCCCTGGATAGACCATTGTGACGAATAATGGGTCTAAAAATCGCCGACAACCCGAATTATTGGCTTCCTACTTTCGATGTAGTAGGTACGGACGAAGTAAGGGTGGTATGATACCGAAAAGCCAAAGAAGAAGCCAAAAACGCAAAAGTGTGATTGCCGGTTTCGTATTAGAGCCGTGCAAAATTACCATTTTGTTCATAATAAGCGAGTGGTGCTTTGGAATATTGTCACGTCGAACACTTTTGGATGTCACAACCATGCGTTGACAAAGTACAAAGATGGACATCGTGGGTATGCGGGTTTGGATGAAGATGAGAAAGCGTTTGTTAGACAAGAATATAGTAATGCGGTTTTACCTAGAGACATCAAAACCGGTCTTCACCAAAAAAGTCCCGATAAACCTCAACCGTCAAGTAAACAAATTTACAACGTGACATCTAAGATTCGGAGGGAATTAAAAGGCGATCGAAATCCCGCACAACAAATGTTAGCTCTAGCCGTAGAAGCTAACTATGTTCATTGGTACGAGACCGGTTGGTATAATGTTATAAACGCAACGACTGAAGAAGAATTCAAGGAGGCGTGGAACACTTTTAGTACGAAGTGGATTCAATTAGCGTCTTGCGTCTCAAAGACTTGGGGTGAGCATGCCTCTAAATTCGTATTATGTTATACGAATGAGTACTTCTGTAACACCCGGTGTTGTCCGAGGTTATTCGGGCCGGGTTCCCCCTTGAAGTGGTTCATGTATTGGCTCAAGTGATTTAGTGCTTTAAAGGATTGTAAGTACTACTCATATCAACAAGATGCATCTTCTTTTCTGGTGGCTCATCTTAAGAACTCTTCAGTTAAGCGTGCTTGCTGGAGAGTAGTCTTAGGATGGGTGACCTCCTGGGAAGTTCTCAGGATGCGCACGAGTGAGGTCAAAGTGCGCTGGAAAGGACCCGTGTTGGTCTGTGGGCGATGTACGCAGCCTGACGAGCTACCGTGAATGACATTTCGGCCTTTAGTTGGGGCCGGGGTGTTACAACTTCCATCTCGGAAACACGGCTACATCTCGTGTAGAGTCAGCTCATTCCCTTTTGAAAACGTGGTTAAAAAGTGCACATCTTACACTCGACTTATACGGGTTCCTAACCCGACCTGGTATTGGCATTAGCGAATCCGTATTTGTAATACGGTTGTAGCAATTCGGATTCAGAATCCGTCTAAACCTCGCCAATATCGCATAAACAACGACTCAATATCACTTAAGCAAACCGACGTCACTTTTACATTATGCAAATTCTCATTTACGCATTAAACGACTAAACATGATTTCGATAAAACTTGTACCGTCTTCATTAGTCTTAAAACTCGTAAAACTGAGGGTTTTAAATAAACTTTTACACATACATGAATCGAAAAATAGCACTTAAATGATAATTCAAATAATGAATTATCACTTTGTGCACATTTCCTATAGTAACCCGTCATAGCTTTGACGTCATAGCACGGATAGGTATCGACGCACCTTGAACTCTAAGACTCGCGTCTTCGAGTCCAAGACGCGCCGAACGGGTCCAAATTCCCCCATAATTTGGTGGCGACTCCGAAAACGGCTTTTTAAATGATTTTTCAATATTTCTTTAAAATGCTTTAAACAAGTTAGGCAATGACATCCCCCATAGCTAATCAAGCTAAGACCCGCAGAGCGCGCTTTTATGCGCCATGACGCGGTACGCACTTTTTCCTGCGAGGCGCATTCCGCCCCGGCGCCCCCACGCGGGGCGAGGTCGGGCGCGCGCAGGGCGTCGAAAGGGATCCGCGATTTTCCGGTATCCTGATGAATCGTATTTAGTAGGTATTAGGAGCGTCGGTTTTAGCTCGTTTCGGAAAGATTTAATGTGATTTTACGATGATTTTGTGACTTACGAGTGATGTGGTATTATGCGAGTTCGTGACGTTAAATCGTGCTTGGAAGTGTACTACGACGAGAATGGAGAAGAGCTGAAGAGAAGAGCAGCAAAGAAGCTGCAGAAGGAGTCAGAATCACTTCCGCGAGCGAGCCGCGAGAGGGCCGCGAGCAGGCCGCGGACACTTGTTTCGTGGGCTTCATTTTCCTTATTTTGTTTTGTTGGGCTTTTGGAAAAACTTATTATGTTACTTAACCTAATTGTTGAACGTAGTTGAGGGGCATCATTCATTAACAGCTTCTTCACTTTTTCATTTCTTTTTAGCTTAGGGTTTTAGTTTTAGTTTTCTTTGTTTTGGAAAATCGGGAGATTGAAGATTGAGCTTCCCAAGTATTTTGTAACCGTCGGTATGAGCAACTAATCTCCCTTATCTCGGTTTAAGTAATTGAAACGGTTGGTTTTAATTGTGAGTTTGAAAGTTCTAGTCTTTATTTTGATTATTGATTATTGCTCGGTTTTGAATTATTATCTGCGTGATTGATTTGTGATTGCTAGGTGCGCAACTAGTCGTCTTATTAATCGCGTAATTGTTAGTTTTGTTAGTTGAACGGTTTACGTTGATTAACTTAACGCTAGTAACGACTAGGTTTAATTATTGAACGGTTTACGTTGATTTTTATTCCTAGGAGCGATTTTCATAACATCTAAAGTACAACTGGATTGTATGTGCTATTTGTTCCTTATCGATTCTCTTGTCGTTAAAGCTGCTAACTGATTAAATCTTGAACGGTTTACGTTAAGGTTGTCTTTTGGTTAGGGTTAGTTAAGAACGGTTTACGTTTTAATTAGCTAAACATAAGGAGGATTAGAATTGTATGATTCACGATAAGGTAGTCAAGAGTATAAACTAGAACCGGATAACCATGATCGATTAACTCTAAACCGTGGATTTTATCTTGAACCGAGATCCTTTTAACTTCTCATTTTCCTTTCCTTTTATTCTCTGCTTTTGCTTTGATATTATAGTTTGATTAGTTTAGTAAAACAACAAAACCCCCCCCCCCCTTTATTAGTTATCTGTTACTCTGTTACTTTGTATTTGCTTTCATCTGTGCTTAGCTTGAATTCGATTAGCCTTATTCCCTGTGGTTCGACCCCTTACTTCCGCTTTACTATTTGTTTAGTATTAGGATTTAAGTGTTATAAATTGTTAATTTGCGGCATACGACTTAGGACCGTCAAATTTTGGCGCCGTTGCTGGGGAATAGGCGTTAATTGTGTTTTATAGTGTAGTGTACATAGTCCTTATTTTTATTTTTATTTTTTTTAGTTTTTAGTTTTGTTTTTGTTTTATTTTAGGTTAGATGGCTTCTAAATATTTTCCCCAATATGAGAATGAATTGTTTTATAAATATTTTAATAGACTCCATGAATATGTCATTCGTTGTCGTCATCCTTATCAAACTTGGGAGCTTTGTCACGTGATTTTTAACGGTTTGAATGAGGAAACTACAGGACATGTTTATGCTACGACTGAAGGGAGGTTCCTGTATGAGATGAACTATGATGAGAAGTGGGACTTTTTCCTTTATTTGGCTCATGACACGGAGCAATGGGAGTTGTACAATTCATCTCTTAGAAGATCTCAACCGAGACCTAGTGAATCATCTATGTCCACGGAAGACATGATTAGAGCTCTAGCTAGTACCCAGATGGCCTTTCAAACTAGTGTGGCTGAAATCCAACTAGAGACTAAGGCTAGTATCGAGAACCTTGAGTGTAAAGCTACGCAAATAGCAGAAGCTATAGCTAGACTTGAGGCGCGAGATAATCATGTTCTTAATTTTGATGAATCTGAAATTGGGTATGATGGTGAGTTTGATACACCCCCTCCTTTAGAACCCGATGTGAATAACTCGTATAAGACTTTTGATAATGATAGCGATGATGGTTTTTGGGATGATGATGAGGAGGAGGAGGATTGTGAGTCGAGCTTTTGTATTCCCTCTCCCGATTTGAGTGATAATGTGATTCTAGAGGATTCACCGAGTGTTAGTTTAGAGAATGAGCGAGACGGAGAAGACTTTGAAGGGAGAGGGGAAAATAAGGAGGAAATTGAGCTAGTTGATGTACTCCTTCCGACGGATGCATTGATCATAAATCCCTTAGATGATTCGTTGGCTTTAATACCTAAGGTTCCTTGTCTGTCTTTGTCTTGTCACCCCATTTCCTCTATACATGATTCATCATGTAAAGAGTCATTCTGTGACATAAAGCCTACTTTTAGGAGCCCAGAGAAATATGTATCATGTGCGTATACTCTCTTTGATCATGCATGCTATAGTTTGATTTTTATTTGCTATTATCACTTTTATGGTGTGTTTGCTAGCATGTTTGACAGGTTACTACGAGCTTTGAGCAGTTCCGCTCTTGACAGGAGGCTTAAGTTAGAAGTTTGAAAAAGGAAAAAGGCGTCGAGCGAACGACGTTAAACAAAAGCGCTATCGGGGAGGCAACCCTTGATTTATCGTTTTATTTCTGCATTTAAGTTTAGTTTTTATTTCATTAACAGGTGCTTGTGACGGTGTGTTACATGTTTCAGGATAATTGAGCTCAAGAACTAACGACCCGAAGCCCTTGTAGTCTTGTGTTGTTGGAATTCCGTGTGTCGTCATGGTCACTATGTACGATTCAGTGGTTATTATTATCGAATGTACTTGATGTTTGGTACTGCTGCGTTCTACCTTTTATTGATGGATATGAGGGGCGATTTGGGTGTCATATCGAGGCTACTTGTGGATTGTATTACTGCTGATTTGTGAGGCTTTGTTGGTATTATCGAGTGAAGTGGATGTCGATTGCCTTGCTATTATGATCACGCTGCTGAATTTCATAGTGAGTGATGTCCCATTGAGTCAGATTCTGTCCGCTGTTTGGTTCGTGACACCGTCTTGCTGACGATGGTAACACTAAGTTGATGAAGTTTGTTGTTGTGAGCTCGAGCTAGTGAATTACGGAGTATAAGATTTGCTTCACGAAGAATAGTGCGGAAGACTGTCTTGCATTTTTAGTTTAGTTTTCGTTTAGTTAAATGGGTGCTCGTAACGGTTTGCTTAATGTTTCAGGATTTACGAGCTTAAGATTGAAGACCCGACGCCCCTTGTATTCGTGTGAGATTTTATGATAAAAAAAAAAAAAAAGGGGCAAGATGAGACCAGAACCGAAAACGCGGGCTAGGCGCGGGCAGGTGCGCGGGCCCAGCGCGAGCATACCTTCAGAACAGGCCTCCACAACAAAAATAAAGAAAAGAAAAAAAAAAAAAAACATCAAAAAAAAAAAAAAAAAAGAAGCAGCAGAGCTAAAAATGAAGGAGAAGAGCACGGCACCTTGCCCCACCTCACCACCCTCGACGACCACTCACCTGCGCCGCCGCCCTCACGCCGAACACCACCGGAGCTTCACTATACGCCGCCCACTCGTCGGAGCTCCGGCAACCTTCTCCATCAAAACCCTAATTTCCGAAATTTGGGGTTTTCTTTCTCATTCAATTTTGAGTCGATATTGAGGTGCAATAAGGTCGATTTTGGGCTTCTAATTGCTTTACAAGTGAGTACTCATGCGTGTTCTCCCTCAAGTAAGCGTGGTGAGTTTCTTTTCTCTCGGTTTTGGTGCATTTTCGGTTTACACTGGGTGGTACTGCGGTTTCTTTGCTATTGATCCATCGAGTTGCAGTAGTCGGGTTGTGTTCTGACTTCTACGTGCACTCCACGAGTTTTGACGCGAGTTTACATCCTCGATGTTGCTTGGTAATTCTGATTTCACTCGTTTTTGGTGTGTGTGGGCGGTCAATATTCGTTGCTGCTACGTTTTTCTTGTCGTGGGTGATTTTTGAAGGATGTTCGGGTGCATGACGTGCCGTCCACATTACCCTATCAGAACCCGTCCTCGTCTTTGCCAAGTGGGTGAGTTATTCACGCATTTCATTATCATAATGTCATCAACTTGGTCGCCACGTTGCTGCACTTTTTCTATGTTGTTGTTGGAGCTAATTTTGACTAAAACCCGACCTCTAGCGTGGGCTTATTCTGATTTTTGTCGGGTATGAGTGGTTTGCTGTTAAATTTGATTTGATAAGTTTGAGTTGGGTCCGTTTGCTATGTCGTGATTTTGTTGCGGCTGTGTGTTGCTATATAGCGTCTTTGCTGATGACGGGTCTTTTTGACCTGTTGGCGAGTGTGTGCAACATTCATTGTTGCTGTGTTCTGCACTTGTTAATGTTATCATGGTAATTCCGTCTTCTCTGTTGACGGTTATGAGCTGATTCAGTGAGTTTGTGGTGCGGCTGCGTATTCTAATGCGTGAGTATCGTACATCTTGTTCCTTGCTGGTTGTTGGTTATTACTGAGAGTATGTTGTGAAGCTTCGTTCTGTGACTGCTGATTTGGTTGGTGACATCGTAATCCTGTTGACGGTGACTTTACGTGAAGGGAGTTTCATGTAGTGAGTTTGAATGTGTCGACAGAGCTCCTAATTGTCGTGCAAAGATATTCCTTCCCCAGTTTATACTTTGTGTCCCAATTCATCACATTGAGGATAATGTGACATTCAAGTGTGGGGGAGTGAATCATTGTGATGTGTATATTTTTGCCTTTGTATTATTCTTTTTGTTTAAAAAAAAAAAAAACAGAAAAAAATGAAAAAGAAATAAAGTGAATCCCGCTAGGTGAAAACCCGAAAGGGCGCCTAGGCAAAATTAGGATATGTGGCCGAGGGCGGAGTGAAACCGCAAGGGCGGCACTCCGAGTAAAATGAAGAATCGAGATGCGTGCCACGAGCGTAGAAGTGAGGAAATAAGCTAGAGTGAAACCCGCAAGGGCGGGCACTCTAGGCAAAATGAGAGAATTAGGAAAAAAATGTTCTAATACTTCCAATTTTACCGGCGTGGCGACATAAGAAGGGTGACACAGAAGGACGGAAGGGTAGGTTAGTGGCTACGGTGAGAAGTAATCGCGGTGCACGGAGTAGTGGGCACCTCTCTTGCGATTGGGTTTGACTTATTTCCGGGGTAAAGGCGTTTAAGAGCTTGCTTGTGTGGGTTGTTTGTGTGTGTGACATACGTCTTTTGTCACAGGAGAACGTTAGTAGCACAAGTAAGCCGGGCTAGGATGGAGAAATAAGGGGCGTAGTTGGGTTTCTGTCATCATTGTCACGGTTGTCGTTGAGTCGATGGGTATGCATTTCCTAGATTTTGAGGACTTCTATCATTTTGATGCGAGATTGAGTGAAAATGGCTACTACTCAAGCCATTCGAGGGAGTTAGAGGTTGGAATTTTGAGTGCGACTTGTTTTGATTTAAGTCCACCACGTTTCTTGAGAGCTAGTGTAGGTTTGAAGGGAATGGCGTTCCTTGAGTTTACTCGAGGACGAGCAAAAGCTTAAGTGTGGGGGAATTTGATGAGTCGTATTTAGTAGGTATTAGGAGCGTCGGTTTTAGCTCGTTTCGGAAAGATTTAATGTGATTTTACGATGATTTTGTGACTTACGAGTGATGTGGTATTATGCGAGTTCGTGACGTTAAATCGTGCTTGGAAGCGTACTACGACGAGAATGGAGAAGAGCTGAAGAGAAGAGCAGCAAAGAAGCAGCAGAAGGAGTCAGAATCACTTCCGCGAGCGAGCCGCGAGAGGGCCGCGAGCAGGCCGCGGACACTTGTTTCGTGGGCTTCATTTTCCTTATTTTGTTTTGTTGGGCTTTTGGAAAAACTTATTATGTTACTTAACCTAATTGTTGAACGTAGTTGAGGGGCATCATTCATTAACAGCTTCTTCACTTTTTCATTTCTTTTTAGCTTAGGGTTTTAGTTTTAGTTTTCTTTGTTTTGGAAAATCGGGAGATTGAAGATTGAGCTTCCCAAGTATTTTGTAACCGTCGGTATGAGCAACTAATCTCCCTTATCTCGGTTTAAGTAATTGAAACGGTTGGTTGTAATTGTGAGTTTGAAAGTTCTAGTCTTTATTTTGATTATTGATTATTGCTCGGTTTTGAATTATTATCTGCGTGATTGATTTGTGATTGCTAGGTGCGCAACTAGTCGTCTTATTAATCGCGTAATTGTTAGTTTTGTTAGTTGAACGGTTTACGTTGATTAACTTAACGCTAGTAACGACTAGGTTTAATTATTGAACGGTTTACGTTGATTTTTATTCCTAGGAGCGATTTTCATAACATCTAAAGTACAACTGGATTGTATGTGCTATTTGTTCCTTATCGATTCTCTTGTCGTTAAAGCTGCTAACTGATTAAATCTTGAACGGTTTACGTTAAGGTTGTCTTTTGGTTAGGGTTAGTTAAGAACGGTTTACGTTTTAATTAGCTAATCATAAGGAGAATTAGAATTGTATGATTCACGATAAGGTAGTCAAGAGTATAAACTAGAACCGGATAACCGTGATCGATTAACTCTAAACCGTGGATTTTATCTTGAACCGAGATCATTTTAATATCTTTTATTTTCCTTTCCTTTTTATTCTCTGCGTTTGCTTTAGTATTATAGTTTGATTAGTTTAGTAATTCACCAAAAAAAAACCCCTTTTATTAGTATCTGTCACTCTGTTACTTTATATTTGCTTTCATCTGCGCTTAGCTTGAATTCGATTAGCCTTATTCCCTGTGGTTCGACCCCTTACTTCCGCTTGACTATTTGTTTAGTATTAGGATTTAAGTGTTATAAATTGTTAATTTGCGGCATACGACTTAGGACCGTCATATCCTCACAAACAAATTTCGATAATTGGCATACAATTATGGGAACGACACCTAGAGCGCCTCGATCTAGATCTACCACCGCACATGAATCACAAGCGTCCCGAAAATTAGTATTTGAAAGTGTGTCGGATGAAGAGTAGAGCGAGCCAATGGATGTTTCATGTTTATGTCGACGATTACGTTGTTGTTATGTACTACGAATTTATATCTTACTATGTGACGTATCGTTTTTAATTAATTCTTACGTTTCATGTTTACATCTTATGGATGTTTCATGTTTATATCTTGTGTGACGTATCGTTTATAATTAATTTGTAAGTAAATTACCGTATATGTAGGACTAAATACTGGACGTCAGTCCACACGTAAGACGTAAATCTGGAAACCAGTCCATAGTAGGACTAAATACTGGACGTCAGTCCACACGTAAGACGTAAATCTGGAAATCAGTCCATAGTAGGACTAAATATTGGACGTCAGTCCACACGTAGGACGTAAATCTGGAAATCTGTCCATAGTAGGACTAAATACTGGACGTCTGTGACATGACTTGACGTCCAGGTTAATGTCCTTCAACGGAGTGGTTTCCAGATTTACGTTTTACCTGTGGACTGACGTCCAGTATTTAGTCCTACTGTTGACTGGTTTCCAGATTTACGTTCTACCTGTGGACTGACGTCCAGTATGTAGTCCTACTGTGGACTGATTTCCAGATTTACGTCTTACGTGTGGACTGACGTCCAGTATTTAGTCCTACTATGATTGAATACGAGCAATACATTGAAATACAATACGACCACATTAACACATAGATGTTACACACATAGGAATTTAATTCATTTCACAGTAGATAGTGGTTACACATAAGAAAGTACTACTTAGACATAGATATTACACAAAACAAACTACTACTTAGACATTACAACTAACATTACCACACTAACACATATTACTAGTTCATAACAAACTCCTCCTTAAATTGCATACAACCGACACAAATACATCACTAATCTGTTGCGTACCCTTCCGATGACGAATCTCTAGGCATATCTAGCTCTTCCTCTTCATGACTGATGAACATCTCGTAGATGTGAAGTTTTTCAAGAGGACCGATGAAAATTTCACCATCTCCCATGCACAAATTGAATAAAGTCGTAGGAGGGACTATTGTCTCACATCTTTTGAACATTTGAACCACCCTTTTAGAGCGACGAACTGGAGGGGAAGACTGAGCTTTCGCAGCCTTTTCTTTCCGCTTCGAGGCCGTGACAGCACGACTACTCGTACGACTCTTGGGGGGAACCATAATGTTCTTTTCTCTATCTGTCATCTGCAAAAATAAATTAAAATATGATTAGTTAAATAAAAACAACATAAACAACAATAGCAAGTCAGAAAATATAAACGTTTACTGTCAACACCATGGTATGACAAAAATCTGGAAAACCAACCATGGATAGACAATGAAATTCGTTGTCATATCCGTGGTAAAACAAAAATCTGGAAATACATCCATGGTATGACAAAAAACTGGAAACACATCCATGGAGGGACTAAATCTGGAAACACATCCACAGATGGACGAAATTCTGGAAACACATCGACTGAAGGACAAAAAACTGGAAACACATCAATGGAAGGACAAAATACTGGACGTTCTACCCATAAAACGCCGAAAAGTTCAACAGTTTTTACCAACTACGACAAAAAATTCATCCCAAATTCAACAACAACACATGAACAATATACAATATACAACTTTTACAAGCAATTTTTACCAAAAAATTCATCCCTAATTTACGTTTTCTCATGAACAATATACAAGATTTACAACCATATTTTACCAAAAACGAAAAAAAATTCATCCCTAAATTACAAAGGACACACAAATGAACAACATACAACAAAGCATCTAACAATTACAAAACAACAAACACATGAACAACAAACAAAAAATTAAATCAAAACAGGAACACAACAGATCTAAAATAAATTCCAGATCTAAAAAAAAAAAAAAAAAAAAACAACAAACAAAAAATACAAAAAATAAACGGGTTTTAAAAAAAAAAACAAGAATAGATCTAAAAACAAACGGGTTAAACATTAACATACTTGCAGGCGTGTTCCTCGTCGACGGTGGTGGAATGTCCGGTGATGGTGGTGGGCGAAACGACGAAGGTGGTGCTGACGAAAGTTGCTGGTGGGGCGCGAATCGACGGTGGTGGCTCAGCAAATATAGTGTTTGTGGTTGTTAAAAAGGTTAGGTTTTTTTTGAAAATAAAAAGGTTAGGTTTTTGGCTGAGCAAATATAAGGATTTCAGATTAGGATTTTGGGGAGATTTTTAGATTTGTAGGTTCAATTTATTCAATTAAATGTTTTCATTAGATTTGTAGGTTCAATTGATTCAAATCAAATCTTTTTTTTTTTTTGGTTTTCATTTGGGTTTTCAAAAAAAAAAGAGTAAAAAATATGAGTTAGAGAGAGAGTAGGGGTGATAAGGCTTAGTCGCGTCACCTAATCAAAAATAAATCCAAACTCAACACTAGGGTAGCTAGGGTAAGTCGGGTCGAAATCCACAGGGAGATGGTCGTAATGTTGGTTATTTTGAGTGATTCTAGTCTAGGTTTACTAAAGCTAGAGCGAAAAGAAGGGTTTAAACTTATGGAAAAAGGTCTAGGAAGTCGGGTTAGGCAATGGGTAAGTCGAGGTCAAGGATAATGATCGGGATGAGTAAGGAATCGCACACGCTAAGGGTTAAGCTCGTCCTCTCGGTCTTAAGCTTCCTTTAGGTCTCGAATGCGGGCTCTCGCAACTTACAATCGAGGGTCCTAATGTTTAGTCTCGCGCCTACCCTAGAACTAGGCTTTCGTTCTTAAGTTCAAGGGTGCTAGATACTCGCTAAAACGTGATCAAGGAATCAACGAGAGCAATCAACCAAGACATAAACAAAGCAAGCACAAAACCTACTCAAAAAGATCATCAAATACAATCAAAACCAAAACCCATGCTTCACCCTTCTTCCTAGATGAAAAGACTACTCACACATAGCGAATTTAACAACAAAAGCAAAAGAGAAAGATGAAAACATGATCAACGATGATAAATAATGAAATGATAATCAAATAAGAGAAGTTGAATACAAAGCCTAATCAGAAATTGCAAGAGAAAATGAAATAACAAAGGCAACAATACCGAAATAGGATGATCAAACAACGTTTCCGAGTCGAGAATTCAAAGTACAAGAAGGAAAAATGATCAAACCCTAAATTTTGGAGAGAAACTAGTTTAAAGTGTCTTGAGAATGCTCTAAAAAAATCAAACGAAAATATAATGTAGAAGGCCTTCAAATTGACGAAGTATATAAAGTACACGAGGAGTCGCAACTCGTCCCTGGGCTCCGAGACACTCATCCCGACCGAGACAAGGCCAACCCGACCGGGACACACCTGGTCCCGTGTTCTTCAGTTTTCATGCTCTTTTGGTCCCTTTTTGTACTTAGCTTATTTTGCATTGTTTTTCGTCCCAAGGCTAAGGGACGTGGCTCATGAGTAGGGACGAGTCTTAGGATGATAATGAGAGCTTGAAATCCCATCCCAAGGTCCCGAGACACCTTCATTTAGTGAAACGAGGCTCGTACGCAAGCGAAACGCAACGAAACCAACTCGAATCACCTCAAAACTTCACGAAACTTTATGAAACTTCACGAAACCTCCCGAATAGCATCCGAAACTCCAAATATGCGCGTTTACCTGCAATATAGACACAAAAACGCAGCAGGGCCAAAACGGAGAGAAATAGGAGCCAAAATGCATATAAAAGTACGAGAATCGCAAAGAAACGCAAACGAACAAGGGGCTATATGTATGTAAATATATGAGACATCAAACTCCCCCAAACCGAATCGTTGCTTGTCCTCAAGCAACCAAGTGTGACAGAAAATAGAGGACAAGGCGAGCATAAGGAAACTTCCCTGAACAATCACCAAACCGCAAGCAGCTTTAGCAAATGGCAATCGATCCCGAAACAGCAAGGGACGTATGGAAATAGCAAGCTAACGGCTGAGAATTACAAGACGGCGCAGAATGAATAACATGGCTTAAACTGTGGCTCTCTAGCAATCAAATCACGGACCTCTCACGGGTTCCACTCTAGCACAAATGATGAACAAGGTGATATATGTGATGACACTCACCTACTCGACTGGTGGAAGCACGCCCGCAGTCTAATGTGGACCAAATCTCGCATTCCCGTACACAATAATGTCACAAAAATGAAGCAAACATGAGGGCTTACATAGAATAAGAGGTGTGTAAAGGCCATAGAGAGGATAAGGGTGATAAGGTGGAACAAATGATTATGGAATCGTGGAGCTAAGCCACTAGAAACCACTCGTACTACTCAAGTGCTCGTCCAACCAAAACGGAACCCAACTCTCATGAAAAACGAACCGAAAGCAGCATATCGGTCTCCTTTACACATCAACGCAACATAGAAATTGAATACGAATGCTCACTCATGTAAAACAACAACAACTTTTTCATTTTTGTACACACATTTTCTTTCTTTTGATTTTTTGTTGTGTTTTATTTTTTTTTTCTGATTTTTATGTTTCTTTTTTTCTCTTGAGCAAAGACAATACATACATGTTGCGGAAAACCTCATAAAAGGTCGGGGAAACAGCAATCCCGACGCAAATTCACCATCACTCTCAAGCAAACGACATCAGCAAGTCGTAGCACGATCAAAACCCGAAGGACAAGCACAAGAGTAAGCAAAAGCGGTAACTAGCTAGGCTAGGGTAGGCTATATGGCAATGTAGCTAGCAAACTCATGTGGGTAAAGGGTAAAAGGATCATATAAGAGAGGATAAAAGCAATGCAAGAACAAGGTGAATAATAAGAGAATCAACTAAAGCCTCATATGCATAAACAAGTGACAAAATCGCGGGGAACAACGGGATAGGGGCCACACTTATGCGTGTTGATAATACGTACCCACGAGGAGAACTACTCACAAAATAAGCACGGGGACCGGGATAGATGAACCGGCCGCAGGAGGCTAAAAACCTCACAATAAGAGTAGCTAAAGTCCATGAAATGATAAAGCCAAACAGTAAAAGCACGCCATCATCTGCAAACGCGTCTCAACATCCCCGTAGCGCTAAACCAACAATATAAATCATGCCAAAGCCAAAAGTATACAAGGGAAGGGATGTCGGGAAAGAATCAAGGTAAAAACGGCTCGCAAACAACGATCGGGATACGTATTTTTGTGATTTTTTGAAATTTTCTGATTTTTTGGTGTTTTTCTGATTTTTCAGATTTTTTTGGATTTTTTTGGAATTTTTGAAACATGAAAAACGAAAAAGAAAATGCAAAAATAAAGCAGAGCGAATGCAAAACGTTCCTCCCCCCAAACCAAACAACACATTGTCCCCAATATGTCCTAAAGCACATCAACACGGGGACCTTAAAAGAAGGGGGATAAAATGATAAAAAGTCTCAAAAGAAATAAAGTACATACATGATATTTACAATGATAAAACGTCCCCCCAAACCAGCTTCAATGGGAGGCTCAGCAATGGGTACTTAGAAGTACCACCATCCATGGGTCTCGTCGTAGACGAACCCGCTTCCATCAGCCTCCTCATCATCATATCCGTCTCCATCATCAAACTCATCACCATTTCGGCCAGCAACATCAAGGCCTACATGAGCACTCGCTTGGCTTGCAGTAAAGCCAACTCCATTGCCCCTTGGAACTTGAGCGGCGGTAGGCCTTGAATTATCCGAAAGCTTCACCATTTTCTTTGTTTCAGATGTGGGTTCGGTGTGAGCTGAAGTAGAAGGAGAAACAGTAGCTTCCAAGTCCTTTAGCAAGTTCTTACGCCTTAGAAAAGTACGTTCCGGCTCCGGATCAAACTGAATTGCCAAGCCTTTTTGAGACGTACGCGTGTTCCTGGGCATGCAAAGACACTAGAGGAAACTATAATTAGCGGCCTCAAGGAATTGAGGTTCCTTGAGACAAGAGTAACAATAAGACAAGAACCAAATAATCAACAAAAACAAAAGCCGTCTCCCCGGCAACGGCGCCAAAATTTGATTAGGCTTAGTCGCGTCACCTAATCAAAAATAAATCCAAACTCAACACTAGGGTAGTTAGGGTAAGTCGGGTCGAAATCCACAGGGAGATGGTCGTAATGTTGGTTATTTTGAGTGATTCTAGTCTCGGTTCGAATGGTTGAGGTTTACTAAAGCTAGAGCGAAAAGGAGGGTTTAAACTTATGGAAAAAGGTCTAGGAAGTCGGGTTAGGCAATGGGTAAGTCGAGGTCAAGGATAGTGATCGGGATGAGTAAGGAATCGCACACGCTAAAGGTTAAGCTCGTCCTCTCGGTCTTAAGCTTCCTCTAGGTCTCGAATGCGGGCTCTCGCAACTTACAATCGAGGGTCCTAATGTTTAGTCTCGCGCCTACCCTAGAACTAGGCTTTCGTTCTTAAGTTCAAGGGTGCTAGATACTCGCTAAAACGTGATCAAGGAATCAATGAGAGCAATCAACCAAGACATAAACAAAGCAAGCACAAAACCTACTCAAAAAGATCATCAAATACAACCAAAACCAAAACCCATGCTTCACCCTTCTCCCTAGATGAAAAGACTACTCACACATAGCGAATTTAACAACAAAAGCAAAAGAGAAAGAAGAAAACATGATCAACGATGATAAATAATGAAATGATAATCAAATAAGAGAAGTTGAATACAAAGCCTAATCAGAAATTGCAAGAGAAAATGAAATAACAAAGGCAACAATACCGAAATAGGATGATCAAACAACGTTTCCGAGTCGAGAATTCAAAGTATAAGAAGGAAAAATGATCAAACCCTAAATTTTGGAGAGAAACTAGTTTAAAGTGTCTTGAGAATGCTCTAAAAAAATCAGACGAAAATATAATGTAGAAGGCCTTCAAATTGACGAAGTATATAAAGCACACGAGGAGTCGCAACTCGTCCCTGGGCTCCGGGACACTCATCCCGACCGGGACAAGGCCAACCCGACCGGGACACACTTGGTCTCGTGCTCTTCAGTTTTCATGCTCTTTTGGTCCCTTTTTGTACTTAGCTTCTTTTGCATTGTTTTTCGTCCCAAGGCTAAGGGACGTGGCTCATGAGTAGGGACGAGTCTTAGGATGATAATGAGAGCTTGAAATCCCGTCCCAAGGTCCCGAGACACCTTCATTTAGTGAAACGAGGCTCGTACGCAAGCGAAACGCAACGAAACCAACTCGAATCACCTCAAAACTTCACGAAACTTTACGAAACTTCACGAAACCTCCCGAATAGCATCCTAAACTCCAAATATGCGCGTTTACCTGCAATATAGACACAAAAACGCAGCAGGGCCAAAACGGAGAGAAATAGGAGCCGAAATGCATATAAAAGTACGAGAATCGCAAAGAAACGCAAACGAACAAGGGGCTATATGTATGTAAATATATGAGACATCAAGGGGTAGTGAAGGTAATTTTTATGAAAAACATCGTCGATTCGTAGTAAAACGTCATCGATATAAAGCAGCCCCCTTAATAAACTTACCCCAAATTTCCCTCCAAATTTTGGCTCCAAAATTTCCCTCCAAATCTCCCTCCAAATTTCCCTCCCAATTATTTCAGTTGTTCTATCTATTAAAGCTGAAAACGCATCCTTTATTATTTCTTAAAACTGAAAATAAACTTACACTTGTTCTTTCTTTCTTAAATTTCATCCTCACGTATTCCCAAAAAATATCGTCATCGTCAAACACGTTTTTTTACAGAAATAAAATGTAAATGTGGCTTACCTTGTGCTCATCGAACCTTTTGGACTTCGCAAAATCGCAGGAGAAAGTTTGTAACTTGTAAATTCTACAAGTCCGATTTGAATAGGCGTGGTTGTGGGTTTTTCAGGTGGGTTGATGATGATAATACGGTTTGGCAAAGGAATGTAATTAACGATTTGTTGAGCGAAATTAGAAGCCTCAAAAGTGAAGTTTATCAACCTAGCGAAGACCATGTGAAGACTCCAAATGCAAATCATGGGGAAATAGTTAAGGAAGTTTTAGAATAAGTGATTAAATTGAAGAAGGAGAATAAGAAGAATCAAATTATATTAGTTGGTCTCTTTGTTTTGATTTGTATTGTCTATGGCAAATTAGGCTAGTTAAATGTATTGGCTATGGCAAACATATGTATGCAGTGGTTATGTTTTCAGGGGAATAAAGTATGTTTTTGGTTGTTTTAATTTTGTTGTTCATTTGTGAAGTACTACCTTTTATTAGTGATACTTTGTTAAGTGCTACCTTGTGTTACTAATATTTTGTTCAGTACTGCCTCTTGTTTATTCTTATTTTTTAAGTACTAGCTCTTGTTTATTCTTATTTGTTAAGTACTGCCTTTTGTTTATTCTTACGTCTTTGGTTTCCATCAACAAGCTCAACCCTTTTCGCTTTCGATTTTCTTTCTTCCTGCAAACAAGCTCAACCCTTTTCTTTTAGACCACAACTCCCCAACTTCTTTATACCCTAAATCAGTTTTGACAACATCCACCAAATTGAAGTAGCAGATCGACTTCATCTACCATATCAACTTTCATCAGCATTCCCCCAATCCCTGGATTAACATACTCAGTCTCATGCTTCGCTGTTTAGAAATAACCCCCATGGAAAACCCATAATTTTGCATAAAAATCAATTTCTTCATTCACATTTCTTCTCATCCTATAATAAAAGTTACAGCCATTACATAATTCAATGGAGAACAACAGAATAACTATAAAACAAAAAAAAAAAAATAACGCATTAATTTGACTACTTCAAACCCAAAAATTTAAAATTAGGGCACCCCATTTTTAAAAGGAGCAACCTTTGTCAGAAAAGAGATGACATTAAACCAAAAAAAATAATGGGGTAGGTTTTAAAAGGAGCATCCTACCTGTGTTGATGGAAGAAGATGATGGAAGAAGATGAAAAGAGTAATTGAGTTGATGAAGAGTGAAGATCAGAACGAGGAAGACCAACAAATTATTTTGGGAAAATGAAAGGAAATAAGGGAAATGAAGGGAATTTAGGGAAATAAGGGTAGGTTTTAACAAAAGACAATTGAAATTCATTTTTGAAAGTTCTCACACGTGCCAAATAAGGTCAACCAAAAACTTGACCATTTCTCACCGGATTCCGTCAATTGGTACCTTTTAACAAATTTTGGAAAAAAAAGTCCAATTAAACAAAAAAAAATTAAAGTTACTATCTCACAAATGACCCTAAATAAAAGGTACTATCTGACAAAAAACCCAAGATTAAATAAAGACGCAAATTGTACAGCACACCACCCAACATAAAAGTGATGAGGTACTATTGCCCCAACTGTCTATTTTTAGCCATTTGCTTTACGTAGTCGGCTAATTATTTCGCGCAGTTAGCTTTTCTTTTCACTAATTATACTTAAGGATTTTCTTTTCACTAAAAACACGCGATTGCATTATATTATACATTCATGAATGATATCACCACAATAAATAAAGTGAATTCTTATTTGATAATACTAGTGATAAGATACGTGCTCCGCACGTGAACTCTTATTTGATTTGTATTGAGCATATGATAAATAAAGTGTAATTATCTAATATAAATTCTCAATACCCAAAGCGCACTTGCTGCAAGATGAATTTCATAGTTTCCCCGAAAACATCCAAAGATCCAATTTTGTAACAAGATAAATTTCCAAAGAACGCCAAGAAAATACACGAAAGTTCCAAATGTGTTACTGACTTACTTCACCACAATTTTCTTTTCTATTAATAGACTTTAGAGACTATTAAGGCTTAAACGGATGACCTACAAACTAATCTAAATCCATCTTCGAGAGAGCACCAAAAGGGCGATTCTCCAAAAGTGGTTCAAACCCTAGTCTCAGATTTCATACAACGAGGACGTTACGAGCTAAACTAACTGATATCCTGATATAGGACGAGGACCACGAGTCCACCCCAAAAGCTAGCTCTAGAGCTGGTAGACCTTTGCCCTATATAAACCCCATATCAACCTCCCATACGATCGATGTGGGACTCTTACAATGACACAATCCTGGAACATTTCCACTCTAAAGCGGTCTAGATTACGAATTATTTTTGATATATTCGTCCAAATTAGGGCTTTATTTCAACTGTTATTATCTAACACAAAAGCAAAACAAAATTCAGCATTCACAATTACATGACATCTTATGATTCTTCAATCCCTAAATTTAATCATTCAGCAGTCATCAAGCTCATAAAATTCCACACGAATTAACCTTCTAGAGCAAGGATAACAAAATGCATCAAACACCCAATAAAATTCACAATTAAAATCATTTCATATTAATTTCAAATAAACAGAAAAAGTTGAAATTTTGCAGGTAATGGCATCTTCTATGAATGAAATTCAATAAACCCATTTAAAGTTATAGCAATTTTCTTCAAAAATTTTAAAAAAAAAAAAAAAAACATACTCCCTCTGTTCCACAATGTTAGTCCCATTTATCTTTTTGAAAGTCAAAGTTTCGTAACTTTGAGCGTATATAACATAAAGTCTATACAAAATTGTTATACGATAATAAGATATTTACATTCATTATTAAATTATCTTTCATAATATTTTATTTTCAATGAAATAAAAATTGCATATATGCGACGTAAAACATGGTTGAAGTGTCGCGTTAGAGACCGCGTAAAGTCAAACCGGGACTAAAATTGTGGCAGAGAAAGAGTACAACTTAGTGAGTTACAAAAAAAAAAAAAAAAAAAAAAAAATCAACAAAAAATGACTAACCTTGAAGAATATGAAAGAAAATGCTTTAACTATTGAGTTTTCCCAATAAACTATAACTACAGTAAAAGCCTAAAAATTGTACAAATTCAATCAAAAAATACAAAACAAAACAAAATCAATTTAACTATAGAAACTGATGAAAATTGTTGTAGATTTTCAACTGTGGTTAATTTATTTTGGGTCAAACTAAACTTCAAAAAGCTCTGTGTCTTGGGTTATAAACATGATGGGCCTCTAACTTGGGCTTTCGGATGGTTGGATCCAAGTATTTTCCTATTTTTCCAATACATTTTCGGCTGTTTGCAAACTGCTCCTGTAAAAACATCTTTAATAACACTTCACATACAAACCCCGCATTGATCGTGGAAGACTTTATAAGTGTAGAGGTTACTCCTCCCATTGCCAATTGGTTTTGGGATGGAACCCTCTTTGTAACAACCTGGTTTTTAGTCGACTTTAATTACTAAGGCGGAAATTAATTAAGTCTTAAACCAGCGTCATTAATTATACAATAAAATCCCAAATGTTACAACATCGTTCAAGAGTTGAATAAAACAACTCTAAGTACGGTAAATTAAAAGAGTAGTGTTAATTATATTACTCCATCCATTCAATTCCATTCACAACATTTCATTTTTTCACATTTGTCGAGGCAAATGTCGGAACGAAAATATCTACAATTTCACTCGATAAAAAAATCTAAAATTAGATATAATATTGTACCTATAAAGACGAATCAAACGAGATCACACACAACTATATTTTCATTTATAGATTGTCGGGAATTTCAAAGATTCCCGACATAGTTGAATAGTGTCAATAAAGCAAATGTAGTGAATGGAGTTGAATGGAGGGAGTACATATCTCTCGAAAAGCAACTAAAGTAAAGCATAAAAACGTCTCGTGGCCCCGTCCAAAATCCAGCTCCCGGTCCACGGTCATCCTGCACAATAAACTGATGGGGGGTGCCCGCTAAGCGGACAGTGACTAGCTATGCTCATACTTAACCTCGATTTCAATTACTTTGGTTTATTACGATCGCTTTATAATTATAACATTATGATAAAAACATAAACATGCTTATTACATATAGCATATAAAGACATATAAGTCATAATAAGCATGCGATTAAAGCGATAAATCATATAAGCATGATATTCAGTTATGAAAGCAAATAACAGATAATATCATAGCAATAGTGTCACAGCATATCAACAGGATTACGAAGCGATATCAGATCGCAAACAGACATACATATAGTATCATTCACATCATGCAGACTCAATTCACTTCAGAAATTTGTGGTCGTTAGTTTTCGAAGATGGTACACACTCGTTCTCATTTAATTCAAACAACACATACTGCTTACGAGCCTGACCACTGAGTAGGCCATTGTACTCTAGTCGCTTGCATCTCACTACCATAGTGCAGCGACTTACTCGACTCGTAAACCACGCCGAATACTATAGTACTTGCATCTCATCTTCTAGTGTTCGAAATGATTCGAACTTCAGATACAATCTCATCAAGTAATCTTTACGCAGGGTAAGAACGAATGCAAGTGTCGCGCCCACTAAGAACGAAACACGGCAAGAAGACAGAACCGCATAACCGATCTGAATCCACAAGGTCGCGGGTGCCCTGGTAACATTAGCGAAATAGGGGAATAAAACCCTAGTCTAGTATGCATACACTAATATTCACTTTAAGAATGAGCTATGCTATTCATAGAGCACCGTAACTTTGAATAAAACGACTATTTCCTAATGCCTGACCCAAAAGAGTTGGCATATTCTTTATCTTGTACGGCTTTGGCTATACGACTTAAGGCGTAACGGCATGGGCAGCATGCTAAGCAATAAAGCTGCCGGCTTAAACCACACTATTCGATATGGCCAACGCTCAAGGACCGAAATAGTGGTATCCGCACAAGACTATCTTAACCCCACTTCACTCACGATTGACGTTTTCATATCCGAGACTCAAGCGTTTGACCTTTTATTTAACTTACTCAAGATTTATTATTTATTTGATATTACATCTCACATGTTACTAGACTCTCCTAGTCTCATCGTCAAACGTTTAAGTATTTTATTTTCGGTTTCATTTGATCACATAACATGTTCGTTTATTATTTGAAGTGTTGTTAATTATTAGCGTTTTTAAGTTTCTATGTTAATACGTTTATTAGTATGTCCAATTTTATCTAAGTGTTTTTCAAAACACCTTAAGTCATTTACTTATTCATTTTCAATTTTCTATACTTAGTAAAATTTTCAATTATTTCCAACATTTCAAATTTTGAAATTTGAAATATCTTTGAATTTTGGTATGCCAACAAACATCGCCGACCTATCGAGTTCGAAGTCGGTGATCATGTCTTCTTGAAAGTATCACCCATGAAGGGGGTTCGACGCTTCGGATTGAAAGGGAAACTGAGTCCTAAGTACGTTGGACCATACGAAGTACTAGGAAGGATTGGTGAGGTAGCCTATCGCCTAGCGCTACCCCCCAACTTATCCAAGGTTCACAACGTGTTCCTTGTTTCTCAACTGAGAAGATATAGGAGTGACCCAAGTGATATCATTACTCCTGACGTGATAGCAGTTGAGCCTAACCTGTTCTACTCCGAAAGACCTGTAAAGATTCTAGCGCGAGAAACCAAAGTGCTGAGGCGGAAGACGGTCCCTTTAGTGAAGGTGCTATGCAAGGGTCAATTGATCGAACAAGCAACTTGGGAGACCGAGGCCTCGATGAGGGAGAAATACCCCGAACTATTTAACTCAGGTGAAAATCCTATCCTTCATTCAAGTTTCGGGACGAAACTTTTTCTAAGGGGAGAGGTTTGTAACACCCCGTGTTAATTTAATACAAGAATTAGCCATCGGTTATTAATTTCAAGTCCTAAATCTCTTCCTAATCTTTTAACCTTCCAAAATCGCGTTTTAGCAAAAACTTTCGTTTTGAAAAATTTATCAACTTCCTCAACTTTTGAAAAATTTCTTGAATAATAAAATAAATATTTTAGTCTTAGAATTCAAAAGTAGAAATATTTCGAAAAATCGTCAAACGCGCACACATTAACTTTTATCGTCTTTGACGCCCGACTTTTTAAACCCGATGTATTTCGTAAAAAACATTTTAAAACACAAAGGGGACAATTACTAACACAAATAGTAATGTAGACACTAGTATGTAAGTTGATCATTTTTGTCCCCTAATTTCATTTTATTAAAACATTATTTATTAAATAAATCAAACCTTACGATTTAAGTCTTTAACCTAATTTCATTACTAGCTTTTTCATTTTTCACAAGTGCAAAACTCACCCTATTTTGCTCTCAAATTGCCGAGCTACTCTCCCCCATTTTCTCTCTTTATTTTTCTCCCATTTTCAACCAAAAACCTCCTAAATTAAAACCTTAATATTATTCTAATAATCTCTAGTATTATTTAGCTAATTAGTGGGTATTTGAAGCTTATTATTTATGGGTTTTATTTGAAGGTGAAGACGGGTATTTGGGTGAAGCTCTTGATCTTGATAATATAATCGATCCCGATAATCAATTAACTGCCAAATAAGGTGACTAGTTATATCTCATTTTAACCTCTTTTGTAAATTAATTTGATTTTTATTATGATTTTATAAGTATGATTTTTATGTTTAAAATATTTTAAACATCATTATGTTTACTAGTATGCTTATGTGATGTGTAAACTAGGTTCAAACGATAATAACCTAATTAAGAACGATACAAACTTAATTCGTTCACAGGACCTTCGATTAGAAACAAATCACATGTAGTTACGTACCTTGGTCTGTCATGATTGCGGGCGGTAAACGGTGACGAAAATCGGCGGTCGGAGGGCGGCAGAATTGGCGGCAGAAGAACACAGTATGGAGTCGGTGGTGTGTGGCGATGAAACGTGAGAGGAAGCTTGGTTTTCTCCTCTCTCTCCCTTAAACCCTTAATTTGTGTTTCCTTAATTGTATCATACTAATAACTGTTTAGCATATATATATAAGGGCGAGAGGAGGACCGAACTTCTTTACATAATTAATTTAATCGGTCCGTCAACAATTAAATTGACTGGGCTACTCCCACTGAAAAGCCCAACTATTATATTTAGCTAATTACCGCAATTAACTAAGATTAACTATAGGTCCAAAATAACGTAATAATAATAATTAAATACAATACCGTATAAAATTATTCTTACATTCTCCCACTTGGACCATAGGTACATCTTCTTACTGTTATATGGAGGTAAACATAAGTTTGCAAAGGGCGCTAAATCAACTTAATGGCTTTATCTTAATTACCTCGAGAGTCCTGAAACAACAATAGAGTAATGGCGGTTCCACATTATCTACTCAACATGGTCCCTTCCATCTACTACTGAATGCTGTCCAATGACAAACGATCCGTATAGAGGAGTAAGCATAATGGTCCCTTTAATGTCTCTAGGAAAAGACTATTTCTGTTTTCAACCACCAATCATGTATATACAAACAATCATGTGAAAACAGAATAATTCGGAATATTCATAACATAAAGTTGATCAAAACACAGTATCTTTTCAAAACACTAGCAATCCATATAACATAATACTAAGTGCTATTCTCAAGACCCATAAGGCTAGTATGCATCAGAAATGTCTTGGGTGATAGCCCCTTAGTGAGTGGATCTGCTATATTAGCACTCGTCGAAATATGCTCCACAAATATTGTTCTCTTCCGAACTTCCTCTTTAACTGATAGGTATTTCATCTCCATGTGTTTTATACCCTTAGAATACCTATCGTTCTTCGAAAAGAAGACGGTCGCAACATTGTCACAGAAGATTTCCAGCGGTCTTGCGATCGAGCTCAGAACATTCAACCCCGAAATAAAGTTCCGTAACCATAATCCTTGATTCGTAGCCTCAAAGCATGCTACAAACTCGGCCTCCATAGTGGAATAGTGGATGATGCAATAATAGTTTGCTTAGCACTTTTCCAGGAGATGGCTCTTCCCGCTAAGACAAACACGTAACCTGAGGTGCTCTTTCTGCTATCCTCGCATCCACCAAAATCTGAATCAGTGTAGCCAATCACTTCAAGCTGATCAGAATGCCTATAAGTGAGCATGTGACTCTTAGTCCCTTGTAAGTACCTTAACACCTTTTTCGCAGCCTTCCAGTGTTCCATACCAGGGTTGCTTTGATAACGACCCAACACACCTACTGCAAAACTGATATCCGGTCTGGTACAGACTTGGGCATACATAAGGCTTCCAACTATTGAAGCATAAGGGATATCTTGCATTCTTTTACGTTCCTCATCAAATTTGGGACATTGCTTCAAGTTAAGCTTATCGCCTTTCTAAATAGGAACTATACTGGAATTGCATCCAGTCATACTGAATCTCTCTAGTACCTTTGAAATATATGCCTTCTGAGACAGACCTAATGTCCTCTGTGACCTGTCACAGGATATTTCTATCCCTATCACATAGGACGCCTCACCCATATCTTTCATCTCAAAGTTACTAGATAAGAAACTCTTGGTCTCCTTGAGTAAGCTCAGATCACTGCTGGCGATCAAAATATCGTCAACATACAGGACTAAAAAGGCAAACTTACTCCCACTGACCTTCAGGTATATACATTGATCAACAATGTTTTCCGTAAAACCGAAGGCAGTTATGTTATCATGGAACTTAATATACCATTGCCGAGAGGCTTGCTTAAGTCCATATATTGACTTCTTTAATAAACAGACTAGGTGCTCCTTACCGTCTTCAACAAAACCTTCAGGTTGAGACATGTAGACTTCTTCCTCTAAACTTCCATTCAGAAATGTCGTTTTCACGTCCATTTGATGTAGCTCTAGATCAAAATGAGCTACTAACGCCAAAATGATCCTTAATGAATCCTTCTTCGAAACTGGAGAGAAGGTTTCATTGTAATCGATGCCTTCTTTCTGGTTGAAACCTTTAGCTACAAGGCGGGCTTTATGTCGCTCTATTTGGCCAAGGGAGTCGCGCTTGGTCTTAAAGACCCATTTACTGCCGACTGCCTTATGCCCTTTAGGTAGAGCAACTAATTCCCATACTTTATTT
The DNA here is from genome assembly GCA_023091065.1 of Dianthus caryophyllus. Taxonomy (NCBI): domain Eukaryota; kingdom Viridiplantae; phylum Streptophyta; class Magnoliopsida; order Caryophyllales; family Caryophyllaceae; genus Dianthus; species Dianthus caryophyllus. The sequence continues at coordinate 34,655,041 of CM041524.1, read as the reverse complement.
GTAGCCATAGATTTCAATTCTTCATGCATGACATCAATCCATTTATCAGAATCATTGCCTTTTATGGCTTGTGAAAACGTCACTGGATCTTTATCCAATCATATGTCAAACTCTTGCTGTAGCATATAAAGTTCATATTCATCTCCTATAGCCGGCTTACGAGGTCTTGTGGACCTCCTTACAGGAACCTGAGCTATACGAGGTCTTGTGGACCTCCTTACAGGAACCTCAGCTATAGGTGTATTTGCTACTTCAATGACTTCAGGGATGGCAGTAGTCACATTGATGGGTTGAGGTTCATCATCCTCATGTCGTTCCCCTGCATCGACATCGTCGATTAGAACGTCATGATTAGAGATTAAAGGTACAGAAATAGGAACCGTAGTTTCCTCTCTAATCTCATTGATGATGACCTCATCAATTCTCCCACTGACTTCGCCATCCTCTAGGAATTTGGCATTTTCAGTCTCTACTATTCTGGTGCTGTGGTTAGGACAGTAAAACTTATACCCCTTTGATTTAGAAGCATACCCGATGAAAAACCCACTAATGGCTTTAGAATCGAGTTTCTTCTCCTGAGAATTGTAGATGCGTGCTTCTGCGGAGCAACCCCAAATGTGTAAGTGTCTCAAGCTCGGTTTCCATCCTTTCCACAGTTCAAATGGTGTCTTTGAAACTGCCTTACTAGGAACCCGGTTGGCGACATACACTACAGTCATAAGTGTGTGCATCCACAATGATTTGGGTAAATCTGTCATACTCATCATTGCCCTTACAGCCTCTAATAGGGTTCTGTTACGTCTTTCAGCAACACCGTTCATCCAGGGTGAACCTGGCATTGTGTACTGAGCGACAATACCCAAACTTTCAAGAAGTTTAGCAAATGGACCAGGATGTTGTCCTGATTCATCATATCTACCATAAAATTCTCCACCTCTGTCAGATGTGATGATTTTCACTTTCTTTCCAAGTTACCGCTCAACCTCCTTAATGTAAAGCTCTACGGTATTTACTGATTGAGACTTTTCATGCAACAAGTAAATGTAACAATACCGTGAATAATCATCTATAAAGGTGATGAAATATTTCTCTCCAGAAAAGGAGGGAACATCAAATGGACCACATATGTCTGTATGAATGATCTCTAAAAGAGCAGTGTTTCTTATGGCGCCTCTTTTAGTGTGTTTGGTTTGCTTGCCTTTAATGCATTCCACACACGTCCCAAAATCAGTAAAATCAAGAGAAGAAACAATGTTGTCTTTTACTAACAACATCATTCTTTCCCTTGAAATATGGGCCAACCTTTTATGCCACAAGAACGCTGAGTTCTCATTCGACCTTACACGTTTCACACCAATCACAGAATTCAAAGAAATAAATAGCGCATCAGAAAATGATTTATCAAGCTCAATACAATACATTCCATTTTCCAAAATACCAGAACCAACAATAATATTATCTTTAAATAAACTGAAACAACCGTTTCCAAAAGTCACAGAAAAACCAATACTGTCCAGTTTAGACAATGAAATTAAATTACGAGACATTGATGGAACAAAAATTGTATCCTCTAAAAGTAATTTAAATCCACTACTTAATTCTAAACTAAAACATCCTATAGCTTTAATGGATGCTTCAGACTTGTTTCCCATGAGTAGGTTTCTTTCATTTTCTCTTATGGTTCGGGTCGAACTGAATCCCTGTAATGAGTTAGAAACGTGTACATTAGCACCAGAGTCTAACCACCAAGTATTAGAAGGTACATTAATAAAATTGGATTCGAAACATACGAAGGAGTACATACCTCTCTTCTCGAACCATTCCTTGCGCTTTGGGCACTCATTGATGTAATGTCCTTCCTTATCACAGAAATGACATGCATTCTTTCTCTTTACCTTCTTAATGCCTGATGGACCTGGCTTACTGGATGAGCTTGACTTACTGCTCGTCCAGTCCTTCCTTTTGGACTGTCCCTTTCCCTTAGAGCCCTCACCTTTATGCACAAAGTGCGCTTGAGGTATGTTATGCCCTTTAGCATTACTTAGGCGCGTGGCTTCCTGAACAAGCTTATTAGTAAGTTCATCCACTGTCCATGTCTCCTTTATAGCATTGTAGCTGACATGGAATGCCTCAAACTCTTTAGGAAGTCCCTCAAAGATGAAATGCGTTAATATGGGATCTTCAACTTTAAGTCCCAACTTGAACAACTTAGTGGCTAAGCTTTGCATATGCATTATATGTTTAGTCATGTCCATTTTCTTTTCATCATACTTACAATGAGACAGTTCATTGAGAAACTTTCCAATTAATGCCTTGTCAGAAGGCTCAAACTTCTCCTTAAATTTTTGCAAGATATTTCTTAGAAGTGTCATATTCAGCCTCTGTAATTGAGTTCTTAATGTCCACAGCAGTGACTAGACGCAGAAATGAAAGACAGTTACCATCCTTGTCTTTCCAATCCTTATACGCCTTAAGCATTGTTGCGTCCTTCTCATCAGACTTAGGCACATCAGGACCGTCCTCCTTCAAACAATCGCTGAAACTTAACATGGACATAGAGAAATTTACAATCTCTATCCATTCAGTGTAGTTCGATCCAGTAAGTAGAGGAATAGTCGAGAGGCTAGAAAACAGCAGTTTATTTTGAGTAACTGCATAGTTGGAAAACATGCACAAACATTAGTCTTTGAGTAAAACACACAATTAGCAATAATGAATAAGACTCGTGCAATAATTGAGAAAATTAACAATTTTGATTAAACCAAGTACGGCATCTGCGGATAACCTATACCAGCCTAATCTCAATTAATTAATAGTTCTACGCTTTTATGGATAAGTCACTATTATTCGCCGGTCCACCTGCGGGTAAGACCTAAGGGCTAGTAATTTATCCTCAATACTTGCTTATTCTGACTTTCACTGTCTTAATTGAGTCCACTGTGGTGTAACTCAAGCTTAATGTGAATGTCTGAGGCTTATTTAAACTTTAATGAAATCAAAGAACATGAGATGGTCCATCATGTGTAACTCAACTCAACTTAATAATGATTTCACTCATTCATAGTGTAATAATTCTTTACTGAAATTTCAATCTCTTATGAATGGAAGCAACTGTATGTGCAACCAAACAAGCTTACTGAGATATTTCAAACAATTATATTGACTATAAAAGAGCGCAGCGGAAGTGTACGGGAAAAACCCACTAAAAACCCCAAATAATTCTTTAATCCGATAATCATGATAATCGGAGTACATAAAATGAACCAAACAATAACCATAATACTCCGTATAAAAATAAAAGAACTGTTATACATACGAAGTAACAATACAAGGCTTGGTCTATACAAACTTATCAAAATATACGGAGTAATCAACTTGATATAAACAAACATGTGCACCATAATCAAAGTCACAAAAAAAAAAAAAAAAAAAAAAAAAAAACAAAAAATACTCCGTACGAAGTAACTACAAACCACAAGCAAAAAGAAAACTTCAAAAAGCAATAACTAAAAAGGGAAGCTTTGATTGCAGAAGAAGACCCACAATATAAAAAAAAAAAAAAAAAAAAAGAAACTAAAAGCATCATCATCATTCAGGCCTTTATCACTACAAAACTCCTTATACAAAACTCCATTAATACATCAACAACAACACGGCTTGACAATTTCAGCCAAAACAACCATCAAAAAACCCGACCAAAATCACCAAAATTTCTGCCCAAAATCGACCAAAAAGCACAGCCAAAACTGACCCAAAATCAAAACGAGTCCGATAATAATGGTTAAGGTTCTAATCACAACAAGTCTCTGATACCACATGTAAACTAGGTTCAAACGATAATAACCTAATTAAGAACGATACAAACTTAATTCGTTCACAGGACCTTCGATTAGAAACAAATCACATGTGTTGGAGTTTTGCTCCAAACTTGTAAAGACCAAAGTCCCACATTGGTGGGAGTAAGGTGTTTTGGTGGGTTTATATAGAGTATTGTGTTTTGTTGGTTAGAACCAACTATGTGGAGACCATTCTAAGCCTCCTATGCGCGCACCGCCGCCGCCGTCCGTCCGGCTCGTGACACGTGCGCGGTGTGGTGTGCTTATATTTTTGACTCCCGGTCCATTACAAGTCATCGGATGCTATAATATTCCAGTGAATAATACGAGTAAATGCACCACATTTACTCACAAAATATGGCTGTTGTAATTCTCTAACAGCTACTTTTCTAGTACTATAAATAGAGGTTGTGATCATTCACAAAATATACAACACACAACTCGTTCTTCTTCTCTTCCTCTGTTTCGATTTTCTGCTCGTCTTTCTTTTCTGTTTTTCTGCTCCATTTTCACATACATCATCACAATAAAGAACAGCTCCCACTTCTCTCTTTGGAGTGCACCAAAGCTAGAGAAAGAGGCGTTAACCCTGGAGTCGGTGACCACGAGCCCATACGCACCATAGTGGGGGTCTAACTGACTTAGGGCAGTGTACTCACACGACGTCTCAATACCGAATACCGTAGAGTTCTAACAACATGTAGTTACGTACCTTGGTCTGTCATGATTGCGCGCGGTAAACGGTGACGAAAATCGGCGGTCGGAGGGCGGCGGAATTGGCGGCAGAAGAACGCAGTATGGAGTCGGTGGTGTATGGCGATGAAACGTGAGAGGAAGCTTGGTTTTCTCCTCTCTCTCCCTTAAACCCTTAATTTGTGTTTCCTTAATTGTATCATACTAATAACGATTTAGCATATATATATAAGGGCGAGAGGAGGACCGGGCTTCTTTACCTAATTAATTTAATCAGTCCGTCAACAATTAAATTAACTGGGCTACTCCCACTGAAAAGCCCAACTATTATATTTAGCTAATTACCGCAATTAACTAAGATTAACTATAGGTCCAAAATAACGTAATAATAATAATTAAATACAATACCGTATAAAATTATTCTTACATGATGTACAAGTAATGATAATAAATAAATAATGTTATAAAAAGATATGTTGTAGTAATATGATAATATGTTTAGTTTATTTTATTTTGAGCATTTTTAATTATTGTTCATATGATTTATATGTTTATTTATGTTTTAGTTAAGTAGTAATCTTATATAAAAATTATGTGAAATATTAACAATGAGTTTAAAGTGAGTAAAAATCGAAAATAAAAATTCATGTGTGTGTGTTCTAGCTCACGGCATTTCCCCTATTTTTTATTAAATTTTCACTTTTAATTTTTGTAAATAATATGTTATGTTAAGTTAGGTTAAAATGGATGTTGTTATGCTATAAAAATTAATTTAGGAAAATAAATTATAAGTTGTTAAATATGCAAATTGTGTTCTTGAGTTTAGTTTTGGTGTTCTTCATGTTCATGTGATGTTCATCATTTTAGTATACTTTGATTTTATTTATTTTATGTTTGTTAGTAATTTTTGTTTTTGTGTAATTATAAGTTTATATTATGTTAATAGTATCACATAAATCAACTTAAAAACTTAGGAAAACTTTTAAAAAATTTAACTTTATATTTTAGATCAAATTTTTAGTTAAATGAAATTTGTAGTAAAGTTTCATTTTAGTTTAAATCGTTTTAGAATAATTAGAATAATTAGAATATAAAAACTTTAAGCTAAAAACCGATAAAAATCGAAAAACAAAGTTTAGGCCACTTACAACATTAGCCACGGCATTCCCATGATTTTTAGGGTTAAATTTTGTTTTATCACTTTTTAGTTTATTGTTTAAATATTTTAATTAGTAGTTAATAAGTTAGAATTAAGAAATTTAAAAGAAATAAATGAATTTTGATACAATACACATACCACACGACATTACTATTAAAAATGGGCTAAATTTGATCAAAATGAAAATATCACCAAGTCACTAAAGTTTAATAGTTAGTAGCTAGAATTGAATTTGTGTATAAATCGATTTAGTTATAAATGAAATATAATAAACCGATAAAAATGAGTAGCCGTTATAAAAATGATTAAATCGTGTGCTACTGCCTTTGCAAATTTGGACTGTTGGACTTGGACATACGGACTGAAATGAACAAACCACGATACTATTATTAAAAATGAAAATCGCTAAATTTAGTAAATAGATGAGTAAATTTAACTAAGTCTCATTTTTAAAATAAATATCATTATCACTTTTTACAAACCGAACTTAACGTTTTTAAAACTAGATTTTAAACTTAGTAATTAAGTTAGGATGTGAATGGTGACCGATGTGAATAGTGACTGAAATGAATAGTGACTGAGATGAATAGTGACCGATGAATAGTGACTGAGATGAATAGTGACAAGTGAATAGTGATTGATGAATAGTGACCTAGATGAATAGTGTCGATGAATAGTAAATCGGGACGAAACTTCTTAAACAAGTAACTTCCCAAATTTCAAGACGGTTAATAGTACCCGGGACGAAACTTGTTGAACAAGTAACGTCCCAAAACCTATTTTAATGAAATTTGAGGTAACTCGTTGAACAAGTTATCTTTTCAAATCCCGAGACGTGAATAGTGAAAAATTTACGAAACTTGTAAAACAAGTTACGTCTCAAAATTCAAAGATATTTCAAATTTCAAAATTTGAAATATTGGAAATAATTGAAAATTTTACTAAGTATAGAAAAATTAAAGGGGTATTTAACAGGAATAATACAAACTATCACTATTTTTCTCCCAATAATCCAGACTGTCATTATTCCCGCAATAATCCAAACTACTATACCTGTATTCTCAAAATAGTACCACATAAAATATGACCGTTTGCTTACCTTTTGGTTCCGGTAAATGTTGTGGGACCCCTATATTTTCTAATATAGACGTTGTAGCATGCATCTTGTCTTCTTCATTATTACAACTCCTCTGATTTTATACCAATTAAGCTTCAAAATTGAAAAATTAATTCAAAAATGAAATCTCGTATGTCATGTTCATCGTCTTCAAATACACGGATTTCAAACATATCAACCGACATCTTATGCAACCACAATTTAGGCGTTGTTATTAGGACAATTAAGAATGGCCGAAATATGGGCAAAAAATTATTCGGTTGTCCTTTTATGGCCGGTAATGTCGATGTATTTTATAATCCCTTTTTTTTTTTTCCTCTTGTTTTGGTTTAAATCTTTGTGGTAATGACATGTTGAATATGTAAAACAATCGTTGTGGGTTCTTCGTGTTGATGGAAGATATTGAATCGGATAATGATTCAAAAGTCCATGGATGTCCGCCATCGGATTTTGAGAAGAAATTTGCAAATAAGATTTCAAAATTGAAGATGAAGAATGAGAAGTTGGTCGAAGAAAACATGGAATTGAAAAATTTAATGAACAAACATGCTAAAGGGGAGAAAGCGGCTTTGATCGGATTAATTGTGTCGTGGAATTGTTTTGCATTTTGTAAGATGATAAACTGATGTAGTAATTTTGTAATGGGGTTGGATGTAAGACGTAAAACGATTAATGTAGTAATTTGTGACGGATGTGTTTGTCGATTAAAATTTGGACAGCATGTCGACGTTAATACGAGGTCCCAAATTCATGTATTTGGAACATGATCATCAACCAAAGAGCCTACAATTTTCGACAGCATGTATACATTATTACGAGCTCCCAAATTTGTAGTTGTTGCAACAAGTAGTAGTAGTAGTAGTAGTAGTAGTAGTAGTAGTAGTAGTAGTAGTAGTAGTAGTAGTAATAATAATAATAATAATAATAATAATAATAATAATAATAATAGTAATAATAATAAAAATAATAATAATAATAGTAATAATAATAATCAAGATTAATAATAACAATAATGATAATAATAACAATAATAATAATAATAATAATAATAATATAATAATAATGAAGTGTGAGTTTTAGAATGAAAAACAGAATGAGTGAAATAAGACTTTTCCTTTATTTAATTTTTTTTATTGATTAAAAAAATTAAATTTGTTTTTACCCTTTTTTTAAGACGGACCATTTTGAGAATATAAGTATAATAGTTTGGATTATTACAAGATTAATAATAGTATGGATTATTGAGAGAAGAAGACTCATAGTTTGAATTACCGATTTTCCAGGTAGTAGGTTACCATGGACCATTTTGAGAATATAGGTATAATAGTTTAGATTATTGCGGGATTATTGATAGTATGGATTATTAAGAGAAGAATAGTGATAGTTTGTATTATTCCTGTTAAATAACCCAAAACTAAAAATGAATAAGTAAATAACTTAAGGTGTTTTGAAAAACACTTAAATAAAATTGGACATACTAATAAACGTTTTAATATAGAAACTTAAAAACGTTAATAATTAACAACACTTCAAATAATAAACGAACGTGTTATGTGATTATATGAAACCAAAAATAAAATACTTAAACGTTTGACGATGAGACTAGGAGAGTCTAGTAACATGTAATATGTAATATCAAATAAATAATAAATCATGAGTAAGTTAAATAAAAGGTCAAACGCTTGAGCCTCCGTTATGAAAACGTCAATCGTGAGTGAAGTGGGGTTAAGATAGTCTTGTACGGATACCACTATCTCAGTCTCTAAGCGTTGGCCATATCGAATAGTGTGGTTTCCAAGCCGGCAGCTTTATTACTTAGCATGCTGCCCATGCCTTTACGCCTTAAGTCGTACTGCCTAAGCCGGATAAGATAATGAATATGCTAACTCTTTTGGGTCAGGCATTAGGAAGTAGTCATTTTATTCATAGTTAAGGTGCTCTATGAATAGCATAGCCTACACTTAAAGTGAATATTAGTATATGCATATTAGACTAGGGTTAATTCCCCTATTTCGCTAATGTTACCAGGGCACCCGCGGCCTTATGGATTTGGGTCTTGTATGCGGTTCTGTCTCCTTGCCGTGTTTCGTTCTTAGTGGGCGCGACACTTGCATTCACTCTTACCACATGTAAATATCACTTGACAGGATTGTAACAGAAGTTCGAATCATTTCGAACACTAGACGATGAGATGCAAGTACTATAGTATTCGGCGTGGTTTACGAGTCGAGTAAGTCGTTGCACTATGGTAGTGAGTGTTGGAGCTAGTGTCCTCCACAGTTAGTGCAATAACATAAATAAATCTCTTAAGGTACACAGGGTACATTTTGTATTTAATCAGTTGATTAACGTTTATCGATAACGGTTGGCTTGCTAGATAAGTTTGACGTTATTGTCATACAGATGGCGGTGATCAACTGGTCCCTAAGAGTCACACCTAAAGGATGTATTTGAGAGATGTGATTATTTGAGAAAATAATCATATCGATGCCTTATTTAATGACTAAAAGGTTAGTCAGTGTTGTTGACTAAAATGTTAGTCAGTGTGATGATGTTACTGACTAAAATGTTAGTCAGTGTAATGATGAATATTATTTAATAATGATTAAATGATATTAGATGAGAGGATTTAGCTGTAATTCGTGAATTGAATATAAAATATTATATTTAATTATTGTATATAATGTAAGCTAATTAAACATAAACTGTTATAATTAATTAGCAAATTATAAATAGAAGGATATTTATATTTAATGATATATTATAGTCGGTCCATGCAGATGACACTAGTAATATATGTTGCATTGTATTATAAGCTAAGATGACCAAATAGAAAAGTGTCTAGATACATTTTCTTGGTCAATAAGTCATATTTTGAGGAGAAAATATTCTCCCCAATATAGGGCATTTGGACGTGTGATATGTGGAGTGAGAGGAAAGTTTTATTCCTCTCTACTTAACCTAATTCACTCCTCCTAATCTCATGAGAACTCTTATTCATTCACTCATCCTTTTACAACATAAAAACCTAGAGAGAAAAAAAGTTTTCTTCTCTAATTTTTCTAGCAATCTCAAAGGGCATTTCTTGAAACATCTTGGGTGTGATAATTAGGAGATACCATATTTTTGGTATTGTTCTTAGGCCAATTCACAAGGATTAAAAGTTTAATTCTAAATCTTTATGTTTTGTTATGCAATTTCAATTTATGACTATAAATCATATAAAGTTTTCATTATAATCATGTGATTTTAGTGGACTATATACCGATATAATCCTACAAGTGGTATCAGAGCCTTAGGGCTTATGAATTTTTATATGGTTTTCATAAAAAATCGATTTTGTATAATTTTAAACAATTTTAAATTGTGGCCGAATTGTTTTTCTAGTTGGCCGTGAGTTTTTGCTATTTTTATGGCTTGTTTTGGTCCATTTGATTCATAATTATCGATGTTTTAAGATGTTAAATCTATCACATTTGAATTTGTATGAGTTTTGACTTAATACCGATTGAATTAAAACATAAAAGGACCAAATTTTGTATGTTAATGAACATATTAGTTTGTTAATCATTAGATCTATCAGTGTAAGATGTTTAATTTAAAAGGTTATTTTGAATCTCTTATAAATCATTGTTTAATACGGATTAAAATTGAGTTAGTATCGATATAATTATTAGCATAATCGAATTAAAACTGTTTAATTCATTGTTAGGGCCGATTTATTTTTTTTTCATTATAATTGTTTTTTTTTAATTTGGCCGAGTTGATTAATTTAAAAAAAAAAAAAAAAAAGTTTTTCGGTTTGTTTTTGAATTTGGCCGAAATATTTGTTTTTTTGGAATTTTTTTTTGTTATATTTGTTATAAAGATAATGAATATTAAGTTACTATGAAAAAGTTCATAATATTTGATACCAAATATTTTAAAGAAGTTTAAAATATTTTTGTGACCTAATTTATGTTATACTGATAATATAAATTATTTTTGGATTATGTTTTGATTTGGTATTATGAACAATTAAGAAATTGTTGCATAATTATAATCATTTTAAAAAAGGTGGTTTGGATTTTATCAATTGTATGCATTGGTTTTTTTTTTAGTTGATGCTTTATCTTTTGAATGAATGTTTGAATGGTTTATTTTACGCATTAATTTTGTACAAAAGGTTGTAATTTACTAGTGTGGCCTTAGAAGATTGTGTTTTCGTAATGAAGGAAACACAATTTTGGTTGTAATTTTGAGATCTCGAATATCCCATCTTGTAATTTTATTATTTTTGGCATATTTTGAATTAGAATGTAAATAGGTTGATTTTGTAATTCAAAATATATTTTGAGAAGATTCAAGATGAAGATTCAAGATGGAGATGAGATGCCCTAATCCCACTTAAAGCCCAAGATGAAGAATGAAGACAAGCTTTAGGGTCCATGGATGGATTCCAATTTGTACTTTGTCTTTATTTTCATAGGGATAGGCCACACTAGTGTTTTTCCTTTTTGCGTTTCTTTTACCGTTTTTCATTGCTTTCACGCGTTAGATAGTAGCATCATATTCCGCCTAAACTAAACCAAACCACCTAATATGCATGAATATGGATCATGTAGTTGCATCATATATCATGGACATACGGATGTCACTCGTTCTAGGGCTATCACCTCAATTTAAATCATTCACGTAATGCTAGATATTTGTTCACTTAAAATGAATTTAAAATGAGATGATGGGACATTCCTCTATTCAAAATTGAGATTAGTCTTTATAGGAAAAGCTGCTATGAGCCCCTTCTTCGTCGGTAGGCATGTAGGACCTTACTCTTCACATGACCCCTCCTACGTTGGATAAGTAGTAGTGTTGACCTATTTTACCTCAACATTATAGTTCGAGTAATATCTCGTAGTTATAGTGGACTAATAGATACGATTTACTGAAATCTATCGACCAAGAATTCTAACAGTAGAATTAGCCAAGAAGTTGGCTTATCAATTTAAAGAAATTGAGTCTTGGGATCACTTATATAATTCTCGAGGAGGTCGATTATACAAGTGCACGAGTCATTGCATTAAATCGTTATTGCTTTACGACTTAAACCTTTTAAAACGGTGTTTTCTTATCTTCTCTCTTCTTCTTTCTTTTTACAGTTTCGAATTCGTTATATACAGATATAACTGCTAAAACAAATGGCTGGACGTATTGACGGCCCAATGCCAAGTGTCACACTAGAACGCGAATCATGACTTAGAATTTTTATGGACAGCATGAATCAGTCCACTCGACTGAAGAATGATGGGTCCAACTTTTCTGATTGGGAGGCCGCATTACGGAATGCCGCCATCGCTGACGGTAAGCTCAAGTACTTGACTGAGCCACTGCCGACTGAACCAGCTCCCGATGCAGGAGCAAATGAAGTCGTTGCTTATAGTGATTTCATGATGGAGGCGGGTGCGCTAAGGAACGTACTCATCTATTCAATGGAATCAAATTTGCAAAGACGGTTCATAACCCAGGGTGCAAACAAGATTTTCACCACTCTAACTAAAGAGTTCTCGAAAGCACCGAGAATCAAGAGTTATGAGTATATCACTCGCTTCTTTGAAGCGGAACTCCAAAAGGGCCAACCGGTTGGTCCACACCTTCTCGACATGATCGAGAATGTCGAGAAACTGGAGGAGCTTGGTTGCAAGATCGATGAAAAGATCGTCATTGATCGTGTGCTCCACTCCCTTCATGATGGGTATGCCCTCTTTAGGGCAAACTATTACATGAATGACATGCAGAAAAGTCTGCATGAGCTTTACTCACTCCTCGTGCAGACGGAGAGTGATCTGAAGTTGAGTGGGAGCATGAAACAAGATGCTCTCATGATTGGCAACAAAAGTAAGGGTAAGGGCAAGGCTCCGGCTAACCTAGCTGTAGGAAAGCCAAAATTTAAGAAGCCAGTGATTGCTAAGAGTGGGCCTGGTGAGTCTAGCGGTAGCTCACAAGGCAAGGCAAAAGCGAAGCAAAGCATGGAGTGCCACCATTGCCACAAGTCTGGGCATTGGAGGCGGAACTGTCTCGTGTATGCTGAGGACATAAAAGCAGGCCGCGTCATTCCTGTTGGTATGTCTTATTTTATTCATATGATTGAGATTAACCATGCAAGTTTCGGAACTTGGGTACTTGATACTGGTTGTGGTTCTCATCTGTGTAATCATTTACAGGGCCTAAGAAACATCAAAACTCTGGCAAGAGGTGATGTAGACCAGCGAGTGGGGAATGGAGCAAGAGTTGCTGCCGTTTCAGTAGGAACATATGTAATCCAACTCCCGAGCGAATTTGAGTTATTTCTGAATAACTGTTACTATGTACCTACTTTATCTAAAAATATTATTTCTGTATCCGTACTTGATAAAGACGGATTTTTGTTTTTAATAAAGAATAATAGCTGTATTTTCTCTTTGAACGATATGATTTATGGTAAAGCAGTTTCCATGAACGGAATTTATGTTTTAGATCAAACCACAGATATAATGCATGTGAATAACAAGAAAGCAAAGGTTGGTGACAAAGATCAAACCTATCTATGGCATTGCTGTATGGGACATATAAATGAGAAACGCGTGAAAAAGCCCATTGATAGTGGGACAATCGCCCCATTTGAATATGAAACTTTTGGCACATGTGAATCATGTCTTATAGGCAAAATGTCTCGAATTTCCTTCAAAGGTGTTGGAATGCGCGCTGCTGACCTATTAGGACTCATACATACTGATGTGTGTGGACCTATGTCAATCAACGCTAGAGATGGCTATAGGTATTTTTTCACTTTCATGGACGATGTGAGTAGATATTGTCATGTCTACTTAATGAAGCATAAAAGTGAGTCCTTCGACAAGTTCAAGGAATTCCTGAATAAGGTTGAGAACCAACTGGATAGAAAGATAAAAGCACTACGTTCAGATCGTGGTGGCGAATATCTTTCAACTAAGTTTGATCGACACCTGAAAGACCGCGGGATAGTACTTCAGTTAACTCCACCCGGAACACCACAACTGAATGGTGTGTCCGAACGTAGGAATCGAACATTACTTGATATGGTTCGATCCATGATGAGTCACACGGTTGTACCTGACTCAATATGGGGCTATGCTCTTTTGTCAGCTGCTCTTATACTTAACCGAAGTCCGTCTAAAGCTGTTGACAAGACTCCATACGAGTTATGGAAGGGAACGGTCCCTAACTTGTCCTTTATACGGGTTTGGGGGTGCGAGGCTTATGTCACGTGGCGACACGAGGATAAGTTCGGCCCGCGATCGGTGAAGACATACTTTATTGGTTATCCAAAAGGAATGTTTGGTCATTACTTCTATTCGCCTACCGAATACCGAGTTTTTGTTGCGGCTAGTGCGAAGTTCTTAGAGAAAGAGTTTCTCGAAGACAAGAGAAGTAATAGAACCTTCGATCTGTCGGAGATTCCTGAGCCAACAACCGAGCAACCAATGGACGAAACTGTTCCTTCTTCGGCTGCTGCGGTTAATATTCCCTTGGAACCCAGGAGGTCGGGTAGACTCTTCATTCCTCCATATAGATACATCAGTATGGTCGAGGAGAATGGGAGAGACGACGTTTTACTCCTTGAGAGTAACGAACCTGTAACCTATAAAGGTGCCATGACATGTTCTGATTCAAAGCTATGGCAAGAAGCCATGCAATCCGAAATGGACTTTATGTATGAGAACGATGTATGGGATCTAGTTGACTTACCTGATAAGGTCCAGCCTCTTCAGTGCAAATGGCTTTATAAGATAAAGCGATCTGTAGAAGGACAACCAGATATATACAAGGCGCGACTAGTGGCAAAGGGTTTCACTCAAGTGCAAGGGTTGCACTATAATCAGATCTTTGCACCCGTAGTCATGCTTCGTTCCATTCGGATTGTCTTAGCGATTGCCGCATTTCATGACTATGAAATTTGGCAAATGGACGTGAAAACCGCCTTCTTAAACGGTTATTTGGAGGAGGAGTTGTACATGGTACAACCCGAAGGTTACACGGATCCTAACAATCCTAAGAAGGTTTGCAAGCTTAAGCGTTCCATCTATGGACTTAAGCAAGTTTCACGGAGTTGGAATCATCGCTTCGACCAAGTGATAAAAGAGAATGGATTCACTCGATTGGTCGAGGAACCATGTCTATATATCAAGTCGAGTGGGAGCAAGATTGTCTTTCTAATACTGTATGTCGATGACATACTTTTGATTGGGAATGACATACCTCTCTTAACTTCGGTAAAAGTTTGGTTAAAGAACCATTTCGGATGAAAGATCCGGGTGAGGCACAAGCAATTTTGGGGATCCGTATCTATAGAGATAGATCACGACGGATGTTATCTCTCGATCAGAGTCTTATATAGATAAGATTCTTGAGAGGTTCAAAGATGACCAACTCCAAGAAGGGGAACCTTCCAATGATCTCTGGAGTGCAATTGAGTAAAGCTCAAGCACCAAAGACATCGGAAGAGGTCGAGCGCATGAGTCGGATTCCTTATGCATCAGCTATAGGATCGATCATGTATGCCATGATATGCACACGTCCGGACGTGGCATATGCATTGAGTATGACGAGCCGATACCAAGGCAATCCAGGTGAAGCACACTGGATGGCTGTAAAGAACATTCTTAAGTACCTACGGAGGACTAAAGATTGGGTATTGACTTATGGAGGAAACACTGAGCTATGCGCAATCGGTTACGCGGATGCTAGTTTCCAAACGGATCGAGATGACTCAAAGTCTCAATCTGGATTCGTATTTACTCTTAATAGCGCTGCGGTCTGCTGGAAAAGCTCCAAACAAACTGTTATAGCAATTTCAATTTATGACTATAAATCATATAAAGTTTTCATTATAATCCTGTGATTTTAATAGGCTATATACCGATATAATCCTACAGTGAGATGTAAGCGACTAGAGTACAATGGCCTACTCAGTGGTCAGGCTCGTAAGCAATATGTGTTGTTTGATTAAATGAGAATGAGTGTGTACCATCTTTGAAAACTAAAGACCACAAATTTCTGAAGTGAATCGAGTCTGCATGATGTGAATGATACAATATGTATGTTTGTTTGCGATCTGATATCGCTTTGTAATCCTTTTGAATTGTTGTGACACTATTATTTGTTATTTGCTTTTATAACTGATATCGTGCCTATATGATTTATCGCTTTAAATCGCATGCTTATTATGACTTATATGTCTTTATATGCTATATGTATTAAGCATGTTTATCGTTTTATCATACTGTTATAGTTATAAAGCGATAGTAATAAACCAAAGTAATTGAAATCGAGGGTAAGTATGAGCATAGCTAGTCACTGTCCGCTCAGCGGGCATCCCCCCAACAGTTTATTGTGCAGGAAAAGCGTGGACCGGATGCTTGGATTTTGGGACGGGACCAGCTTATATTTATTGCTTTACCTTAGTTTGTTTTCGAGAGAGATGTAATATATACAACGCTACTCTTTTAAATTTCCGTATTTAGAGTTGTTTTATTCAACTCTTGAACGATGATGTAATGTTTTGGGTTATTTGTATAATTAATGACGCTGGTTTAAGACTTAATTAATTTCCGCCTTAGTAATTAAAGTCGACTAAAAACCAGGTTGTTACACTTAGCATATAATCAAAATACATATTTTATAAGAAATTATTATTTTTCACAAACACATAAAATAAAATGAAATGAAACAATAATAGAAAACTAGAATTGTAATTAAATATTAAAAAGTAATGTTTTAATAATATAAACAAAATGATTAAAAATCAACTCAAAATTTGAGAAGTTAAGTTTACTTTACACAAAAGAACGGAAGAGGATAAGATGACTTTGTCATCAAAAGGTGGTGTCCTTTCAGTCTCGTTTTGCGCGTCGAAATTTGTCGTTAAAATTTTATCGACGATTTTATATTTTATTTTACGATAGTGGAGAATTTAAAATAAAGTTTTTAAATAATTGTTTATAATAAAATGTAAAATTATAAAGTTTGAAAAGAGTGTAGATGTTAAAGTTTAGTTCGAGAAACAATGTTTAGGACGAATTGTAAATTTTATTTAGGATAGAATTCAAATAAATTTCTTTTTAAATTGAAATTTCTCGGTTGCGTTTTTAAGGCAAAGGAATAAAAATAGAAACATATAAATTTTCATATTAAAATTTTAATTAAAATAATTAGTTTATATTAAATTACTAGTTTTAAAGCCCGTGCGATGCACGGGTTTTAATAATGTGTATTTAATAATGAATGATTTATTTTTTTAATGAGTAAGCTATATTTAATAATGAATGATTTATCTTTTGCTAATAAAACATAATGTAAATGAAACTTGTCAATAAAAATACATCATTTCCTTAGCGATTTATGACTATTTTTCATTTTTCTATTCAATTTAAAATTAAAACCAACCGATTTTCACTAAAGCCAATGAATTTGTCGATAATTCAATTGTCATCTAATTTGAAGCTCTACATATTTGATTCTAATATATTTGATTCTAATATTTGCATGTGTGCTCAAGTGCATTGTTCGACGAAAATTGTCATACATGACTAATATTTATATGATTAGTCCTTCATCTCGGGATATGAATATTAGCATATGTCTCACGTGCAGCCATTTCACATGTGAGATCTACAATAAAGTAACTAAAATTTATTATAAAACGTAAAAATAATTTTCAAAATAAAATAATCTTATCATAAGATCGTACCGCTTTATATGAAAATTTCTATATAAATTATATGCATAATATAATAGTATATAGAACATTTTTTCTTTTAATTTTATACAAAACTAATTGTTTTGAATTTATTAAATTATCAAATAATTATTTTTTATTAAATTATAAAATAATCATTGTAAGTGTTGTTCACTTTTATTAATAAATAATTAAAAAATATTATTAATCATCAATAATAATGTATATAAAAATTTAATAAATTATGATGTGGGCACTCTAAAAACACTTAGCAAAACTCTCTTTCATGTAGATGTATATAGATATGAAATATATAGTTTGATTTCTAATTTATAAAAGAATTAAAAGAAATACTTTAAAACGGGATAGTAAAAATTTGAAATTTTGACATCAAACTAAACTTTCCCTAATCAATATAATACACCATGTTGATTCTTTTATACATAATTTTCAGATATTCTCATACAAAATTGACATGAACAATTAAATCAAATATTAATACGATGAAACTAACTAAAAGATCATGTATGATGAATAATAAATATTATTATACAATAATTAAATAATGATTTGATATGAAAATAAGGTAATTAATAGATCATGTATATCTCTTTTACCTTTCACGTTACATATTCGATTGATTTTGTAATCAAGTTTCTTCAATGAGTACCTCAGATCTTAAACTTAAAATATAAATCTGCAACATACAAAAGGAAAAAGATCATTATGAATTCAATCAAGCTATATTTAAATTACAAACATGATAATTAATAAATAAAACTTTTCAAAATTAATACACTTATCAAATCAAATACACGTAAAAAATAAAAATAACACAAATCGTAATCATAATTAAAACATAATAAACTAAAACTATTTAACCCGGTACCTTGGAAGACAAAACTAAAGTTTTTGATATATATATACACAAAAAAAAGTTTAAAGACTTACCTAAAAATCTATATCTATATATCTATATATCTATATATCTATATCTATATCTATATCTATATCTACATCTATATATCTATAATCTATAATATTAAAAGAGAAACTTTTTCAAAAAGCCAAACACAACACCTCTTCTTTTAATGCCACGTCAGCAAATTGTAAAAAAAAAAACATGAAAGTATGCCACGTATAACTTCAAGCAGCAAAAGAGAGACGACTTTAGAGAACCCACCGGCCACCGCCTATATTGGAGGGAGACGAACAATCCGTAATCAATTTTATTGCAAATCACAATTAACACCACACTTTCTCTACTTCACACCAATTCTCACACCACCATCGGTCCATGTCGCCATCATGTGTCAAATTTCAGTTCGTCATCATCATTTTCTTAGGTACTCCCTATTTGTCGTCGTTTTAAAGCTAAATCATTAAATTATTCTGTTCTTTAAATTGAACAAAATATTGTTTTGGGGAGTGATCAAACTTTTAGGGAAAAATGGAATCAAACTTTTAAATGTACATTTATTGTGTCTCCAACGTAGTGTCATCCTATTCTCTGTGTTTTTACCATCTACTTGAAACCTAATAACTCAAACTTTGCATAGCTTCCTTTACCAGACCAAACTAAATTCTTGAACAAACAAAGCTTCTTCCTCTAAATCCTAAGTGAGCATACCATGTCTACCTTCTGAAAATCAATTCAATTTCTACTACTACAACGTTTATACTTGAGGTAAGTGAAAGGTTTTTGTGGCAATGAGATTTTAAAAGTTTTTTAAGCGAGGTTATCATTGATGACGAATTTTAAAATTGAGCAACTATAGTCTATAGCGGAGACTACCTGTATTACTTAAATTTTAGTTTAGCTGTCTTTGATTTGTTCTACTTATCTACCATCCTTTGTTATAAATAAACTCCTATAAGTAATTTAATTTGTATAGCTACGCTACTTTGTCCTACGTAACTTTACATTTGGATAGTCTTGGTTGGGGTGTAGTAAAAGTTTGGTTGGAGTTTAATAAAAGTTTTCAAGAGACTATACATTCACTATTTTTGGATCATCAGTATGGATTGTGAGTGCCTTGGAGGCTGCTTTAAGCAATGCCTTAATTTTTGTCAATTTTTTTTTCTTCAATTTAGGTTTTAGGAGAGGATTACCAAGTCTTAAGTGGTCCTGCTCAATGTTAGCCATATGACGCTTATGGAAATTTCACATCAATTTTCATATCAGCACAATCACCTTTTTCATGCATCTTAATATTTTTGTGCTTGTATAAGTTGCCCCCTCTTAGCAAATAATCATATGCATTATGTTTTGTACTTGTATGAGTCATCCTCTCTTAGGAATACCCTCCATAGTACATAAGGGAATGCTTTGTACTTGTAGACATCCCCAAACCTTGCTCATGAAGTCATGATTGTTGTGTGAGATAATGAACGGTGTTATGTTGTTGTGGTTATCACCCATTCATTTGTGATTCCATACCCTTAATGGCAAATCTCTACGTTAGTACCCATTTTTTTAATTGGGTGAATTTCGTAGCTTCAGTTTGTGAGTTAATATTTAGTACGAGACCTTTCTTTAGGTAGAGGTATGAATTGGGTCAGAGTTTGACATGATTGATAGATCAAGTAATAAATTTCAAAAAGCCATCGTCATTGATTGCTTCGGTACGCTCTGTAAAACCTTGTATTTTAATTGAAGTTGTTTGGATTTATGTCTTTGTATGTCTTTGTAGTCTACGGTGTCATTAGCCTACGACATGATGCATTGAAAAATGATGCGGCTGTGCCACCATTAGAGAGACTAAGAAGTGAGCCGGCTATTTCAAAGCAACAAAGGCGAGCAGAGTCATGAGTTGAATTTTCATCATATGCACACTATGAAGGACGGGATGTCCTTCGAACTAATGAATATATATCAGACGGTGGTGATTTCCTATTTATATACCAGTCAGCAATATTTTTTCAACTTCAGCTACCAGTTTTGTGATATTCCCCCAGGAGACTACGTCGTTGACCTTAATTTTTGCGGAAATAGTTAACATTAATGGACCTAAAGGAACGAGAGTGTTCAATGTGTTTATTCAAAATGAAAAGGCAAGTGTTCTGATACACGGCTATCACTTTCTGTTAAAAATTTGTTGTATACTGATAAGAACACCGTGAATTGCGTAACACTTGCAGGTTCTATCTGATTTTGATATCTTTGCTGATGTTGGGGCTAACAAGCCGATTCTTCTGGTCGACTTCAGAACATCTGTTAAGGAGGATGGACAAATTCTTATAAGGTTCGAAGGCCTACTTGGAAGTGCTGTAGTTAGTGGACTTTGTATTCGTAGAGCAGCTAAATTGGCAGGAAACTTTTGCGTGTAATCTTTAGCTTACAAGAACTCTTTTAGTTATAGGCTAAAGATATTCCCTAAATGCTGTAAACTTTTGTTGTTGACCTTTTTGTCATAGATTCTCAGCCAATTCATAAGAATCTTAGATGTCACCATTGCACCGCGGAGATAGAAGTCCCTGTTGCACAGGTAATGACTGAATGTGGTTCACTCTTGAAGATGAATTATTTACATTAAGATCTGTGCTGAGCATGTCGTTTCTTGGTAATAGGAGAGAGGCATGGGAATGAAATTGACAGCCAAATATGAAAAGCAAATAGATGAGTTGAGCCAGCAGTGCCAACGCAAAACTGATGAATGCTACCAAGCTTGGTTGTCTTTGACTGCAGCTAATGAGCAACTGGAGAAGATGGAACTCGACAACTGTAAGTATGACCATGACAAGAAGTTCTAGATAATAGCAATTTCCAGATTAGAAGAGAAAATGAAGGTAACATATTCAGTACTTATTATTTTGGGTATATAGTAAGCATTTTTTAAATCATATCATCAAAATTAGGCATGTTCTTACTAAAATGAATGGCGGAAAATCAGACAGAAACTCAAAGAAGGGCAATCCTCGCTGTCCCGAGAAGCACATGAATGTGCAGATTCCATTCCTGAATTGACCAAAATGTTCTCCAGCTGCTCAGTGTGAGGAATTCAAGGAGAAGTACGTAGAAGAACAGAAAAAAAAGAAAGAAGTTTTTTAACAAAGTTCAGGAGGCAAAAGGCATGTTCTTATGACAAGTAAATTGTAGCTAAAGAATACGGAGTATAATTCAACCTTCCGGACTGACTTTCAAAATAATTATGACTCAAAGAAACTGATTTTTAGCTCATGTCATCAGGGAACATCAGGGTCTTCTGCCATTGCAGGAATCTGAATAAAAAGGAGCAATCAATTGGATATTCAACAATAGTAGATTTTGAAGGCGCAAAAGATGGTGAACTAGCTGTTTTGGCCGGTGGATCAAATAAGATGTTCAGATTTGATAGAGTTTACAAACCAAAGGATGATCAAGGTACATCACGCTGAATTAGCTTGCTTTCTAAGGTGCATTGCATGTGGCATCTATTAAGGTTTTGAGGTCTGTTTTTCTCCATCCAGGTGAAGTATTTGTGGATGCCTCTCCAATGGCGACGTCAGTATTAGACGGGTATAACGGCTGCATTTTTGCATATGGACAGACGGGAACAGGTAAAACTTTTTCAATGGAGGGAACAGAACATAACCGTGGGGTAAATTATATAACTCTTGAGCAGCTGTTTCAAATTGCTCAGGAAAGATGTGATACGTTCTCATACAACATATCAGTTAGCGTTCTTTTAGTGTACAATGAGCAGATAAGGGATCTGCTAAACACTTTAATTGCCCCCAAAAAGTAATAATCTTTCTATCGCCGATTGCTGAACCTTTCATTCCATCTTTTATAGTAGCAGTGATGTATATCTCATAGGCTTTGGTTGTGTTGGATTCACTTAATGCCATTTATGGTGTCAGGTTAGAGATAAAGCATGCCTCTGAAGGATCACACCATGTTCCAGGAATAGTTGCAGCCAAAGTCGGGAATACAAGACAAATGTTGGAAGTGCTTCGGCTTGAAAGTAGTGCTCGAGCAGTCGGATCCAACAATGTGAACGAGCATAGCAGCTGTTCTCACTGGTTTGTTATTAATTATAATTTGAGTATTCTGATTTTATCAGTAATTATTATTCATATTACCTAAGTTGCTGCTTCTGTATTTCAGCATGTTGTGCGTAATGGTTAAAGCAAAAAACTTGATTAATGGAGAATGCACAAAGAGCAAGCTTTGGCTTGTGGATTTGGCTGGTAGTGAGAGGCTTGTAAAAATTGATGCTCAGGGAGAGAGGTTGAAGGAAGCTCAAAATATTAACAAATCATTATCGGCTTTAGGAGACGTGATATCTGCTTTGGCAAATAAAAGCAGCCACATTCCCTACAGGTCTGTGTTTTCTTAGTCTGATGTCCCCATGATTATTGTCTTAAGATAATCTTAATATGGAGTTTTTTTCTTTCATCTCTTGCATTTTAATGTAAAAACGATAGAATTTGTGATTTGTTGACACTATGCTTTCAGGAATTCTAAGCTGACACATCTACTGCAGGATTCATTAGGTAAATTTTTTGATAAAGATCAACTTGAAATCAAATTCTTAGATTGCAGATGATTAAGTTAGTTTGTTGTGACTCTGTCCTGGTTTTGATTTGTGGTTGGACATTGTCTTCTATAGAGGGGAATTCTAAGACATTATTGTTTCTACAAATTAGCCCATCAGAACATGACTTGGGTGAGACTGTCAGCTCACTTAATTTTGCAAGTCAGGTTCGAGGTGTCGAGTTGGCCCCGGCTAAAAGACAGGTTGATACAAGTGAACTTCAGAAATGAGAACACAGGTAAATATTCTCTTCTATGAATTAACGTTTCATCTTGTGGGGGGTTATGTCTGCTGGGCTCACATTTTTCGAACTTCAGCTCCACAAGGCAAGGCTGAAATCAAAATCTAAAGAAGAGTCCATCAAAAAGCTGGAGGAAAGCCTTCAGAACATCGAAAATAAAGCCAGAAGCAAAGACCAAGCCTATAAGAATCAGCAGGAAAAGATTAGGGACTTTGAAGAGCAACCCTTACAGCTTCAAGAGAGGTTGAAGGGGAAGGAAGAAGCTTGCTGCAGTTTGAAGTATAAGGTTTTAATCTGGATTTCCTTTTCAATTACGATTTTCACATGCTCCACTATGTTCTGTAGTTTAAAACCGTCTTCTCATTTAAATTCCTTAGGTTAACGAGCTAGAGCTGAAACTTCGAGATCAACAACATAATGACTCTGCAGCTCTACAACACGTACTCCCGACTGAAATGTTGCGGTTTTCTAATATATGACCTCTGTACAACGGTATATAAACTGGCTCACTATATTTATAGAAAAATGTGAGGTTTTAGGCTAATGTTTTAGAGTAGGCCAGAGGCTTTAGGCTAATGATTTAGAGTAGGCCAGAGGCTTTATAATTGATTTGGTGGCGTTGTTGTCGTTAATGTGTTTGTTGTTAACTGTTGCTGGCGCTGCATGTGGTTGTGACAGTGTTCAGTTGCTGTTATGGCCAACTTGGAACGCAACCGATCGTGTACTCAAGATGTGAATAATGATGTTGTTCCTTTATGTGAATTTATTTGATATGTTCACTAAATAGATAAGTAGAATCATATTCCTAGACTATAAAATATGGTCAACACAGTATGCTTCAGAAATTCATTGCCAATAATTTCATTTCCTAATGTAACTGATGTGAACAGGAGTACCCATATGCGCTCGCGATATATGTGTTGATGGTGATGAATATATGATGAATCCACCCTCAAAGCTTCTTTATTACGATGTTTATAGAAGGACGCCTCAGAATTTAAGTGGTAATGTATAGTTATCTTTTAAAGTAAGTTGCCCATGCGTCTTTGCCTTCTACTTTCTTAATATTTTGATTTTCAATTATATGTGCTCTTTTAGAAACATACTACTCTATTTGAATTTAAGTTGTATCATTATATCTTAGTTTGTTTGTTTAGAAGCTTTGGTGCAAAAAAGACGAAAGAGATATGAATGATGAAATGTTGATTGGTCTTGATCTTTACAAAGTTTTAGATTATAATGTTGGGGGTTTCCGGTGGGAAACTTCATATTGTTATTATTATAGTGACTATGAAGAATTTTGAGAGATACATGTTTAATGAATCTTTGAGCTACCCCGATGACCGAGGCTCAAAGATGTACAAGTCATTCGAACATTGCTTAGGCCTAACAAGTATGAGCTCATATCTATTTCACACAAGATAATGCTTTATGCTCCCCATGTGTCCTCTACTAGGATATTATTGACACTACCATGTTGTCCTCCTCTTTGTTTCAGCTTTGTCATTGTTTTAGAGCATGATCTTAGTGTTCTGGACGATCTGTCGGGTTTCATTTACTGTTTGTACGGAAAACCATGTGGTTATGGAGTTGTAACCTTGCCTTTATCCATTAGAGAAGGAATCAATGAAACGATCAGTTATAGTTTATATGAGATTTTCATAAGGTAGTGTCTTTTTAGGATGATGAACTCTAGACGTTTTGGATTTACTCAAGTTGTATGGGATTGATTTGTGTGATGAAATTGTAATCTGCGTGATGAAGTTGAAATTGTTATCTTATTATTTACGCAAGTGTGAAATTGTTATCTTACTTATTTACGCAAGTGTATCAAATTGAATTGTGTGACGAAATTACGGGTGATTGGTTCTTCCGTTGACACATTAGTGCACAACATTGAGACTTAAATATTATGAGTTTCACTTTTGTGAATATTTTTGTCTTGATGTTAAATAAATTGCATTCACTTTGAAAGATTTTTAGCAAATTGGTTGTTCATGCAATTATGCAGTCATACCTCTACTAAACATGAATCTAAATAGCACAATCAAAAGTTAAATGAACACCTGCAATAACAAAGGGAAAAAAAAAAACACACAAAACAAAACTTTAAACTGAACTTAAAAACGTCCCGTGAATTTCACGGGTCGCATCACTAGTTATCTAATGTATCATAATTAAATAACTAAATTATGTGTCATATAATTGTTTCTTTCCAACTTTTTTTTTTTCAATATAAATTATTTAATCTATTTTTCAAATGAATTTTTTTTTATTGGATAAAATACTTTGATATTTATACTCATTTGATAGCATTTTTCGTTTCGAAACTAATGATGTTATTTTTATATATTTTCGACAGATACATTTTATGAAACATAATAATCAAAGACTTAGCTAAAAGTTTTCTAATGTTTCATAATTAAGTAAGGGAATTATTGTTCATATAATTATTTTTTTCCAAATTACTATTTTTTCACAATTTAATTTATTTTCTTAATGTAATTTTATGATTGGCTTAGAATCTCCTTGAATTAAGGAGAGCGCTCGAAAAAACTCTCTTTTATATATATATATATATATATATATATATATATATATATATATATATATATATATATATATATTGATTTCGGGTTGTTACAGAGGAGCTCTTGATCCGATCCTTGATCCACCTAAAAAAAATTATTTGGTCCGGGTTTTCGATCATTTAATATCACACTTGCACTTGATGATATCATTTAATATGTGCATAACATTTAGTAATTGATGAAAAGAGCAGTACTCCTTATTTTATGATAAATTTACTACTATTAATATTCTTAATATCTCAGAGTTTAATCTAGATTCTAAATCCCTCGTTTTTAAAGACATCATACTCCACGTTACAAATGATCCACTTATCATGAAGCTTACTCTCGTATTACTTTTGTGATTTATTTAATTCTTTACCTTTTTCATTTTAAAATAAATATCTAATTATTTACCTTTATATTTATGTTAGAGAGGAACAAATAAATTAAAACGAAACACGTAAGAATTTCTTTTTTACTTAGGTGATAAAATGTTGAGAAATTGAATACAACAAAAGAAGACCTATCTATCAATAAAACAGTTAAGAAAGAGATGTGCTTTACGCAATCGGCTAATTACTTAGCGCAGTCGACTTTTCTTTTCACTAATTACACTTAAGGATTTTAATGAATAATTATTTATTTAGGTTATTAATATCTATTATTAAGTTTCGAATTATTAATTTGAAAATTTTAAAACTTCTACGAAAAATCGTGTAATTTTAAACACGGTATTAGTAAAATAGTAAAATTATAATTCAACCTTATCTTTTCACTCAGCACTCATTTACACTTCAAAAAATCCACTCACTACCCAAAAACTCTAAAAACCTATTTTTTAAAAAAAAAATGTCCGACGAATTAAGCGATGAAACGAAGTAATTTTTTATACTTTTATATATATTTGTCTTTTTTTATATTGTATTTGATAATAGAAAGTTTTAAATGTTGATATTTGAAAAACGATAATTTATATTTATAGAAATTGAAAATCGTTGATTGAGAAAAAAAAAAAAACACGAAAAAGGTACATCACGTGGGGGCAGCTCTTGATGTGTAGGAAGATGGCGGAGGGGCAGGTGGTGATGTCTTGGGTGATCACGTAGAGACCCTTAGTTATGTACCAGAAGAAGGCGTAGAGTGAGTTGGTGAAGTGCACGTGGTTTGGCGATCTCCACGGTTTTGGCGTGGAGACCCTTAGCGAAGTCCACCTTTTCGTTTTTTTATTTGATTTTTTTTTTTTTTTTTATTATTATTTTTTTTCAATTTCGATATTGTTGAAAACCTTACATTTTATATGTATAAATCGTTTTTTTATTAATCCTTAACCTTTTTTTTTAATTTATAACTTTTGTTAAATCGACTTATAATTATTTCTAAACTCATAATTAACCTTTTGTTTTGAATTCATATTGTTAAGTTTTAAAATAGAAACATTAGACTTTACTGTTGTTATTGTTGTTGTGTTTTTGAGTTGTTATTGTTATGGGACAAATTTTTTAACAATATAATTTTTTTTGTAGAATAATGGAGATGGAATCAACTATTTAAACTTGTTTGAAGCGGAGCCGTTTACTACATTTGTTGAGGCTCGCGAATGGTGTCTGCAAGTAGCTTTGAAAAACCGTTTTAACTTGATAATAGCGTCACAACAAACTGTTAGTACAACAAATAAAAATAAGGTTTATTATTTGAGGTGTGATCGGTATTTTTTTAGTCGAAGTGAAAAACCTATGAAGAGGAAAAATACATCGACGAAAAAGTGTGGGTGTAAATTTTTTGTTAAAATTGTGGAAACACCTATTTTCGATCATTTGGGTAATATTGGTGGTACCGGTTAAGTAGTTCATGGTGGTAAAGGATTTCATAATCACGAGATGACACTATGAAGATGGTCATATGCGTAAATCTGCATTAAATGAAGACGAGATGAATTTTGTTGTCCAAAGTGACATTACACATGCTAGTGGAGCGAATAAACACAATAATGCATGGCATAAAAGTTCAAGTCGAACGACCCGTATGTAAACGTGGACGAAAAGCTTGATTGCTACTCTTGACGATGGACCTTTTTATATAAATGACCCTGATTAAAATCACTCGATTATGCAATGAGTAAAAAAAAAAAAAAAGAGGAATATGCGCCCAAAAAATGGGCTTTAATGGATCCTATCGCGTAAATATAAAAGAAAACACATTTCATACTCTGTCAAAAACGAAATCGCAGCCCAAAATCAGAGACGAAAATGTCAGCTTTCACATAGATCGTAACATCACACAACATTTCAAAACCGTTCATGAGACTATCATCTCACACGGCATTTAAAAACTCGGGTTTTTTTCGAAAGTCGAATTTAAACATGAACTACTCTATATTTAAGACGACTGTGTTGCCAGCTTCTAGGAAGACCGAGAAGCAGACAGCTTAAGACACTCACTTTGACATCTACGAAGGCAAACGTCGTTCCAGTTAGGAACATGGTGCTGGTTAACGCAGACAGTACGAGCACACGCGTCAGAGCACGCATCAAGCTCCGAAACTCCACAGACAGTGACACAAGTGTCGGGAATTGGGTCCTTGGAGAAAGCGCCGACCTTCTTCAACATTCGCTTCGAGGTGCATACTCTTTCACAGACAAATATGTCGTCAGAGCTCTTTTCCCTTCCTCGTGCGGTCTTTATCCTCTCCTCATCGTCTCGCCTTCTTTTGATTCTCCAAGCTTGCCCTGCGACAACTGCTGGTATAGCGGCCCCCAAAAGAGACCACCATACTTCCACCATAGCTATGCGGAGTTCAAAACTCAACTGTGTCTATTGAGTGGTCGTAAACGAGTTTCAAGCTGCACGACATTCAAGAAAAATGTATTTAAGGACATTCTAGAAAACTACTTCGACTTTAAACTAAAAATTTCACTAAACGTCATACAATTTCACAAAGCAAATAGGTCATAAGTTCTCTCCCATGACACAAGTTACTCCGTGTAATAAAAAGGCATAGAAGGAGAATGTCTCTCTCCTATCCTCGTCTTTGCCTCTTCACATGTAAGGTTTCGATAATCCCACCAACAAAGCAGATCAAAATCTTCCAACATTGGAAACATTTGAAGGGAAAACATCATAATAATCCAGGAAAACTCGTAACAAAACGTCCCTTTGCAATACAATTTAGCTTTCTGAAGTTGCTCATAACACATTCAACAATGACCCATTTATCAGATGAAAGGTATGTTCAAACAATAAGCAAAACGCAAGAAGCAGTAGAAGATAGTATAAGCCCTCCAAGTCCTGCAAAACAATTACTCCAAACTAGTCCAGCTTCGCTCCTCAGTTTTCAAGGACATGAAACCACAACACTTGAGGTAAGAATATCATTTTTATTAAGAACATTGTGTCCCAAAATTGTTATATACACAAGCAGATGGATGAGCTTAGTGACGAAGAAAGATTTAAAACAAATATCTTCTCAAAACAAGCTGAAAATTTATAAAAGGAGACTTTAGGATCAGAAGTATAAAAACATACAAAGTGTTATAAATGCCAACATATGCTCAAAATGCTAATCAAACACACCCTATAATCCACACTAATGAATGAAATAGTTAAACTAACACTTGTTGAAGAGCATACAGACTTACAGAGTATTATGAATGCCAACATATGCTCAAAATGCTGATCAAGCACACCCTATAATCCACACTAATGAATAAAATAGTTAAACTAACACTTAACGAAGAACCCTTGATACAGAGTATGTGTAAATCTTTGTAGCCAACGTCGTTAGAACTTATAGACTAATGGCAGATATTATTTAAGTCCACAGAAAATTGTACTCCCTCCATTCAAATTCAAGTTGTGCACTACATTATTTGACACTATTTATTTGCCTTGAGAATCTTCGAAATTCTAGGTAATGTATAAGTGAAAATATAGTCATGCGTAGGGGTGTTCACCGGTCCAAACCAGGACCGGACCACCAAAAATTCCTTACCCAAGGACTGGACCGGTTAGAATTGGACCCAGACTAGAACTAAACCTCT
Source organism: Dianthus caryophyllus (assembly GCA_023091065.1). Lineage (NCBI taxonomy): Eukaryota > Viridiplantae > Streptophyta > Magnoliopsida > Caryophyllales > Caryophyllaceae > Dianthus > Dianthus caryophyllus. The sequence continues at coordinate 34,625,134 of CM041524.1, read as the reverse complement.
TAGGTCCGGGTTTTGGCTGGACCAGACTACTTAATATAGGGGATAGACTAATGGCAGATATTAAGCTTACAATAGCGTAGAACTTAACTTGGTAGAGCTAAAATCAGTTAACAGAGCAAGAAGCACAAAACAGAATTCAAAGATCTAAATCTACATCATTAAATACAACACTTGCGTGAAACAACACATTAGCGGCCTATCATTTCTAACATCACTCAATTTTCAGTAGCACTCTGGAAAAATATGTATCAGAATAATGTACCTGTGAAAGGAGTAAACATCCATCCATCCATCAGTTGAAGCTGTAGGCATTTCACATGATATAAGACGACGCACGACCACTCATGCTAGCAACACGAGCCTGCACCTGAGTGGCCCTAACCTTAGCATACATCGCACGATGAAAGAACTGTTCGCGAGACAATAGCCTCACATTCCTCAAATATTGATCAAAAGGAACAACCCCTTCCTGAACACCTTTATCCAGCGAATAGATAACATCCTCAATCGCCAAATCACTCGCACTCGCCTCCACCATCTGCTTCGACAAAACATCACACGGCTCAAAAGCATCATCAACATCCACACCATTCCCACTCTTCCCCAACTTCTCCTCGTTCTCCCTCAACCACCCCTCCAACACATCAGCGTTCGTCAAAACCACCTGCAACTGACTCTCCAGAAGCTCTTTCTCGTCAACCATCTCCTTCAACCCACGATTCACCCTCTCCTCCCTCGCCCTCAACGCCGCTTGCACGCTAAACAACGAGTCCATCTCCCCCTCCCTCGCTTTCCTCAACTCCCCTATGTCCCCGTGCACCCTATCCACCAACTTATTAATCGCATTCTTCTTAAACACCTCCCCCGCATCCTCCGTCCTCCCCACCCCATACCCTGAATTAGACGATACCCTATCCATCCCCGAGTTAATAATACTACTCGGCCTAAAACAAAGGATAGGGTTATGATTTGGGTTAGAGTTAGGGGTAAAATTAGGGTTGTTGGGATTCGGGTTTGGGTTAGGGTTAGGGTTAGGGTTAGTAGGTTTACGCTGAGAGTAAAGAGGGGGATCACGAGCAAAGCAAAGGCTCAAATCACGAGCGAGATCAACCAAATTAGAACTCGGGTAAACCCAATTCTGCAAATACGGGACATTAACCAAACCCGAAGGAGTGACAAAAGGGTGAGGGCGTTTGATGATCATGTCGCGAGTAGGGTTAAGGAAGACGAGAGGAGGATTACGAGGGTAAAACTCCAAAAGCCAAATTATAATAGGGAGATTATAGGTGACATTTTGGTAAACCATGGGTATGGTACCGTCGGCTTGAAGGAGAGGGGAAGTGCGGCCATCGTTGTGCGTAAATGTGGCGGTTTTGATCACGAGTGTCGGGTGAGTGTCTGAGAGAGCGGCGAGGTGTTGTCGAATTAACCATTTGACGTCTTCGGAGTACGGTAACGACGACGGTCCGCGTTGCGAGAGGATGTTGCTTAAGAATTGTAGGGTTTGTGCGCCAGAACTCATTTTCGATCAATTATTACTTTGCCGAAACAATCTACAGACAATAGTTGATCAAAGATTGAAATTGATGATTACTCAACAAAATTGACGAACAATCACAAAACTTTCGGATCTAAGAATGATAAAAACCGATTAAGTAATCGATACCGAAACCCTAAGCTACAGATAGGGATGAAATCGAATAAAATTGATGAAAACGAATGAAAATGATGAAATTGGAAGAGAAGCAATGCGAATTCTTACCGAAAGAGAGGGAAGATTAGGGTTTTCAGGAGGTTGATTAGCTGATTGAAACAAAAAGACGGACGAAGAAAAGCCTGAAAACAAATACCGAGTGAATGTCTATGAACTTTACAAGAATTAGATAATACGGAGTACGGAATATTTAAGGGAAAACATAGCATGATTTTTGTTATTTGTCAGAGCTATTTTTTATTTGTATTTGATTAAATTTATTTGTCCACTCTAAAGCGGTCTAGATTACGAATTTTTTTTATATATTCGTCCAAATTAGGGGTTTATTTCAACTGTAATTATCTAACACAAAAGCAAAACAATATTCAGCATTCACAATTACATGACATCTTATGATTCTTCAAACCCTAAATTTAATCATTCATTCACCAGTCATCAAGCTCATAAAATTCCACACGAATTAACCTTCCAGAGCAAGGAAAACAAAATGCATCAAACACCCAATAAAATTCACAATTAAAATCATTTCATATTAGTTTGAAATAAACAGAAAAAGTTGAAATTTTGCAGGTAATGGCATCTCCTATGAATGAAATTCAACAAACCCATTTCAAGTTATAGCAATTTTCTTCCAAAAAAAAAAAAAAAAAAAAAAGAAAAAAAAAAAAAAACTCCCTCCGTTCCACAATGTTAGTCCCATTTATCTTTTTGAAAGTCAAAGTTTCGTAACTTTGACCGTATATAACATAAAATCTACACAAAATTGTTATACGATAATAAGATATTTACATTCGTTATTAAATTATCTTTCATAATATTTTATTTTCAATGAAAAAAATTGCATATATGCGACAAAAAAACATGGTTGAATTGCCGTGTTGGAAACCGCGTAAAGTCAAAGCGGGACTAAGATTGTGGCACTGAGGGAGTACAAATTAGTGAATTAAAAAAAAAAAAAAAATGACTAACCTTGGAGAATATGAAAGAAAATGCTTCAACTACTGGGTTTTCCCAATGAACTATAACTACAGTAAAAGCCTTAAAAATTGTACAAATTCAATCCAATTATTTACCTTTATATTTATGTTAGAGAGGAACAAATAAATTAAAACGAAACACGTAAGAATTTCATATTTACTTGGGTGATAAAATGTTGAGAAATTTATAACTTTTGTTAAATCGACTCATAATTATTTCTAAACTCATAATTAACCTTTTGTTTTGAATTCATATTGTTAAGTTTTATATTGTTAAGTTTTGAAGTGGAAACATTAGACTTCTAGTTCTTTTTAATTGAAGTATGCAATTATTAATTTGAATGATAATTAATTGTACTTTGTTGGTATTTAGGTGCTTGTAAACCCAATTTTTTTGAACAATTTTTGGTAAAGTTACAATGTTTGTGTTGATATTTCATAAATTTGGTTCAGATTATATACATATGTTATGAAAATATAGTTTATGATTTATTTGTAGTAACTAGAAAATTGTTAATCCTAGATTACAACTTTTTGTTTTGGTTATTATTAATTATTATAGACGTAGTAATACAAATAAAATTTTAATCCAATTATCAAGCACATGCCTCTAAATTATCAATCCCCTTAAAAAACTAGTTGGAGTTCAATTGTGATTTTTCTTCCTAGTCCTTGAATACGCCATGTATGAATGAATGAAAATAGTAATTTGCATAGTGCTATGTTTTAGTTTACTAATTTTTTTTATCTTGTATTTGTTAAGGTTCACTTTGAATTCATATACTCGATCATCTTACAAGTTGCAAGCTTGCAAAGTAAGTGTCATACTGTATATTTTAGTCTTACTATGTATGTATTTTAGTCTTACTATGTATGTGAAATATTAGTAGGTTTTATTGTGAAATACTGAAATATATGTAATTTCTTTTAGGTTTAAGATGAGCTCCATTCGATCCAAAAGAGCATTGGCGTTATCAAACCTGTCAGCGGAAACTCTCACAAAAGAAGAGCTTGAGGGATAGTTTTATTGAGTATTTGGAGGAACAACAAGATGGTCCCAAACTTCTTCGGGCTGAGTGTAAGTTTTGTGACAAAACTTTTGCCGCTGATTCTAATGTTAACGGGTCAAAAAACGTGGGGCAACATTAGGAGAAGTGCATCCATAATCCTGCTAACAAGGGTAAAGGTATGCAAACTGAATTGTTTTTCGAACCTAATAAAGGAATAAGGATGCTGAAGAAGGTGTAGGAAAATTGAAATATGCGACAGTAAACTTGAAAGATGCGAGAGATGCTTTGATTTATATGATTATAGTTGATGAATTGCCATTTAGGCATGTCGAGAAAGATGGTTTTAGACATTTGATGAATGTTGCTTGTCCTAGATTTCGTATTCCTTGTCGAACAACTGTTGCTCGTGATTGTCTTAACCTTTACTTGGACGAAAAACAAAAGTTAAAAGGAATGTTCAGAAATTCGTGCTAAAGAATTTGTGTGACCACTGACACTTGACCTCAATTCAAAGAATAAATTATATGTGTCTTCCAGCCCATTTTATTGATTATGAATGGAAGCTCCACAAAAAAATTATAAACTTTTGTCCAATCTCTAGTCATAGGGGTGAGGCCATTGGTAAGGCAGTTGAGGGTTGTTTGGAGGCATGGAATATTGAGGATAAGCTTTTTCACTGTAACCGTTGATAACGCAAGTTCAAATGATGTGGCTTGTTTATATTTGAGAAAGATGGTCCAACGTTCTAGGTGCATTAGTGACGGGAAATATTTACACATTAGATGTATGGCTCACATTGTTAATCTAATTGTTTGGGATGGAATCAAAGAGCATGGTGTATGTATAGATAGAGTTAGGACCGCTGTCAAGTACATTAAAAATTCACCAGCTAGAATTCAAAGATTCAAGGAGCTTGTGTCAAAGCTTAATATAGATTGTAAATTGTCTTTGTCACTTGATGTGCCTACTCGATGGAATTCCACTTACATGATGTTGGAAACTGCCTTGAAATATCAACGTGTATTTGGTGGGTTGAATTTACCGGATGGAGATGACATTAAATTTAATGAACTACCACCTGACGCGGATGATTGGAAAAAGATTGATAGGCTGGTTGTGTTTTTAAGAGGATTTTACTTGTGGACTCGTCGTACTCGTTATATGTGGTGGCAAGTAATAAAGGCTTCTTTGAAATCGCTTCTGTTCTTGATATGTTAAATAAATGGGGAAGGCATAATGATGAAGAGTTTCAAGCTATGGCCATGTCGATGAAAAAGAAGTATGAAAAATATTGGAGGAATGTGGAAAAAATGAATATGATGATATATATTGCTGTTATCCTCGATCCTCACTCAAAGTTACTTGTTGTCGAATTCTAACTGATATGTATGGAAAAGAGAAGGGAATGGAGTTGGCTAATAAGGTCAAGAATTTTGCTTATTTTCTATTTGATGAGTATAGAGTCATGTATTCTTATCTAACTCCTCAAAGAGGACCAAATTATATGCCGTCTAGTAATCAACAAGATTAGGATGATATAGAAGGTTCAATGAATTATTTGAAAAATCTCAAAGATAGGGCTAAGAGATTAAAAGGGTCAAGTGGTAGCGTGAGAAGTGAGTTCGAGAGATATTTGAATGAGATATTAGGAGAGGAAGAAGAAGATCTTGATGCATTGTCTTGGTGGCGAATCAATGGACACCGATATCCTATTATTTCAAGGATGGCACGCGATATTTTAGCGATTCCTTTATCTACTGTTGCATCCGAGTCGGCATTTAGTGCAGGAGGACGACATCTCGATTCATTTAAGAGTTCTCTATCCCCCAAGGTAAATGATTTTAAACTTACCCTCATGTTATACATAGTATATTCATATGTGTAGATTATAATGTGGTTTTATCTTTGTTGGTTTATATGTATGAAAGATGGTACAAACTTTAGTGTGTTGTCAAGATTGGCTACGTTCAAGAGCAACATCATCGCCAATGGATATGGAAGAATATGCTAGAGAGTTGGAAGGACTTCAACAAGGTAAAAATTATACGGAGTATTCATTTTTATAATGCTTCAGATTAGTTTTGATGTGCTTTTCTAAGGTGTTGTCCTCTGTCTTTGTCATTATAGATTTCGACAAAGCTATTTTAGAGGACGAAATCATTTATGTGGACAATTGACCGACGAAATGAGCTAGCGGAAACTTTTTGCTGCACTACGTGTCGAGTGCTCGTAATTGTCGCCTGGAGTACTAAAATGGATTTCAGACTTATTCTTCATTAGAGTTTAGAATGCTTTAGATTACTATAGATGAGTTACATGTTCCTACTTGAGATTTTATGTTGTTATTTCATTTGGGTTTGAGTTTTTTTTCAGTAAACTTAGTTAAAACTTATACTTTTATCTTTTTTGAATTGTCCTTTTTGAAGTTGGTCTTGAATTTGCTCGTTTACAGCTCATAAATTTTGTAAGTTGGTGAGATTTTTGGGTTCTTAGTTGTAAGTTTACAAGACTAGCAGTCTACCACTATCCAACATTTAATTGTCAAATAATTCAGGTTTTCAGGTTCAAAACCCGGACCGATCCGTAAAAAAAAGGTCCGGTTCAGGGCAACCTGTAAAAAATCAGGGCCGGTTTTCGGTCTTATAGTATGCAGATTTTCAGGTTCCGGTTAGAACAGGTTCAGGGTCATTCAGGTTTGGTTTCGGACCGGCGCACAACTCTAACTACAACAACTAAAACCAACATTATTAACTGTCAACAATATTAATATAACTAATATGAAAAATATTAATAATACTAATAATATCAACGACAACATCAATAAATTAATTGATTTACTATAGCAAAAATAGATATCCTTTTAAAATTACTACCTTTTAAAATAAGTTTTAAAATTACTACATTTTAAAGGCAATTTGTTTAAAATTTACAACCAAAAATCTATTACTTATTTGAAAGATATAAATAACTAATAAGTAATAAGTGAACATGACTATATTTAAGTTCCTTAAAATATTCCTTAATAAGTGAACATAAAGAACTAATAATCTTAATCACTTGTCATCATTGTATCACAAACAATTTCAATAATCTTATTAAGGCTTCACACTAGCATGAATACTCACATTAATGCACAAAAACACATATACACATTGGTGTATGAGGCTAAATCCAAACAACATGCTCAAAGGTATACAAAGAATAGCTCAAATCAAAAATTCTCAAGTATCAAACAACCAAAACTCATGTAAGCTCCACCAACAACATCAAACCACACTATTAAGGCCAATTCAAAGCTTATTTAGGCTATTATATCAAACTTACCTCAAATTAGAAGGTTCAAGAATGCACAAATGTCAAAACCACTCCTCTACGAAGCCGTGCTCTACAAATAAACCATTCTACTATCAAATATCATCTTAAAACTACCTAATTAACACACTAATTCAATAAAATCGGCTATAAATCGAAAACCCCTAATTTCTAGGGTTAGGGTTTGACGAAAATTAAAATAAAACGATTAACTATGAATTATACCTTTAACAACTCGAATAACTAGGCTAGAACTTGAAATCCGACAAAAACACCCAAAAGTCGACCCCAAAACGGCCCCAAACGAAAACAGCGGAGAAGGGGGAGAAAAACGGTGGTGGTGCGGTGGCATTGGTGCGGTGACGGCGGCACGGTGCGGTGGCGAGGTACGGTGGCGGTGGTGCGTGAATGGTGGTGATGGTGGTGGTGGTGGTGGTGGTGATGGTGGTTGATGAAGATGGTGGATGATGAATGAAAAAAAATAAAAAAAAATGGTGATGTTGCTTGAGAAAAATCGATGCACTGCTACTCTTCTTCTCTTTTTTTTTTTTTTTTTTTTTTTTTTTTTTAATTATATTCTTCTCTTTTTGTGTTTGTGTGTGTCGGCCCTTTTGTTTTGGTATAAGGGTTTTATTGGACCTATTTAAGTCCACAATTATATGAAGCAGAACTGTTACAGAACGGTTAAATATTAAAGAAAAGACAAGTGGGAAGCACTCCCACTCTGTCCTTGTCTTTGCTTAATATTCGACCTGCTTTCTCACAAAGAAACTAAGCATCTGCTTCACACAAGACTTACACATTTAAGTCTATTGTATTTGACTCTTATTACTCTTATTATTCTTATTATTCTTATTATTATTATTACTAGTAATAAAGCTCATGCGATGTACAGATTTTAAAATAATAGTCTAATTATAAATATAGTTTTACTGTTTTATTTATAGAAATGTGTAACATATTTTATATCATAAAATTGTTTATACTTAATTAAAGAGTTTTAAATTAATGTATAAAACTAATATAATCTTTTATATAAAAAATGCAATTATATGCACAAAGTGAAACTAATAGGGAAAGTAGAATGAATATACCTTGGTAGACATGTTGAAGTATATGTTTAGATTTTTTTTTCCCCTAAAACTTTTAGTGCATACCTGAGCAAACCGTAAATCAAAAAATTTAAACAATAAAAAATCATGGCATAATAATAACATAATAGAAAATAAATTACTTAATGTATAAAGTTAATAAATTATATATAAAAAATTGCAAATTGATGTGCAAATTAAAATCAATAAGAAAAGAATAGTGAATATACCATACATAGACATGATGAAAACTAAATTCAAAATATTTTTTTCCCATAGTAATATCTAATGCATACCTGAGAAACAATAACTCAAACAATTTTGAAAATAGAACAATCGTAGCATAATAATTACATAATACATTCTTAAACAAATATTAACCAATTTTGCAGTATCAACCTTTAAAGTTTACAAATTAATCAACAAATTACGATGATAATAATAATAAACATATTTAAATAAACTATAATATTATACATAAAAAATAACAAATCCATGTGAAAAATAGAACCAATATATATGAAAGAAAAGAAGATTGAAGACTCCATTGTTGTCTTAGGTATTGTTCTTGGTGTTAGTGGCACTTATCTAATATATATATATATATATATATATATATATGTATATGTAAATGTGATCACACTTAATCCCTAAATTTACAGATCCTCAGACCATCTTAGAGCCATTAGATTAAAGGGAATGGAGGGCCAAGATTGAATCACGCAATAATAAAGCTAAAAAAGCCTTCATCCTGTCGACCTACGCTGTCTCGGACCTACTAAGACTTTTTTTTTTTTTTTTTTCGCTTTTTACCTTTTTTTAATTTACTTTTTTTACTTTTTACTTTTTCATTTTTTTGCTTTTACTCCTTACAAGATTTGATACGATATTGCCCAAATTTTATTTTATTTTATTTATTTATTTTATTTTTCCTTTTTTTGTATTTTTTTCTTTTAATCCTTATAAGATTTGATATGATATTATCAAGTACTTTAAAGTCAAGAATCAATGTTATTTTTAAAGAGTAACACTTGTTACTCTAATAGCTTATATGTGTTATTTTAACAAATTTTTATTAATCCTTATTATTATTATTGATATGATGTTATCATTACTTTAAAGTGTAACAATTGTTACTCTAGCACTTTCAGACGTGTTATTTTAACAAAAAATTTATTAATCCTATTATTTTCTTGATACAATATGATTGTTACTTCAAAGTGCAATCAATGTTACTTTAAAGTATAACAACTGTTACTCTAATAACTTATACGTGTTATTTTAACAAATTTTTATTAATCCTTATATATTATTCTTGATATGATGTTACTGTTATTTTAAAGTGTAATAATTGTTACTCTAATAGCTTGTACGTGTTATTTTAACAAACATTTATTAATCCTATTATTTTCTTGATACGATATTATTGTTACTTCAAAGTGCAATCAATGTTACTCTAAAGGGTAACAATTGTTACTCTAATACCTTGTACGTGTTATTTTAACAATTTTTGTTAATCCTTATATATTTCTTGATATGATGTTACTATTACTTTAAAGTGTAACAATTGTTATTCTAATAACTTGTACGTGTTACTTTTAGTTATAATAGTCGACAAAATTATTGTGATAGAATTTTATATAATTATTCGTTAATTATTATTTTAACGTTTATTTGTTATTACCTTAATATAATAAAAAAAATAACAAAAACTATAAAATAATTAAGTAATTGAAAAAGTAAAAGAATTTAAAAAAAAAAAAAAAAAAAAAAAATTAACAAAAGAAATCGTAAAAAAAAAAAGAAAAAAAAAGAAAAAGAAAAAAAAAAATCTAAAAGAAATCGTAAAAAAAAAAATAATAATAAAAAAAAAAAAATAAATAAAAAAAAATTGAAAAAGTGCCACGGCTCAGGGACAAAGGCCACAAAGAGTCGTAGGCTTTTTTTTTCTTCTTTCAAGTTTGATTTAATCTTGACCCTCCATTTCCTTTAATCTAACGACTCTAAGGGTGTACAAGGGATGCACCAAATATAAGGGATTCATGTGATCCTCTCTGTATATATATAGAGTTAAGATCCAGTGAGAACCATATACTCGGTGAGAACTGTGAGAACCACTATTAACCATCAGATCAAATAAAGATCTAACGGTTGTAACTAAAATACATCTTCTGCCAAATTCTTCACTTAATTTACTCACCTGCTTCTCTAAATCACAACAACCTACCCCCAATTCTTCAACAACCACCATACAATCCCTGATAACCACCGCTTAATCCTCCGATAACCACCGCCAAATTAAATCCACGTCGTCCACCTCCTAAATCACCGACAAAAAACCTTCGAATCACCAACAATTAACCGATAAACCATCACTAAATCACTAGATAAAATCTAGAAACAACCGCCAAAACCCGACAAACCACCGCAAAAATCCCCGACAACCACCGTCAAATCACCAGAAAATCACCGCTAAATCACCTACAACCATCCTACCATCGTGCCTTTGTTCGAAGTCAATACAAAAAGGTAATTTTGATTTTTATGTCATCTCAATTTATAAAATTAGGGTTCATGCAATGAAAAATTGGGTATTTCAATTTTGAGTAATATTTTTGTAACTGAAGTGTTTTATGGATTCAAATTGAATAACGAAGAAACAATAACAACAAATGAAGTGAAAATTGGACTCATTTCTTCCACATCAATAATAGGCTATGATTTATCAGCATCGACAACTTTGGCAACACAAATAACATTAGGTAACACTAAAACTAAATTTTCGATTGAATTGTTGTACCATTGTAACATCAATAACAATTTTTGTGTATGGTCGAACTGATAAATTTTTTGATTGAATTGTTATACCTAATTATCTACGATTGAACAGTTATAATTTGTGTGTATCTTGATATTATATAATTGTATCTATAAAAGCATATAGCTGTATCTATACGTGAATTAGGCATGTGTTTCGTTAGTTTTACTAGTTGAGATAAAGTTTTAAAGAAAATAAGTGTGTAATATAAAGTTGTAAGTAGTGTTATTTGGTGCTGATTGTGTGTAATTTGTTGAATCCGGAGTTTGGTGTTGAATTTGGAGTTTGGTGTAATCCTGATATCATATAAATGTAACTAAATTAAATATTAATATTTTTAAGAAACAAAAACTTGCTGCCGACCAAAAATTGAGATTTCCTTATTGTCCCCCAAAACTAAAACCTGCAATGGGCATGTGTTTTGTTAGTTTAGAAGATGGGATAGAGTTTTATAGAAAATATGCCACTACTTGTAATTTGTGACTCGTTTGTCTTCATCAAAAATGAAGAGGAATTTCATCTCACACAAGTATATTTTGTGGAAACAAGGCGGATAATATAGTTGCAAATTAATGGAAAAAGCAAAGGCGACAAAGGACTAGGCTGGGTCGGTTTTAACGCTAGAGTTATGCTGAGAAAAGTAGAACAAGACCAGTACGAGATTTAAAAATTTGTTGAGGAACATGACCACCTCCAATACCATGCCTCATCTTAAACATACGCGAGAGTCGAATGTTTAAGTAATACGTGAGAGGTTATATAAGCATAGGAGCCTCCTTAGAATATTAGTATATCTTGATATCTTTATATTGTATCATTATACTGTATCTGGAATCCTGATATTATTCGATTGTATCTGGATAACAATGTATTAGTGTATCTGTATAACATTATACTGTATCTGGATAATATGTTATTGTATCTTGGTAACATTTCATTGTATCTAGATACGATATTTATACACACGTCCAACTTGAAGAAATTGAAGTCAAAGAGTTCAACAACTGAATGAAGAAGTCCATATTCAGTGAAAATAATCACTTTATTGTATTGACATAACAATTTGTGTCGATGATAATATTATTATATATAGTCTTTGTACGGTTGTCTCGTTTTCTAGCACTTATTAACATATATATCAGTAACTTTTATATATCTAATATACTTATTAATGTATCCAGATGACATATTATTATATCTAGTCGAATGTGGCATATTGTAATGTATGCATTGGATTGTTTATACATTTTCTAGCATTGGGTTATCATTGTATCTAAGTTACATATTAATGTATCCAGGTGACATCTTTGTATCTTGTAAAATATAACATATTGTCTCCTGTTAAGAACTCTTCCATAAAAGCAAAAAGATAGTACAATATTAAAATAAACCCAAAAAATGACACAAGTTATCATATTATTAAAAACCTAACACACTAACACAAGACACATATTATTACAGGTCATGATGTACACAATAAAATTTCTTCTGAAATCATCACCACCTTCTCTTTGCTCTTCATTTTTTTAAGAATGTCATTCTTCGTAACAAAACTCAAACCACTACCAAAGTCTATGTTCCAATCATTTACGGCCTGAACAAATTCATCGAATTTTTCCATTTTAGAAGCTTGAACCACTTTAGCAGGGCCCATCGGTGTACCAGTTGCGAGATGAAACAACAACGTATCCATGTGTTATTCTTTTGTACCTAAGAAAATCAAACGTGTATCTAATTCAATAATCGAGAATATAGTAGAAAAACATTTCAATTAACGAAGAATAACAACCAATATAAGCACGAATTTCAATTGAAAATCAAAATTTAATATCAATCACACAATGTAAGATGTGAAAAAAATCTTGCTCGATTAACTCACAAAAGTTTCTTAAATACGAAAAAAATTAATATAAAGAAATCTAAAAGCACTACAGAAAATTTGATTAGCAGTCATATTTAACACGTTAATTGAAAATCAAGTACTAAATGAACAAAAAAAATTGCATAATCAAGAATATAGTTGATTTTTTTTAATTGACGAAGAATTACAGCATAACATCAAAGACACTTGGATTTGACCAAGAATTTCAACACTATGTCTGTAACAACCTGATTTTTAGTCGACTTTAATTACTAAGGCGGAAATTAATTAAGTCTTAAACCAGAGTCATTAATTATACATAAACCCAAAATGTTACATCCTCGTTCGAGAGTTGAATAATACAACTCTAAATACGGTAGTTAAAAGAGTAGCGTTATATATTACATATCTCTCGGAAAACAATAAAAGTAAAGCATAAAAGCGTCTCGTGGCCCCATCCAAAATCCAGCTCCTGGTCCACGAACGTCCTGCACAATAAAATATGGGGGGATGCCCGCTGAGCGGACAGTGACTAGCTATGCTCATACTTACCCTCGATTTCGATTACTTTGGTTTATTACTATCGCTTTATAACTATAATAGTATGATAAAACGATAAACATGCTTAAAACATATAGCATGTAAAGACATATTAGTCATAATAAACATGCGATTTAAAACGATAAATCATATAGGCATGCTATTCAATTAGGAAAGCAGATAACAGATAATATCATATCATTTGTATCATAGATACACAACAGGCTTTCAAAGCGATATCGGATCGCAACAAACATACGTATTGTAACATTCTCGTCATGCAGACTCGATTCAATTCAGAAAGTTGTGGTCTTTAATTTTCGAAGATGGTACACACTCATTCTCATTTAAACATATAACAGACAACACATACTGCTTACGAGCCTGACCACTGAGTAGGCCTTTGTACTCTGATCGATTGCATCTCACTTCCATAGTGCAGAGGCTTACTCGACTCGTAAACCACGCCGAATACTATAATACTTGCATCTCATCCTCTAGTGTTCGAAATGATTCGAACTTCGATACAATCTCGCCAAGTAATCTTTACGCAGGTAAGAGCGAATGCAAGTGTCGCGCCCACTAAGAACGAAACACGGCAAGGAGACAGAATCCGCAGTTTATAAGCACATAATGTCACGGTGGCCCTGGTAACTTTAGCGAAATAGGGGAATAAAGCCCTAGTCTAGTATGCATACACTAATATCCAATTTAAGAATAGGCTATGCTATTCATAGAGCACCTTAACTCAGGATAAAACGACTATTTCCTAAAGCCTGTCCCACTAAGAGTTGAATTTTTCATTATCTTGGACGGCCTGGGCTAAACGACTTATGGCGTAACGGCATGGTCAGGATGCACTAAGCAATAAGGTCACGCTTAAACCACACTATTCGATATGACCCAAGCCAGAGACCGAGATAGTGGTATCCGCACAAGACTATCTTAACCCCACTTCACTTACGATTGACGTTTTCATAACTGAGGCCCAAGCTTGACCTTTTATTTAAACATACTCATAATTTATTATTTATTTGATATTTACATATCACATGTTACTAGACTCTCCTAGTCTCAGCGTCAAACGTTTAAGTATTTGTAGGTTTCATATGATCACATAACACATTCGATTATTATTTGAAGTGTTGTTAATTATTAATGTTTTCAAGTTTCTAAATCAAAACATTTATTAGTATGTCCAATTTTATTTATGTGTTTTTCAAACACTTTAGGTCATTTACTTCTTCATTTTAAATTTTCTATACTTAGTAAAATTTTCAATTATTTTCAGTATTTCACTATTCACTTTTCACTATTCATAAATCACTATTCACTTGACACTATTCATTGGTCACTATTCATCGTATTTTATACGTATTTTTATACGTATCCGTATTTTTATACTTCGTATTTTATACGTATTTTTATACGTATTCGTATTTCTATACTTCGTATTCTATACGTATTTTTATACTTATACGTATTCCTATACTTGTACGTATTTTTATATTTATACGTATTTTTATACTTAAAGTATTTTAGTATTATACTAAATCTCTTTATTTCCTAAGTATAAACTAAAAATCTCTTTTTATTTGTTAAGTACAAAATTCTAGTTTCAAAGTCGTTAGGTTGGTTTTGTACTTAGGCGATTTTTGAAAATATTCTAAAGTCTAGTTTAAAATATGTTAAGTTCGGTTTGTATTTAGTCGTTTATGAAAATATTCGAAAATCATAGTTTTAAAAACGTTAAGTTCATTTTGTATTTAGTCATTTATGAAAATATTCTAAAATTCTAGTTTTAAAAACGTTAAGTTCGGTTTATAAAAGGTGATCAATGATATTTATTTTAAAACGAGACTCAGTTAAATTTAGTCGTCTATCTATTTAAGTTAGTGATAGTATCGTGGATGATTCATTTATAGTCCGTATGTCCAAGCTCAATAATCCAATAGCAAAGGTAGTATCACACGATTTAGTTCATTTTTATAACGGTTACATATTTTTATCGGATTATAATAATTCATTTATAATTAAAACGATTTATACAAAAATTCAATTCTAATTACTATTTAACTTTAGTGACTTAGTGATAATTTCATTTTGATCAAATTTAGTCAATTTAAAACAAGAATGTCGTGGTGATATTATATATGTACAAAATTGATTTATTTCTTTTAATTTCTTAAATCTAACTTATTAACTAATAATTAAATTATATTAACAATAAACTAAAAAGTGATAAAAACAATTTTAACCCTAAAAATAGTGAGGATGCCGTGAGCATGTATACTAGTGTCCTAAATTTCATTTTTCGATTTTAACGGTTTTTTAACTTAAAGTCTTTATATTTTAATTATTCTAATTAAACTAAAACGATTTAAACTATAATGAAATTTACTAACAATTTCATTTATATTTATGAATAGTGTTTTTCAACACTTTAATTTTCTAACTTTTTAATCTAAATGATTTATAATGTTTTAGTTGTTTTATAGTATACTACTAAACAATATGTAAAACAATAACTAAACATAAACATAAATTATTAACAAACATAAATTAAAATGAAATCAAAATGAGTAACAAGTATGAACATCAACATGAATAACTCAAGAACACACATGAAGAACTCAAGAACAACTCAAGAACACTAATTTCGATTTTAATAATTTATAATTTGTTTTCCTAATTTAATTATTTTTGCATGGTAGTACCCATTTTAACTAACTTATTCTAACATATTATTTACAAAAATTAAAAGTGAAAATTTAAAATAAAAAGGGCAAAATGCCGAGTATATGCATATGTGTATATATATTTTTCATTTTCGATTTTAATCACTTTAAACTCATTTCTAATATTTCACATAATTTTTATATAACATTACTACTTCACTAAAACATAAATAAACATAAAAATCATATGAATATAAATTAAAAATGCTCAAAATTAATTTAGCTAATCATGATATCATTTTACTATAACATTACTAGTAAACTATATATTTAGTTATTATCATTATTTATTCAACACATAAACATACAAGCATATAAACATGATGTTTAACATATTTAACATAAAAATCATAATTATAAAATTAGAATAACAAAACAAATTAATTTACTAAAAAGATAATACAAGACATAGTTAGTCACCTTAGTCCGGTAAGGTTATTGGATTCCCGGATCGACTATATTATCCAAGTCTAAGTCTTCACCCTCAAACCCGTCTTCACCTTCAAATAAAACCAGAATATTACGCCCCAATTACCCACTAGTTAGCTAAAATATACTAGAGATTATTAGAATAATATTAGTGTTTTTATTTGAGAGGTTTTTGTAATAAAATGGAAGAAAATCAAAGGGAGAAAATGAGAGTAAGGTGGCCGGCCAAATGGAAGAGAAAATGATGTATTTTTGCCTTTGTGAATTATGGAATAAGTTGTAAAAATTTAGGTTAAATGAATTAGGAAATAAAGTTAGTAATTAAAGTTTAATTTTAAATGAAATTAGGAAACACCTAAATTCTCATTGGTTGGAAAAAGTCTCCTACACTATTTGATTAAGAAAATGTCTAATTTGTGTTTTAAAATGTTTTTCACGAATTTGGTCAGTTTTAAAAAGTCAAGGCCAAAAGCGATAAAAGTTAAAGTGTGCGCGTTTGACGATTTTTCAAAATATTTCTACTTTTAAATTCTAAGACTAAAATATTTATTCTATTATTCAAAAATTTTAAAAAGTATTAAAGAAGTCGAGAAATTTTACAAAACGAAAGTTTAGTAAAAATTGTGATTTTGAAGGCTAAAAGGCTTAGGATTTGATTTAGGCTTTGAAATTAGAAATTGATGGCTAATTAATGAATTAAATTAACACGGGGTGTTACAAACCTCCCCCCTTAGAAAAGTTTCGTCCCGAAACTTGAATGAAGAAAAGGATTTTCACCTGAGGTAAACAGCTCGGGATATTTCTCCTTCATAGAGGCTTCAGTCTCCCAAGTTGCTTGTTCAGTCAGTTGACCTTTCCATAGCACTTTTACTAAGGGAACCGTCTTCCGCCTCAACCTCTTGGTTTCTCGTGCCAAGATCTTTACAGGCCTCTCGGAGTAGAGCAGGTTAGGCTCAACTGCGATTACGTCAGGAGTAATGATATGACTTGGGTCACTCCTGTATCGCCTTAGTTGTGAAACGTGGAACACGTTGTGGACCTTGGAGAGGTTGGGGGGTAGCGCTAGGCGATAGGCTACCTCGCCAATTCTGTCGGTAATCTCATAGGGTCCTACGTATTTAGGACTCAACTTTCCCTTCAATCCAAAGCGTCGGACCCCTTTCATGGGTGATACTTTCAAGAAGACATGATCACCAACCTCGAACTCGATTGGTCGACGATGTTTGTTGGCATACATCTTTTGACGGTCTTGTGCCGCTTGTAGACGTTCACGAATGATCTTGATGTGTTCGATCTGGTCCTGAATAACCTGTGGACCAGTCCCCACATTATCACTAGCATCGTCCCAACAGACCGGGCTACGACACTTTCTCCCGTAGAGTGCCTCGAATGGAGCACAACCCAAACTTGCATGAAAGCTATTATTGTAGGAGAATTCAATCAAAGGTAGACTTTTCTCCCAATACTCGTTGAATTCTAAAGCACATGCCCTGAGCATGTCTTCAACTGTTTGGATAGTTCTCTCAGTTTGACCATCAGTTGCAGGGTGGAAAGCGGTGCTCATCTTCAGTTGGCTTCCCAACGCTGCCTGGAGTTTGTCCCAAAAGTGAGAGGTGAATCTCGGATCCCTGTCCGAAATAATGTCTAGTGGTACACCGTGTAGTCGAATCACCTCCTTCTCATAAGCCTTAGCTAGCTCTTCAAGGCTCCAAGTATCTTTGATTGGTAGAAAGTGGGCCGATTTGGTCAAGCGGTCCACTATTACCCAAATCGCATTATTGTTTCGGTGAGTTCTTGGCAAACCTGTTATAAAATCCATGGAGATGGAGTCCCACTTTCCCAATGGAATGTCCAAAGGTTGTAGTAGTCCCCCGGGTCGTTGATTGTAACAACCCGGTTTTTCGTGACTTAATTAAACTAAGGCGGAAAATTAATTAAGACTAATACATGCCGGATGTTAATTAAATTACATTCAAATGGCATAGGATACAAATATATGTTACAATCTCTCAAAGAAAACAAATGAAACATCCCAATCGTCCCGATAATCTTGAGTCTCGAGAATTGCCTGCAACGGAGACAAAAACACAAAATAGGAGGATCTCCCGCTCAGAGGCGGGAAGTGACTGTTCTAACCAACAACCTCTAAACCAAAGTTTTGGTTTATTTAACCTATGATTAAAAGTAACTTGGCAGCACTAAACGCGTATAACTCCAGCAGCCGCATATTTCAATAAAATTGGACAATTAGCATATAATATCAGTTCTCACATATAGATATTTAAATCTCATACAACATGCAGTTCATAAAACGTAACGTAGAATATAGAAAATAAATAAATAAAAACACATTGCAATTAGGCAAGCAAAACACATAAGGAAATCATGATGATTTAATCACGAGTATACATCCAATCACATAACGTACAACACTCATAAATAATCATTCTCAATAAGTAGTATTTCAACACTCAGGAAACCAAGTCATTCAGACAATACTCAATCAAAACAAGGAAAATACATTCAACATGTGATAACAAATGAGTCTTCGTTAGTAAGGCGGAAGCATGCAGACATAATCCGCGCAGTAGCAGCCAGGGCCGTTAAAACGGACAAGTCTGGATATGCTAAAGATACCTAAGGTAATAAGGACGATTCATATCCCTTGTCTAATGTATGCATACACTACCTATCGAGGATCATACGTATTCGCTATTCAAAAGGTATCACCGACGAAAAAGTTCGACTATCACCAGAGACGGGTACCCCCGGATGGGGTTGGCGTTTCCAATTACTATTCTATGGGCCCGCGGAAGTATCAAGTATGCCCCATCCCTGAGGTTGATACCACACGTCAAACAGCAATCTTAAGATCGTTGAATAGCCTTGGGCAACTACGGGAGGAGCCCAAGTCCCCATAAACGACTACCTCGTTAACTTCGAATTTCAAGAGTCGCAACATGGCGAACAATCCAAGTATTATATCACGTAGTTCATTTTCTCAATTTCTTATTTCCTCGTTTATTCAACTCAAGTGACAATTCTGAAACTTAAATAATATCGTCAAACTTTGTATAATGAAATTTTAGTTCTAATAGCTCATCAAAGGTAACACATAGGAAAACTTGATGATTTATTTTGAGTCAGATTCGTAACTTTTAAATATTTTCATTATTCATTATTTTGTATTTATTTTTATACGTATGCGTATTTTTATACTTTGTATGTATGTTTATACTTATACGTATTCTTATTTTGTATTTTAGTAATCTAATGATAGTTCGATTAAGTATGATTTAGTTTCATTTAAACTTTAAGTAAATTAAAGTAGATTAGTGATTAGTAATATAAATAATTGAATTGCATTATAACCCACTTTTATTACCTCCTTTTATTTAAATTGTAAAGTGTTTAGCGATTTAGTAGTTTTAACATTTATTTTAACTTGTAAAAGTATCTTAATGATACTTAGCAAACTTTAGTATTTTTAATAAAATCTAATATTCGTTTAGGTGGCCTAATTTCTGAATTGATTTTATTTATGTAACTTTTACGTAGTCGTATTAGGTGACTTAATACGTGAGATTATTAATATTTATATTTTAGTACCATTCACTTAAGTTTAATTTATTTAATTATTTATAATTTTTTTATAATGTCATACACTTTATAGTTTAAATTTTAGTTAGGTTTTATATTTATATATATAAATATATCATTCATAATTTTTATATAACTTTACTTAGTAAATTTTTAGTCGATCTTTATATGATCTTAACAATTCACCTTTTTGTAAATTCTTATTTGTGATATTAATTATTAACTTTATTCAATAATAGTTTTATTTAGATTCATTTTAAGTTTTAAAGTACCCAATTTCTTTTTATTATTTTAACCAAATACTTATTTAGTATATTTTAAGTCCATTGTAAACTTTATAATTTTAATAAAGTAATCTTTATATTAAATGTGATATATGACATTTTATATAATTATTTATCTTGGAAATTTTCATACGAGTGGCAATTAATTTATATTTTTACCTTTGAATTTATTTAATTACTAATTTCACTTAATACTCTTTTAACTTAACTCTTCATTTTTAGTTATATTTCGATTTAACTTTTTAGTGACGACAAATATTTTTACGACTATGAATGGTTTTATATTTATTAAGTTTATTTACTTAAGTCGATTAATAATATTTTTAGTCTTATTTTATACTTGTGATACATAAACTTTATATATTTTAATTTACACATAACAAATAATTTTAACATGATAACATTACATATAATTCAACAATAATTCACAACACATTTTCACCCAAAATATAATTTCACAAAATCATATAAATCTCATATTTCACAATTCAATTCAACATTATATTATAACTAAAATTAACACCCAATTTCATACTATAGCGAATCATACAAAGTTATCAAATTAAACTGAAACGGGACTCATACGTGTCTAATGCATACTAGCTCACTTTTAATAACAAATTAATTAAAATAAAACCAAAACGTTAATGTTAGAGATTTTGAGGAAGAATCGAGTCACCTAAATTTGGCTCACGAACAGAGGCCTCCAAAATAAAACCCGATTGAATGAGTTCCAAAGCACGACAAGGTCTGGCCCAACCCGACTCAACAGTGTCAGCGACATTTCATTCACAAAAGATGGAAAAAGAAACGGACCGTGAGGCTCAAGTCAAGTCGATAGTTAATTAATTGACCGAGACAAAATAGAAATATGAAACGAATTGAAGTCGGGAAATAGAAGCGGAGCTCACCAAAAATAAAAAGGACCGTGGTGATGGTCTGTGCTCCGGTGAGCATGAACGGAGGTGGGAGAGGCGGCAAAGGAAAACAGAGAAGAGGAAGAGAAGGGAAGTTACGGTGGTGGAGCTCGAGTTCGAGCTCGAGCTTGCCATTAATGGCGGCTCTGGTGGTGGTTTGCTAGGCTAAACTCCGTCGTCGCAACCGAAACCGAAAAGAGGCAAAGAACAGGGGGGAGAGAGGGAGGCCTACGGTGGTGGCTCCGGCAGTACAGGTGACGGTGGTCATGCTCGAGGTCACCCCTCATGGTGGTTCATGGTGGTGGTGTACGGTGGGTCGAAAAACAGGGGAAAACAAGGGAGGGGCGTCGGCGGGATAGGTGACGGTGGTGTCGAGCGGTGGTCACAAAGTGACGTCAAAGCGGTGTTCCAGGTTGTACTCGGCGAGTGTCTGATGGCCGTAGTGGCCGTCAGTTGTTGTTGTTGTTGTGTAAATTGTCGTTGTTGGTGTTGGTTGTTGATGTTGTTTATTATTATTATTATTATTATTATTATTATTATTTATTGTTGTGTCGTGTGTTTTGTTTGTTGTTGTTAGTTGTTGTTGGTTTTGTTTTAATTCAATGAAAATGGAGGAAGTTTATGAGGGAGAAAGGAGGAAGAAGAAAGTATCAGTAAAAAAAAAAATGAGGGAGTATAGGGTTTGACTATTTGAGAGGTGTGTTAAGTAAGCTAAAAATAAATATCAGAAATTGAATGGATAAGGAGAGGTGGATGTCGACATAGTGAGGGAGTATATTTGGAGTGCTTTCATTTGTTTGCTCTGTTTCATTTACTCTTATTTATAAACTTTTATATTTTATAAAATATACTATACGTTAAATCATTTGTTTTAAATTTTAGTTCTATTATAAGTATTATAAAATTTATATTTTGGGATATAAAATGTATAAAAATTGTCAACTATAAATTTTATTACGGTCTCACAGATTTTCAAACGGTCTGCTAATTTGCAAGATACATTTCAATAAAATTACATTTATTCAAGTAATAATAATTTTTAAATTAAAATGCAAATTTATTAAGTTTAATAAAAGCTATTGAATTAAAGTTTAAATTTGACCAGTATTTTAAACGTAAAACTTATAATACAAATTTACAATAAATTGTTTAGTTTTAGTTTAAATAAAATTTGACAAGGCTTGTTTTTAACGAAATTTTTGGGCCGCGTTTTCTAAACAAAGGGATAAAAGTTGAATTATATAAATTTAAATTTAATAATTTAGTTAAAATAATTAATTAGCGTTGATAAAAACACTTGGTGTTACAATCCTACCCCCTTAAGAAAAGTTTCGTCCCCGAAACTTGAATAGGATGGATAACTACTCGAGATTAAGAAGCAGTTGGAGAAAACATTGATGTGTTTGGAATTGGAATATTAATATTGCTTTTGATTGGGTTTGAATTTTCTAAAAAGGAAAGATTAAAGAATATAATAATTTCAAAATACAAATAATTCTTTTTTCGAATTAATATCTAAATGTTGCTGCATTGTCATTTTCAAAATCAGCGAGAAAGAGGTTTTCAAAAAGGTAGGGCCTAGAAGTTTTGTACGGAATTAAATTAAATAAAAATAATAAGCGTCTTAAGAATTAAAACAATTTATTTAAATTTGAAAATAAATGTTAACCTTAAAATAGGTTGAAGTACAGAATTTTAATATTTAATTAGGATTGTGATATAATCAAATTATTGTCCTACCCCCTTAAGAAGTTTTAAGCGTATCTGTATAATATTATTATTGTTACTTTTAATGATCACATACATAAGATATATAGCCTTAGGAAAAACAGCATTTAAGGAAAATATGTAAAAATCGTAGTGATCATAAAGAAAATATGAGCTCTAATGAAATTAAGAGGATATAGGTTATCGTTGAATGATTAAATAAAATTTTCGAGAATTATGGATAACCTTGTTGATATAACTCATTTTCTTAAAATTGTTATTATAATGTTATTAGATGAATCAGAAATGTTATAAATCATATTTAGGATAAGATTCGAAATTTATAACAAGGGGTTATATATAAAAGGAAAAGAAAAGGATATCTTTATATATACATCGAAGAGAGATAATTGTATAGGTAGGACAAGTTCAAAAGATATTTAATAAAAAGATAAAGAGTTCACAAAAATGAAGAACTCGGACAAAATTTCATCGTATGAGATTAATGCGTATTTCGTAGAAATTAAAATTTGAGAGTTCAAAATTTTAGACAAGGTAAAAAGTTTTAGAGATTGAATAAAAAGTTAACGAAATTATAAATGAAAGATGAAGTCATATTTTGAGATTAAATAGAACAAATGAAGACTAACTTTATGCAATTTTTAGAAGGTACCATAAATTTCAAGAGTAGAATTTTTTTGAATAATTTAAATAATTGTACGAGGTAAAAAGTAAGAAAGTAAGGTTTGACTATAAAAATTAAAGAGTTTACAAAATTCAAAAGTAAGAATGATAAAATTTTATGAGATTAAGGAGAAGAGATGAAAATCATATTAAGACGGTAATTATTAGGAATTATTGATTTAGAAAATCAACAATTTCGAAAGAGTTAAAAATTTTTACAAGGAATTATTGATTTAGGAAATCAACAATTTCGAAAGAGTTAAAAATTTTTACGAGGTTGTAAAATCACTGAGTTAACTTCTTTTTGGTAGGGGATTTAAAATGTCACAGGCAACACTAAAATCATGGGGAGATAGGATATTAGGAAATTTTATGATTAGGAAATCTGAAAATTAAAAAGCGTTGAAATGATGATGATATTTAAAGAATGATTTTGATATGGTTGTATAAATCTTCAATGCTAAAGAAGTCTTCGACTTCTTGGAAGTTGCCTCAGATAGCATGATTCCTTGATCCGTCTTTCTGCATGCCCTTCCGGTCTTGTCTTCAAATCTTATATTTGCAAGAAATGAAAAGAGATAAAAATGACTTTATGAAGTCATTATAAGAGTTTAAAATAAGAAGGTTTTATTTTAGGAGAAGAAAATAAGTTTAATAGGTTTAAAATTGTTGGAGGGAAAAAATAATATGTTAGAAAGGATGCTTGAGGAAATTATGGAGATCTTCAAAGCTATAGAATTCTTCAACGTCTAGGGCGTCGCTTGAGATTGTTCGACTCTAAAGGCGTCCATTTCCATGTGCTTGAGTTCTTGTTGTCTAGTCTTCGATTTATACGTCTCGATTTTTGTAATGTTAGTATACGAGAGTTGTTAGTCAAAAAGGTTAGTCATAGAGCACTTAGCAGGCAAGAAAAGAGAAATAAAAATCTATCGAGGTTGAATGACGGTCGAAAATTCTAAAATCTAGGTCAGTCGGTCAATCCTTAATATTTCTACCCATTCTCACATTTAAAGCGTTCTAAGATTATTATTTTAGCGATCTAAGATTTCTAATTCATTATTTGATCCTATAAGTCTATGCCTGACATATGATATGAATGTCTGGCCCAGGTGTCGTCTCGCTATGTGAGATAACTTTAAGTCATTCACGGTCGCAAGACAGCTTTGATACCAACTGTAACAACCCGGTTTTTCGTGACTTAATTAAACTAAGGCGGAAAATTAATTAAGACTAATACATGCCGGATGTTAATTAAATTACATTCAAATGGCATAGGATACAAATATATGTTACAATCTCTCAAAGAAAACAAATGAAACATCCCAATCGTCCCGATAATCTTGAGTCTCGAGAATTGCCTGCAACGGAGACAAAAACACAAAATAGGAGGATCTCCCGCTCAGAGGCGGGAAGTGACTGTTCTAACCAACAACCTCTAAACCAAAGTTTTGGTTTATTTAACCTATGATTAAAAGTACCTTGGCAGCACTAAACGCGTATAACTCCAGCAGCCGCATATTTCAATAAAATTGGACAATTAGCATATAATATCAGTTCTCACATATAGATATTTAAATCTCATACAACATGCAGTTCATAAAACGTAACGTAGAATATAGAAAATAAATAAATAAAAACACATTGCAATTAGGCAAGCAAAACACATAAGGAAATCATGATGATTTAATCACGAGTATACATCCAATCACATAACGTACAACACTCATAAATAATCATTCTCAATAAGTAGTATTTCAACACTCAGGAAACCAAGTCATTCAGACAATACTCAATCAAAACAAGGAAAATACATTCAACATGTGATAACAAATGAGTCTTCGTTAGTAAGGCGGAAGCATGCAGACATAATCCGCGCAGTAACAGCCAGGGCCGTTAAAACGGACAAGTCTGGATATGCTAAAGATACCTAAGGTAATAAGGACGATTCAATCCCTTGTCTAATGTATGCATACACTACCTATCGAGGATCATACGTATTCGCTATTCAAAAGGTATCACCGACGAAAAAGTTCGACTATCACCAGAGACGGGTACCCCCGGATGGGGTTGGCGTTTCCAATTACTATTCTATGGGCCCGCGGAAGTATCAAGTATGCCCCATCCCTGAGGTTGATACCACACGTCAAACAGCAATCTTAAGATCGTTGAATAGCCTTGGCAACTCGGGAGGGAGCCCAAGTCCCCATAAATGACTACCTCGTTAACTTCAATTTCAAGAGTCGCAACATGGCGAACAATCCAAGTATTATATCACGTAGTTCATTTTCTCAATTTCTTATTTCCTCGTTTATTCAACTCAAGTGACAATTCTGAAACTTAAATAATATCGTCAAACTTTGTATAATGAAATTTTAGTTCTAGTAGCAGTTCATCAAAGCAGAAACACATAGGAAAACTTGATGATTTATTTTGAGTCCGTTCGTAACTTTTAAATATTTTCATTATTCATTATTTTGTACGTATTTTTATACGTATGCGTATTTTTATACTTTGTATGTATGTTTATACTTATACGTATTCTTATTTTGTATTTTAGTAATCTAATGATAGTTCGATTAAGTATGATTTAGTTTCATTTAAACTTTAAGTAAATTAAAGTAGATTAGTGATTAGTAATATAAATAATTGAATTGCATTATAACCCACTTTTATTACCTCCTTTTATTTAAATTGTAAAGTGTTTAGCGATTTAGTAGTTTTAACATTTATTTTAACTTGTAAAAGTATCTTAATGATACTTAGCAAACTTTAGTATTTTTAATAAAATCTAATATTCGTTTAGGTGGCCTAATTTCTGAATTGATTTTATTTATGTAACATTTAAATAGTCGTATTAGGTGACTTAATACGTGAGATTATTAATATTTATATTTTAGTACCATTCACTTAAGTTTAATTTATTTAATTATTTATAATTTTTTTATAATGTCATACACTTTATAGTTTAAATTTTAGTTAGGTTTTATATTTATATATATAAATATATCATTCATAATTTTTATATAACTTTACTTAGTAAATTTTTAGTCGATCTTTATATGATCTTAACAATTCACCTTTTTGTAAATTCTTATTTGTGATATTAATTATTAACTTTATTCAATAATAGTTTTATTTAGATTCATTTTAAGTTTTAAAGTACCCAATTTCTTTTTATTATTTTAACCAAATACTTATTTAGTATATTTTAAGTCCATTGTAAACTTTATAATTTTAATAAAGTAATCTTTATATTAAATGTGATATATGACATTTTATATAATTATTTATCTTGGAAATTTTCATACGAGTGGCAATTAATTTATATTTTTACCTTTGAATTTATTTAATTACTAATTTCACTTAATACTCTTTTAACTTAACTCTTCATTTTTAGTTATATTTCGATTTAACTTTTTAGTGACGACAAATATTTTTACGACTATGAATGGTTTTATATTTATTAAGTTTATTTACTTAAGTCGATTAATAATATTTTTAGTCTTATTTTATACTTGTGATACATAAACTTTATATATTTTAATTTACACATAACAAATAATTTTAACATGATAACATTACATATAATTCAACAATAATTCACAACACATTTTCACCCAAAATATAATTTCACAAAATCATATAAATCTCATATTTCACAATTCAATTCAACATTATATTATAACTAAAATTAACACCCAATTTCATACTATAGCGAATCATACAAAGTTATCAAATTAAACTGAAACGGGACTCATACGTGTCTAATGCATACTAGCTCACTTTTAATAACAAATTAATTAAAATAAAACCAAAACGTTAATGTTAGAGATTTTGAGGAAGAATCGAGTCACCTAAATTTGGCTCACGAACAGAGGCCTCCAAAATAAAACCCGATTGAATGAGTTCCAAAGCACGACAAGGTGCAGCCCAACCCGACTAACAAAGGTCGTGACATTTCATTCACAAAAGATGGAAAAAGAAACGGACCGTGAGGCTCAAGTCAAGTCGATAGTTAATTAATTGACCGAGACAAAATAGAAATATGAAACGAATTGAAGTCGGGAAATAGAAGCGGAGCTCACCAAAAATAAAAAGGACCGTGGTGATGGTCTGTGCTCCGGTGAGCATGAACGGAGGTGGGAGAGGCGGCAAAGGAAAACAGAGAAGAGGAAGAGAAGGGAAGTTACGGTGGTGGAGCTCGAGTTCGAGCTCGAGCTTGCCATTAATGGCGGCTCTGGTGGTGGTTTGCTAGGCTAAACTCCGTCGTCGCAACCGAAACCGAAAAGAGGCAAAGAACAGGGGGGAGAGAGGGAGGCCTACGGTGGTGGCTCCGGCAGTACAGGTGACGGTGGTCATGCTCGAGGTCACCCCTCATGGTGGTTCATGGTGGTGGTGTACGGTGGGTCGAAAAACAGGGGAAAACAGGGGTGAGGCGTCGACGGTATAGGTGACGGTGGTGTCGAGAACGGTGGTCACAGTGACGTCAAGAGCGGTGTTCCAGGTTGTACTCCGGCGAGTGTACAGTGGCCGTAGTGGCCGTCAGTTGTTGTTGTTGTTGTGTAAATTGTCGTTGTTGGTGTTGGTTGTTGATGTTGTTTATTATTATTATTATTATTATTATTATTATTATTATTATTATTATTATTATTTATTGTTGTGTCGTGTGTTTTGTTTGTTGTTGTTAGTTGTTGTTGGTTTTGTTTTAATTCAATGAAAATGGAGGAAGTTTATGAGGGAGAAAGGAGGAAGAAGAAAGTATCAGTAAAAAAAAAAATGAGGGAGTATAGGGTTTGACTATTTGAGAGGTGTGTTAAGTAAGCTAAAAATAAATATCAGAAATTGAATGGATAAGGAGAGGTGGATGTCGACATAGTGAGGGAGTATATTTGGGTCTGTTTCATTTGTTTGCTCTGTTTCATTTACTCTTATTTATAAACTTTTATATTTTATAAAATATACTATACGTTAAATCATTTGTTTTAAATTTTAGTTCTATTATAAGTATTATAAAATTTATATTTTGGGATATAAAATGTATAAAAATTGTCAACTATAAATTTTATTACGGTCTCACAGATTTTCAAACGGTCTGCTAATTTGCAAGATACATTTCAATAAAATTACATTTATTCAAGTAATAATAATTTTTAAATTAAAATGCAAATTTATTAAGTTTAATAAAAGCTATTGAATTAAAGTTTAAATTTGACCAGTATTTTAAACGTAAAACTTATAATACAAATTTACAATAAATTGTTTAGTTTTAGTTTAAATAAAAATTGACAAGGCTTGTTTTTAACGAAATTTTTGGGCCGCGTTTTCTAAACAAAGGGATAAAAGTTGAATTATATAAATTTAAATTTAATAATTTAGTTAAAATAATTAATTAGCGTTGATAAAAACACGGGGTGTTACATTGATGTTCAAACTTCACTTTCTGGCAGATTAGACACTTTGCAACATACTCTGCAATCTCTGTTTTCATTCTAACCCACCAAAACTTCAGTTTTAAGTCTTGGTACATTTTATCAGACCCTGGATGTATGGAGTATCGTGTACTATGTGCCTCGTCGAGGATCTTTCTTTTCAACACAGGTACGTCAGGCACACACCACCTTTCTTTGAATCTCAAACTCCCGTCAGGTTTAATCTCAAACCCTTCGGTTTCTGAAGGAATTTCGGCCGATTTTCACGAGTTCTTCATCCTCCCATTGTAGAGCTCTAATCTCGTGATATAACTCCGGCTCTGCGATCATTGCGTTCAAATCAGCATCGTCAGACTGAACCAACTCTAAGTTCATTCTCTTGAAGTCTCTGACAATACCAGCCGGAATTTCCCAGATGTTGCTAAGGGTATGCGTAGTCTTTCTACTCAGAGCGTCTGGCAACGGCGTCGCTTTACCCTCGTGGTACAGCCAGCTCAATCTTGTAGTCTTTGATCGATTCTAGCCATCTGCGTTGTCTCATGTTGAGCTCCTACGTGTGAAGATATATTTCAGGCTCTTGTGGTGCGTGTAGAACTTGATACTTACTCGTAGAGATAATGACGCCAGATTTTCAAAGCAAACACCACATTTGCTAATTCCAGGTCATGAGTTGGGTAGTTTCGCCATGAACCTTTAATCGCCTTGATGCGTAGCAATGACTTTCCCTTGTTGCATCAAGACGCAACCCAGGCCATTCGGTTGAGGCGCCATCAGTAGACTTCATACTCGTCTCCATCCGTAGGGAGAGCTAAGACGGGCGCTGTGGTAAGCCTTGTCTTGAGTTCCTGAAACGCATTTTCGCACTCGTCGCTCCATATGAATTTGGATTCTTTTTGTAGCAGTTTTGTCATTGGTCGTGCTACCTTAGAGAAATCTGGAACGAACCTCCTGTAGTATCCTGCCAATCCAAGGAAGCTGCGTATTTCAGTTATATTCGTGGGAGCCTTCCATTCTTTTACTGCGTCTATCTTTGCAGGATCTACCATCACTCCATCCTTCGAGATGACGTGACCCAGGAATGCTACCTTTTCAAGCCAAAACTCGCACTTGGATAGTTTTGCATACCACTTATATCTCTGTAGTATCCCCAGAATGATACGGAGATGTTCCTCGTGTTCTGCTCCAGTCTTGGAATAAATCAGGATATCGTCAATGAAAACCACCACGCATATGTCTAGGTACTCGTGGAAGGTTCTGTTCATTTGATCCATGAACACTGCTGGTGCGTTTGTTAAACCAAAGGGCATGACTTTAAATTCATAGTGACCATATCTGCTTCTGAAAGCAGTCTTCTGGATATCCTGTTCCCTTACCGCAATTTGATGGTAACCTGACCTTAGATCGATCTTAGAAAACACCCCCGCGCCCTTCAATTGATCAAAGAGATCGTCGATTCTGGGTAAAGGGTAGCGGTTCTTAATGGTTACCTTGTTCAATTCCCTGTAGTCTATGCAGAGTCTCATACCGCCGCCCTTCTTTTCACAAAGAGGACCGGTGCTCCCAAGGTGAGACACTTGGTCTTATGAAACCCTTTTCGATCATTTCTTCCAGCTTGTTTCTTTTCTTGCAGTTCTACTGGTGCCATCCTGTAAGGCGCCTCTGAGATAGGTGCCGTGCCTGGCGCAAGGTCGATAGAGAATTCAACATCACGTGCAGGAGGCAAGGCTGGCAACTCATCTGGTAAGACATCGTGGAACTCCGTACTCACGTGGATATCTTCAATGTTCACGCTTTCCTTTACTTCGTTGACGCTACATAGGTACACTTGATGTCCCTTTCGCTCTAACCGCTGAAGTTGTAGCACGATATGATTTTTGCCCCTTAATTGGCGATGTCTTCGACACGTGACTCTATTCCCGATAGGATGTTTCAAGCGAATCTTTCGGTCCGACTTTCGAACAATGCATGGTATTTGGTCAACCAATCAATACCCAGTATGACGTCGAACTCCGGCATGTCGAAAAGAATCAAGTCGGATAGAAAGATTGTTTTATGAATTGTGATTGGAGTCCCTTTGAAAATTTTTGAGCATTTGAAAATTTTTCCGTTTGGTAAGGAAATATTTGCGTGGATTGGTTCGGAATTTGTGAGCTTAGCTTTATGAATAAATTTAGAAGATATAAAGGACAATGATGCCCAGTGTCAAACAAAACCACAGCGTTTACAGAGTTTATAAGAAAAATACCAGTGATGACGTCAGCCTCAGGTGACTCCTCTGCCTCAGCTTCAGTGAGGACATATACTCGACCTTGTACCACAACAGATTGTGGTACACCCGCAATCGGCGCCGTGTTCAGATTATTAGGGCATACGTTTGCCTTGTGCCCAACCTTCTTGCATTTGTAGCGGTGTAATCTACCGACACAGACTGCTTACCCTCATGTAGTGCCTTGTGACACATACGACAATTTCCCGGTAAGGCTCTAGGTTGAGGAGCCCTTCCTGCAACCATGGCTCTCTCGTTGTTCCCAGCAGGAACCCTGTTCTGGAACGCAGGCCTCTGAAAATTCTGCCTCTGTTGGATCGGGCGTTGATAATTCGGCTTCTGAATGAAGCTCGACTGTGCCACAGATGGCACAAACACCTTCTTCTTCTTTTTCTCCTCGGCTTTTTCCAACTCTAAGGAAGCCCATACCCTGCACGCACACTCGTGAGGTCGCGGCAAAAGTAGCGTAGGTGTTCTCGCTCATGTGGGCACGCAGATCATTAGACATATTGCGCAGTACCTCTCGAGTCATGGCCCTATCGTTGGGAGCGATCGCGACCGAATTTTGCCAGCCGTTGGAATTTCTCAGTGTATTCCTGGAGTGTCATGTCTCCCATTCTGAGACTTATGAATTCCTCCTCTTTCTGACACCTGAGCTCATACCCAAAGTACTTCTCCTTGATTTTCTTTGTGAACTCGCACCATGTGAACGCGTGGCGACAGGCTCATTGGCCCTGACCACGTTCCCCCAGTCATTTGCCCCGGCCTTCAGGTAAAAGGCGGCTATGTTGACCCTATCTTCTGGAGGCGTCCTTGTCAGATCCATGAGTTTCTTCATTTCCTCCAGCCAGTTCGTGAGATCGATAGGGTCAGTAGAACCCGAGTACTCTTGTGGGCGATGGCGGGAAAGACGCGCAAAGGCGCTTGGATGATGTTGGCGGGTTGCGTTGTCGTGGCTATTTACGCCAAACGGATCAAAGATTCTTCTGCCAGAGGTGTCTTTCCTCGTCTGTCATTGGAGGTGCGACCATTACGAAAGAATTAAGACGTGAAGGAATTATTAGTATTGCGAAAGGTTAGAAGACATGCTTGTCATTGATAGCTTTTACTTGAAAGTAAATGCAATAACGGCAGTTATGCAAGTAAGCACAGAAGTTAGGTATTTTATTTCCTTGAGATGTAATTTTTGGTTACATCGGTTTTAGGATTTTAAAATGTATCTAGTACATTTTCTTAGGAAGGAAATGAAAGTAGGAGAGAGGGAGAATGTAATTTTGTGGAATTGGTTCTTAATTTAACAGATGTCTTCACTCAGTGCCGTCTGGTACTCCTTTGACGCTTGATCCTCGGGAGTTGAATTATTATTTAAATTTTAAATCCGAGGATAGTTGTTAGTTTAGTCGATCACTTGACAAGTAGCAAGCATACGCGATTTAGTGTATTTTATTTTGAGGGAAGTAATTTGATATTTAAAAGCACTAAGCCTATGGTCGGTCCTTAAGGTTTCTACCCATCCTCACACTTTAAAGCGATTTGAAGTTTATTATTTAAGTGATCTAATACAAGAAAAATCTAATTTATTATTTGGTCCTATTAGTCTATGCCTGACATACAATATGAATGTCTGGCCCAGGTGTCTCTCGTTAGGTAAGCATAAATCGCATTAGGCCATTTATGTTACGGTCACGAGTCGACTCGATACCAATCAGAATAACCTCGATTTTTAGTCGACTTTAATTACTAAGGCGGAATATAATTAAGTCTTAAACCGGAGTCATTAATTATACATAAACCCAAAATGTTACATCCTCGTTCGAGAGTTGAATAATACAACTCTAAATACGGTAGTTAAAAGAGTAGCGTTATATATTACATATCTCTCGGAAAACAATAAAAGTAAAGCATAAAAGCGTCTCGTGGCCCCATCCAAAATCCAGCTCCTGGTCCACGAACGTCCTGCACAATAAACTATGGGGGGATGCCCATTGAGTGACAAAGTGACTAGCTATGCTCATACTTACCCTCGATTTCGATTACTTTGGTTTATTACTATCGCTTTATAACTATAATAGTATGATAAAACGATAAACATGCTTAAAACATATAGCATGTAAAGACATATTAGTCATAATAAACATGCGATTTAAAACGATAAATCATATAGGCATGCTATTCAATTAGGAAAGCAGATAACAGATAATATCATATCATTTGTATCATAGATACACAACAGGCTTTCAAAGCGATATCGGATCGCAACAAACATACGTATTGTAACATTCTCGTCATGCAGACTCGATTCAATTCAGAAAGTTGTGGTCTTTAATTTTCGAAGATGGTACACACTCATTCTCATTTAAACATATAATGCACAACACATACCGCTACGAGCGACTAATCGAGTAGGCCTTTGTACTCTGATCGATTGCATCTCACTTCCATAGTGCAGAGGCTTACTCGACTCGTAAACCACGCCGAATACTATAATACTTGCATCTCATCCTCTAGTGTTCGAAATGATTCGAACTTCAGATACAATCTCGTCAAGTAATCTTTACGCAGGGTAAGAGCGAATGCAAGTGTCGCGCCCACTAAGAACGAAACACGGCAAGGAGACAGAACCGCAAAGCGCATAAGCACATAATGTCACGGTGGCCCCGGTAACTTTAGCGAAATAGGGGAATAAAGCCCTAGTCTAGTATGCATACACTAATATCCAATTTAAGAATAGGCTATGCTATTCATAGAGCACCTTAACTCAGGATAACACGACTATTTCCTAAAGCCTGACCCACTAAGAGTTGAATTTTTCATTATCTTGTACGGCATTGGCTATACGACTTAAGGCGAATTCAAGACGGGCGGGATGCACTAAGCAATAAGGTCACGCTTAAACCACACTATTCGATATGACCCGAGCGAGACCGAGATAGTGGTATCCGCACAAGACTATCTTAACCCCACTTCACTTACGATTGACGTTTCATAATCGAGGCCCAAGCTTGACCTTTTATTTAAACATACTCATAATTTATTATTTATTTGATATTTACATATCACATGTTACTAGACTCTCCTAGTCTCAGCGTCAAACGTTTAAGTATTTGTAGGTTTCATATGATCACATAACACATTCGTTTATTATTTGAAGTGTTGTTAATTATTAATGTTTTCAAGTTTCTAAATTGAAACATTTATTAGTATGTCCAATTTTATTTATGTGTTTTTCAAACACTTTAGGTCATTTACTTCTTCATTTTAAATTTTCTATACTTAGTAAAATTTTCAATTATTTTCAGTATTTCACTATTCACTTTTCACTATTCATAAATCACTATTCACTTGACACTATTCATTGGTCACTATTCATCGTATTTTATACGTATTTTTATACGTATCCGTATTTTTATACTTCGTATTTTATACGTATTTTTATACGTATTCGTATTTCTATACTTCGTATTCTATACGTATTTTTATACTTATACGTATTCCTATACTTGTACGTATTTTTATATTTATACGTATTTTTATACTTAAAGTATTTTAGTATTATACTAAATCTCTTTATTTCCTAAGTATAAACTAAAAATCTCTTTTTATTTGTTAAGTACAAAATTCTAGTTTCAAAGTCGTTAGGTTCGTTTTGTACTTAGGCGATTTTTGAAAATATTCTAAAGTCTAGTTTAAAAAATGTTAAGTTCGGTTTGTATTTAGTCGTTTATGAAAATATTCGAAAATCATAGTTTTAAAAACGTTAAGTTCATTTTGTATTTAGTCATTTATGAAAATATTCTAAAATTCTAGTTTTAAAAACGTTAAGTTCGGTTTATAAAAGGTGATCAATGATATTTATTTTAAAACGAGACTCAGTTAAATTTAGTCGTCTATCTATTTAAGTTAGTGATAGTATCGTGGATGATTCATTTATAGTCCGTATGTCCAAGCTCAATAATCCAATAGCAAAGGTAGTATCACACGATTTAGTTCATTTTTATAACGGTTACATATTTTTATCGGTTTATAATAATTCATTTATAATTAAAACGATTTATACAAAAATTCAATTCTAATTACTATTTAACTTTAGTGACTTAGTGATAATTTCATTTTGATCAAATTTAGTCAATTTAAAACAAGAATGTCGTGTGATATTATATATGTACAAAATTGATTTATTTCTTTTAATTTCTTAAATCTAACTTATTAACTAATAATTAAATTATATTAACAATAAACTAAAAAGTGATAAAAACAATTTTAACCCTAAAAATAGTGAGGATGCCGTGAGCATGTATACTAGTGTCCTAAATTTCATTTTTCGATTTTAACGGTTTTTTAACTTAAAGTCTTTATATTTTAATTATTCTAATTAAACTAAAACGATTTAAACTATAATGAAATTTACTAACAATTTCATTTATATTTATGAATAGTGTTTTTCAACACTTTAATTTTCTAACTTTTTAATCTAAATGATTTATAATGTTTTAGTTGTTTTATAGTATACTACTAAACAATATGTAAAACAATAACTAAACATAAACATAAATTATTAACAAACATAAATTAAAATGAAATCAAAATGAGTAACAAGTATAAACATCAACATGAATAACTCAAGAACACACATGAAGAACTCAAGAACAACTCAAGAACACTAATTTCGATTTTAATAATTTATAATTTGTTTTCCTAATTTAATTATTTTTGCATGGTAGTACCCATTTTAACTAACTTATTCTAACATATTATTTACAAAAATTAAAAGTGAAAATTTAAAATAAAAAGGGCAAAATGCCGAGTATATGCATATGTGTATATATATTTTTCATTTTCGATTTTAATCAATTTAAACTCATTTCTAATATTTCACATAATTTTTATATAACATTACTACTTCACTAAAACATAAATAAACATAAAAATCATATGAATATAAATTAAAAATGCTCAAAATTAATTTAGCTAATCATGATATCATTTTACTATAACATTACTAGTAAACTATATATTTAGTTATTATCATTATTTATTCAACACATAAACATACAAGCATATAAACATGATGTTTAACATATTTAACATAAAAATCATAATTATAAAATTAGAATAACAAAACAAATTAATTTACTAAAAAGATAATACAAGACATAGTTAGTCACCTTAATCGGTAAGTTTATTGGTTGTCCGGATCGACTATATTATCCAAGTCTAAGTCTTCACCCTCAAACCCGTCTTCACCTTCAAATAAAACCCGTAAATATTAAGCTCCAAATACCCACTAATTAGCTAAAATATACTAGAGATTATTAGAATAATATTAGTGTTTTTATTTGAGAGGTTTTTGTAATAAAATGGAAGAAAATCAAAGGGAGAAAATGAGAGTAAGGTGGCCGGCCAAATGGAAGAGAAAATGATGTATTTTTGCCTTTGTGAATTATGGAATAAGTTGTAAAAATTTAGGTTAAATGAATTAGGAAATAAAGTTAGTAATTAAAGTTTAATTTTAAATGAAATTAGGAAACACCTAAATTCTCATTGGTTGGAAAAAGTCTCCTACACTATTTGATTAAGAAAATGTCTAATTTGTGTTTTAAAATGTTTTTCACGAATTTGGTCAGTTTTAAAAAGTCGGGCGTCAAAAGCGATAAAAGTTAAAGTGTGCGCGTTTGACGATTTTTCAAAATATTTCTACTTTTAAATTCTAAGACTAAAATATTTATTCTATTATTCAAAAATTTTAAAAAGTATTAAAGAAGTCGAGAAATTTTACAAAACGAAAGTTTAGTAAAAATTGTGATTTTGAAGGCTAAAAGGCTTAGGATTTGATTTAGGCTTTGAAATTAGAAATTGATGGGTAATTAATGAATTAAATTAACACGGGGTGTTACAATGTCTCAATTAATTAAAAAATAAAAAATAAATTTAACAAATAAAAATCAATGCATTAAAATACACCGATAATCAATGCATAACTACATATTGCAAACAAATTTAAATTGAAAATCAAGGCATAAGAAAAACCTATAATTAAAAGCATGCATCTAAAATTCAATTGATAATAATAATCGACAATCAATCAAACGGTGCCGGTATAAAAATAATTAAGATAAAAATGAAATTATTGTCAAGAATGAATGAACTTACCGGAGAAATTTCACTGTATTCAAGTCGATTAAAGGAGAATAACTCCAAAAAAAATCGAAATGAAAAAAGGAAAGTTAAAGAGAAAGAGAGAGAGAGATAGAGTGTGTGTGAGAATGTGTCAGAGAGAAAGTGAATATTGGGTGATGAATTTGTTTCAACGGGTAATAGGGTAGACATATTGAATAAATTTGTGTCGTTAGATTGAATCTAATCTAACGGTTGATAATAGTTCTCACAGTTCTCACTGAGTCTATTATATATATATATATATATATATATATATATATATATATATATATATAGAGTTAAGTTATATAGAGTACTAAGGAGAGGGAGAGTACTAAAGTACCATTTTAGACCATTAGATTAAGTGTTGATGGATGGCTAGGATTAAAAGTTAATTAATAACTTAAAAAAAAAAAAAAAAAAAAAATGACCAATAATAAATTAATTGTAGTTGTACGAGACAAATGCTGGGTGAATTATATTTTCAATGTTTTCTAATGTCCCCTCATTTCATTCATTCACTCATCTCACAAAAAAACAAAAACACAAATCTGATTTCAACTTTAATTTTTCAAAGTCTTTCTTCTTTCTCTATCTAAACATCCATTAAAAAAAAATAAAGCTTCAATAATCATCCACCCTCACTACTGTCATCCGTACCTCGTCGCCACCGCCATCGTCAACTAATGTCGACATTCATAGGTATTTTCTTTTAATATTTTATTGTATTGTTTCAAAAAATTATTGACTCGTTTTTCTAATTTTAAATTTAAACCTGAAAAAATTTAATGTTGTACTTTCTTTTAGATTTGATAGTTTTAATATTGTTTGAATTTAACCTTTTTATTCATTATGATTATGATATATTTTCATATTTTTGTTAGGTTTGATTATTGGAAGTTTGTTGAGTCAAGAAGAAAAAGTCGACGGAAGATTATGATATGTTTTCGTATTTGTCGTTCATTACAAACCAGGTTGTAGTATTCTCTTTTTTATAGTTGAAATTTCAAATAATACGGTTAAAATTTCAAATTATATTGATAAATATTTGAGATTAAATTCAAGCTCAGGCGTTGTTATTCTTTTTAACATAGTTGAAATTTCAAATATTGCAGCTAAAATTTCAAAATTTATTTGTAATTAATTGATCTTGACATTTAACCTTCAAGTGTTTACAGGGACATAAGATGACAAATGCATTTGTACACTTTATGAACATAAAGGAATCCTGGGCTACATATTATATGGATATGTACTAGGATATGTACTAGTCATGAGGCTGATGAAATACCAAGTAGTTATGTTGCACAACAATGGATGAAAGAGTTGATGTGTAACATTGCTGAAAGCTATTCCGATGGCGGCGGTGAAATTTAATTAGTTATGGTGTAATTTAGAATTCAGCATTTTGTAAACTTAATAGTTTTCAAAATTTGGTGTAATCAGATTTCAATTGTGAGATTGTTGTATATGGTCTTAATTATTTGAGGGTCATTATAACCTATGTATTGCTATTCTTTTTATAACGGTTGCAATTTCAGTTAGTTCACTTAAAGTTTCATATTTCATAAGTAATTATATAAGGGTCATTGTAGTCTAAGCATTTGTATTCTTTTTAAAACGCTTGAAATTTCAGTCAATTCAGTTGTAGTTTCAAATTTTATAAGTAGTAATTTGAGGTTCATTATAACCTAGCTGTTGGTATTCTTTTTTCAATAGTTGAAATTTCAGTTAAATCACTTAAAGTTTTAAAATTATTTGAGGGTCATTATAATTATTTTGTCATTTTAGATATTACTTTGTGAGTTGGTCTTCATTATTTGAGGGTCATTGTAACCTATGTATTGGTATTCTTTTTATAACTGTTGCAATTTCAGTTAGTTCACCTAAAGTTTCATATTTCATAAGTAATTATGTGAGGGTCATTGCAGTCCAAGTATTTGTATTCTTTTTTAAACGGTTGAAATTTCAATCAATTCAGCTAAAGTTTTAAAATTTATAAGTAATAATTTGAGGTTCTTTATAACCTAGCTGTTGATATTCTTTTTTTAATCGTTGAAATTTTAGTTAAACAACTTAAAATTATAAATTTTGTTGATAATTATTTGATCCAAACATTAACCCTTTAATTCTAAGAGAATTTGTAACATTAAGTTTTTGTAATCTAATAACAAACTGAATAACAAATACATATATTTCAAATGTT
This sequence comes from Dianthus caryophyllus, assembly GCA_023091065.1. NCBI lineage: Eukaryota > Viridiplantae > Streptophyta > Magnoliopsida > Caryophyllales > Caryophyllaceae > Dianthus > Dianthus caryophyllus. The sequence goes on along the minus strand of CM041524.1, from coordinate 34,585,395 downwards.
TGGATACGATTTTAACTTATTACACTGTAAAAACCTTAAACGTACAAATGTTTAACAACAACCACCCTCGGTGTCAGCTAGAATCGCCTTTTTTACGCGATTAATAGGAATAAGCCCATTCTTATGGGTGACATCAAACGGCCAATTGGAAGCTTCAACATCGCTATCGCTGGAAGTTTCATTGAATTTCGATATCATGTTGACAAGTTTTTTGGAACGACATTTGAGGATATAGTTAGATTGTTTAACATCCTGAGCAACATCAGCAATGGCTTCAACATCGCTATCACTGGAAGACATCTATACATCAAAAAAGGGAAAATGTGAGTAAATTTACTTCAAAATTTTATAGAACAAAAGTTGCTCAGAAAATTAAAACGACAAAAATGTAAAAAAACACGAATAAAATCAACAAACAAGACACTAAAATAAAACGATTACAAAGACAAAAAAACAACAAAAAATACTAAAAAAAATTACGAAAATAGCATAAAAAATACATACGAAAAAGAATTAAAAAAAATGAAACAAATAAAGGTTTCATGAAGATGATAATGAGGCTAAAGAGGGAGAAAGACGACTAAAGTCACAACAAAAGACATTCAAATAAGACACTCAAACGACAAAAAAACAACAAAATCAGTCAAAAAACTAAGAAAATAGAAGCAAAAGAATTTTAAAAAAATGAAAACAAAACAGAATAAATACCTTGACAACTTTAAGGATGGTTGCAAATGTTAAAAGATGAAGCAAAAAATAGAATGAGGAAGTGAAATGTTGGTGATTGAGTGAGGAAGAAGAGATGGTTGCAAATGACGGTAAAGAGGGAGGAAAAAGAGAGAGCAAATTTGAGAGATGAAAGGAAACTTGAAATGGAAAATTGAATTAGAATGGGGAAGTGTGTAGGATTTTTGGGAAGTTGGGTGGTGTTTGTTCTCCCGAAGACGGCATTTTCTTTTTTCTTTTTTTTTTTTAATTTTTTTAATCAATTCTTGTATTAAATGAGCAACAATTGTGAGCCATTGATCTTATTCAATCCGACGGTTGAGATTAGTACTTTAGTACTCTCCCTAATAGGTAGTACTCTATTGAATCTATTTCTATATATATATATATATATATATATATATATATATATATATATATATAGGATCATGTGAGAACCATAGACTCAGTGAGAACTGTGAGAACTATTAATAAGCCATTAGATTAGATTCAATCTGACGGATGGAATTGATTCAATATCACTAATCAATACGGGGCTTTAATAACAATGCACGCAAATTTCACTCTCGCTCTAAATTTCTCCCTCTCTCTCTAACTTTTCTTTTTTTTTTTCCCCAATTTTTCTACTGCCCTCATTTTCTTTAATCAAAATTATTCAATTAATTTCTTTTCAATATCTTCGTTAAATTCTCTACATCATGACATTGATTTCTTATTTTAATTCGTCAATATCCAAATTCGTATCATAACTATCAAAATTGAGCCAAACTCTTCAATTTTGTCCCTCAAAATCACGATCATTTTTTCCAGGTATTTTCTCCAAATCATTGATTAAATATATGTGAATATGATTTTCTACTAAATTTATGTATTTAAGAGTTCAAATTCATTCCAATTTATGTTATACTTGTTTGATTTGTTATTTATTTTCATGTTCAATCTGGTTACTATCTCTGTTTCATGAATTATTTGAGATTTGATGATATTATGTAATCGTGATATTTTAATTGAGACTGTTCAATTACGTCTATGTTCATGCATCTCAAGCTTAATTGTTACTGTATCCAATTTTGTAAACCTAATTTGTAAGAGAGATTGTATTTCTCGGTACAAGTCTAATTTTGTGAGTTAGTTTTGTTAAACTTGATTTGAGCTAAGGCTTTTACTTGATTAATTTGTTGTAGGTTATTGATACGCAATTAACATACTAAGTACACAATATTACATGCTCGAGATACACCGTATTGTCAATTACGCTCACTGATTTTGATTTTTTGTCGTAAATCACTCTATCTCTGATCTCTTACTTCTATGCTTGTGGTTTAATGTTAAGAAAATTTTTATTTCAATATTTTGTTATAATGACATTGATGCATGTTTGAATTTATCTTAATGTCTAGCCTTTATACAAGGATGTGTGTAATCTTCATGTTTTCACTATCTTCTTTGAATAGAATAATCATGTACATTTAGTCGTTTATTTTTTTTGGTTTGTATTTATATTTGTCTTATATATTTAGTGTGTTTGATTAGTTGATTACGAATAAATTCAGTTTTATTTTATTACACAAAAAAGTACACTAGTATATGCTTCGGGTACACTATTATTTGTTCCAGGTACACTATTATTTGTTCCAGGTACACTATTACTAGGTGTGTTATCTCCTTTCACATATTTTCAGTGTGTGTACTTGATTGTTTCAACTACCTTTTTTTTTTTTTTTTAGTTAAGCGAATTACTCCGTATTAGTTATCAATGTTCTGAGTTGTTCATATATTTGAATAGACATGGAGAAAAAAAATCATTCATTATCAGAAGTATGATTAAATGTATTCCTCCATAAAAACTTCAGCGTATCTAATTAATATCGTATTGTATCCTATATATAAATCAGTGTACCCAAAGAAATTTTAGTGTATCTTGTGCTTATTTGATTCGATGATTTATTTATTGTTGTGGTGAAATATGTTTTTCGATAGTTGCAAATTTAATCGTACATTACAAAATGTTCGATGAAATATTTGAAAGAGCTATTTTTTATCAGAATATTATGATGGTCTAATGCGTGAATCATCTTATTTCTGGAATGGGTATGTATGTATTAGTTAGAAAAGTCAATGATGTGTTAATGAAATTTACCACATTTATGTTTGGTTCATATCAACGTACGTCAAATGTATCATGCATACCTCCCAAGATAATTTATTTTTTTTAAGAAAAATTGAAAGTATCTCATGCTCCCTGGCATTATGGTGGTTGTTGCATTATAATAGTAATGTAGACTTGTGGAAAATAAAAGAGTCGCCTTTTAGTTTAAAAGACCACAATTATTCACACTTTTTACCTGGATATATAGTGTTTTGCTTTTGTACACATGTAAAGCTCTAAGCATGTATTATAGCAAGAATCAATTTTATTAATTTTAAGTTTCACCTGTTGTTTGTGTCATGTCAAAATGTGATGACTAACATGTATTTGACCTTATTACGATCATCTCCTTACAAAGCCTATTAACTCAATTGGAAGAGTGTCGCACTATTGTGCGAAAATGTGGGTTCGAATCCCATGTAGGCTATACAGTATATTAAGATTCTCTAGGTACATCAAAAAATACATTAGATACACAAAATTGTACATGAGATACAATAATTAAATATATGAGAGCAATGTTCACCAACTAACAACTATCATATCATGAACTTTTCCTTGCTCTCATCATCATGTTGATTGTTATGGAATAGTTAACTAGCAAATACGGAGTACAATTTTGGAAACATCAGACAACGTAATGTAGAAATACTTTTGTTTAAAGTCAATTATCATGCTCTTTAACGTTTTCGATTTTATTTGCAAACAGGTATAACTTGTATATATATAGGTCGGGTGAGACTCGAACTCACATCTATGTGCCAAAATAGCACATCGCGCTACCATTGAGCTAATGGCCTTCGTATTTAACCCTTGCTACAAAAGGAAGCAACAATCCAAAGCTGACAATAAGAGTAGCTCGTATTTAACCAGATACGATAATATGTTATCTAGATACACTAGTATGAGTTTTAGATACATAAAAGTTCCTTATATATATATTAAAATGTTATCGTGATGGAAATAGACAAAGTACAACGACAACCCATGCTATATCATGACAAAATACTACAAAGAGTGCAATAACATCATTATCTTGATACGATATGATATATAAATACAAAAAAGTGATCATTTAATTTTTACCCAACATGATGGACTTTAACACGCGCTTATCAAACACTTTGACTTCAATTTCACCCGACGTCTACATCTTCATCACCCTTAAGAGTTTGCAACCACGTATGTACGTGACAATTATTAAACCCCATAGTGGAGGAAATAATGATGAAAAACACGTTAAAATCGAGAAATAGCAACACTAAAGTTGCTACTTTTTGACGTAACTAGGTAACAAATATTAAAAGACATATGGACTGAACTAGGTATCAGATTTCAAATAGAAAAACATCAGCTTTTTTATGACAAATTTAGTAATTACAAGAAATGACGGATTGTTTGTTAGATACATTAATATGTAATCTAGATACACTTATATGTTATTGAGATCCAAGAAATTACAACAAATAAATTACCTTCAGAATTATTATACAATAATATGAAAACATGAGATTTAGTGTTCATAGACACGTTAATTTGCATTAAAAAAACAATATTTGTGCTTATAAAATATAAGAACAACTCTCATATAGGACCGTCTAACAATTTTCTTATTGTTAGACGGCCTAGATTTCAACAAAATGCTTATAATTACCATGTCTACATTTAATACGAATTAGATTAAAATTAATTATAATTTTATTAATTGCATTAAATGACTTACTGTATTTAATACTAACATTAATTAGAGGAAGATGGAATGATATTAATTGATTTAAAAAGTTGTGGATGCACATTAAGTAATTTCTTAATATTATATACTAACATTTTTTTTTTTTTTTTGCAAATAAGTATATACTCCGTATGTGATTAAATTTCTTAAGGTGGTTACATATTATCATTATCTAGCCACTTTTTATGATATATTGGTCACTATTTGTAATCATTAAATTTTGATTCACAACGTCACTGAAGTCTTGGTGACTGAACATTGTGAAATGGTATTTATTTATAGTTAATTCGTGGGTAAAATTGTGTTAAATTATTTTTATTTCAATATATTGTTAAAGACTTAAAGTTAACTTTCGTGGATAGCAAATGTACCCACTATTTTTAAGAATAATATCACCATGATGGTTATATTAGTTACGAAATAAAATTGGTAAGAATTGCTTACGTCATGTTCAATTACAATTACCAATCACACTTATCACGTTACCAAATGATATAAAATGTGGTGACCATATATTTTTTTAATCGTAACTAAATTATGGTACATTGTGGTGACTACATATTATCAAATTGTATCTACCTATAAATCATTGGTCAATTAAAATTGTTAAACAATTCATTTGTTGCTTCATTCAACTGTTTGGTTTTAGCATTATTCCCATTAAGAATTCTTCTTCTTTCGCTTGAACTCTTTGTTATCAATCAATAATGCTTGAACTCCTTGTTATCAATCAATAATGAAGCCCTACACAAAAAAAAAAAAAAATCAAATTAAATAGATTCAAAACAATAAAAATGATAACTATCAAAAATAAATTCATTAATGCATTACGTATTACATTAACGAGTATTTATCATCACAAATAACCGTTTTCTAGTTACCAACACCAATTTTGTACTCACCACAAATTCAGTGCATTTAAAAGACGAACTTATATCAATTTTCACTTTATCATACAAAATAACTTTATTCTCTTCATTGATGTCGTTCATTTCGTTTTGAATATCAAATAAAATATCACCAACAAAACACTTTATCAATGCAATGTTTTTCTCATTGCTTCATATTAAAAAATTTAAAAAATAGCATGAATTATACTTAATGAATATACTATCACAGATAACAATTTTCTAGTTACAAACACCAAATTTGTACTCACCATGAAATTTTTGTGCATATAAAAAACGAATTATACAATACTTACCAATTTCAAGTTCATTATGAAAATAAATCTTGACATCCTCTTTTATGTCATTCCTTTGTTCATAGCTATTAAAGAAAATTGAATATGAAATTGTTGAGAAAAAAGAAAGAATATGAAATGAAAAGAGGATATAAAATTGGAGAAGTTGATAGAAGATTAAATGAAAGAGAGAGAAAAAAATGTACCTGAAATGGAAAAACAAAATGAATGGAATACACTAGAAAAAGGCAACGTAGATGAAGGGAAGTTTTAGGGTTAATTAGGTGCAGTTTTTAATAACTCTTCTTGAAACTCCAAATTCATTTAATTTGGTAGGTGCATTAATTCTTTTTTCTGTAAAAAAAAAAAATAAAGTTTAATTTATTTCTTTAATTACTGCATCTAATTTTGTGTTATCTATTTCTTTCTCGTTTCATGAGCTCGTCTAACATTTTATAACTGTTAGACGGTCTCTTATAATAGTTACTCAAAATATAAATAATTATGAACTAATAACATCACATACTTTGTTATTCAAGTTTGAGTCAATTAAGCACTGCAATCAAGAAAAACAATTTTTTTTTGACAGAAAACCTAATTTCATAAATTAAGTACTAGAATCACCGTAAACTTAATAAAAAAACATAATCATTTTTCTTTGTGACAAAAACCCTAATTTCATAAATTAAACACTAAACTATCATACTAGAAATCAATTTTACCTTATTGTGTATTGACTTCAAATTGAGCCGCAATGGTCGTTGTGGTGGTTTTCGACGACGACACGAAAAGGTCAAGGGTGGATGCGCGATGATCGATGGGTTTGTTTTATGTGGTGGCTTCAATTACCGTTGCAATGATCGGCGCGGTGGTTAACATTGGTGGTTTCGGTGGTTGCGGTGGTTGTTGTTGGTCGAGGTAGTTTGTTAGTAATTAAGTGGTGGTTTGTCTCTCCTGTGAAGATAATAACATTAATAATTGAGTGAGTGAGAAGCCAAGAAGAGAGAGATTTCCAGCTTTATTTGGGGGTTTATTTAAGCCGTGGGATTATGTCAGATCTAGTGGCTATTATTGGTTCTCACAGTTCTCACCGAGTATGTAGTTCTCACCGGATCTTAACTCTCTCTATATATATATAAAGTCGAAATCATAGTCTCTATAGTCGACATTTGTCGCAATATAATTGGTTGATAAAAAAATTATTATTTAAGTTATTATATTAATATATAATAAAACTTATTAATCTTAATATAATTGGATATTTTAATATTATTGGGATTCTAAAATAAAACAATATTTTTTTAGTAAAGCATTTAAAAAAAAAAAAAACTTACCTTAAACAAAATCAAATATCCTTAAAAATATCTAATCAAATATTGTAACAAACACTCTATATTTCCAAATTAAAATTGGAAAAAATAGATATATTATATTTGGAAGGTGTGAAAATAAAAATAAATAAATTTTTAAAAGTAATATATTTTTTTGATGAAAATTAAATTAGTTAAGTTACATTAGGAAAATTTAGAATTTAATTCTTAGTGTTATTTAAAACAACTAATTCTCTATGATATTTAATAAAAACTTACCTAAAAAATATTATGTCTCACATTAGGAAAAAAATTTAGTATTTGTGAGTTTATATTTGCAATAAAACACCAAGAAGAAATCATTAATTTTATATCAAAATAATATTTTTCATGAGATGATATTCATTGTTTTTTTTTTTTTTTTTGAGGGGAGATTTGTTTTTTATTTTATTTTATTTTATTTTTCTTTTTTTTTTTTTTGTGAGGGGAGATTTGTTTTTTATTTTATTTTATTTTATTTTTCTTTTCTTTTTTTTTTGTGAGGGGAGATTTGTTTTTTTTTTTTTTTTTTAATTTCTTTTTCTTTTTTTTTTGTGAGGGGAGATTTGTTTTTTTTTTTTTCTTTTTCTTTTTTTTTTTTTTTTTTTTTTTTTTTTTTTTTTTTTTTCAAATTATTTTTTTATTTTAATTTCTTTTTTTTTTGTTTTCCATTTTTTTTTATTTCTTTGTTTTTTTTTTAAATTTTTTTTCTTTTTTCAATTTTCTTCTTTTTTTTTTTTTTTGATTTTATTTTTTTTGTTGTTTAATGTCTGTAATTTTATTTTCTTGTTTTTTTTGTAACTTTTTTCATTTTTATTCGTTTTTCATTTTTTTTCATTTTAGTAACAAGTGAGTTACGTTTAGGTAACATACGAGATACATTTTTATTATAACTGGTTGTACATTATTTCAATAACATACGAGGTTCATTACATTTACATACGAGGTTCATTACATTTACAAACGAGGTTCATTACATTTACATACGAGATTCATTTCATTTACATACGAGGTTCATTTCATTTACATACGAGGTTCATTTCAGTAACAAATGAGATTCATTTCAGTTACATACGAGGTTCATTACATTTACATACGAGGTTCATTACATTTACAAACGAGGTTCATTACATTTACATACGAGATTCATTTCATTTACATACGAGGTTCATTTCAGTAACAAATGAGGTTCATTTCAGTTACATACGAGGTTCATTACATTTACAAACGAGGTTCATTACATTTACATACGAGGTTCATTTCATTTACATACGAGATTCATTTCATTCAAATACGAGGTTCATTTCATTTACTTTATGTTGGATGTTTAGGATAAAAATATAAAAGAAAAAAAAAACAAACAATCAAATTGATAAAAAAGAACATAAAATCATAAAAAAATGGCTTAGAAAAAAAATTGAAAAAAAAAAACAAAAAAAAAAGAATGAAAAAAAATTGAAAAGGAAAAAAATGAAAAAAAAAAAAGAAAAAAAAAAAAAAAAAAAAAAAAAAAAAAAGAAGAAGAAAAAAAAAATGAAAAAAAAAAACAAGAAGAAAAAAAAAATGAAAAAAAAAAAAAATGAAAAAAAAAAAAATAATAAAAGAAAAAAAAATGAAAAAAAAAAAAAAAAAAAAAATCCTCCCTCTTAAAGAAATAAATAAATAAATAAACCCCCCCTCATAAAGAAAAAAAAAACAAAAAAAATAAATCGACCCTCATAAAAAAATAAAAATAAATAAATCTCCCCTCATATTAAAAAAAAATAATAATAATAGATAAATATATATATATATATATATATATATATATATATATATAGATTTAGGTTCATATGAGAAATAGGGCTTAGGTGAGAAATATGAGAAATAATCATAACCATTGATTGTTTTAATCTAAGGGTTGATATTCATTGCTTTTTTTTTTTTTTTTAATTTTTTTTTTTTTTTTTTGAGGGGAGATTTGTTTTTATTTATTTATTTATTTTTCCTATTCTTTATTTTTGTGAGGGGAGATTTGTTTTTTTTTGTTTTTTTTTTTTTTTCTTTTTTTTGTGAGGGGAGATATTTTTTTTTTTTAGGGGAGATTTGTTTTTTTTTTTTTTTCTTTTTTTTTTTTTTGTGAGAGCAGATTTGTTTTTTTTTTCCTTTTTTTTTTCTTTCTTTTTCTATTCTTTTCTTTTTCTTTTTATTTTTAATTTTTGTTTCTTTGTTTTTAATTTTTTTCTTTTTCTTTTTGATTTATTTTTTTATTTTTGTTGTTTTGATGTTTTTAATTTTATTTTCTTGTTTTTTTGTAACTTTTTTCATTTTTATCCGCTTTCTCATTTTTTTCATTTTAGTAACAAGTGAGTTACATTTAAGTAACACACGAGATACATTTTATTATAACTGGATGTACATTATTTTAGTAACATACGAGTTACATTATACTATAACTTGAGGTATATTTATATTTAAATTTCAAATTTCAAGTACACATTCTATCCGTCTATTACTTTCTATTTAAAATCTACATAATGCATTGCTAAAATGTATCTCGGTGTAGTATAAGTCGTATGCATTGCTTACATTTTAGTAAAAGTGAGGTACATTTTAATGACACACGAGGTACATTTTAATGTAACTTTAAGTTCATTTTAGAATAAGTGAGATACATTTCAATTTACATACGAGGTTCATTTCAAAGAACAAATGAGGTTCATTTCGATTACATACGAGGTTCATTACATTTACATACGAGGTTAATTACATTTACAAACGAGGTTCATTACATTTACATACGAGATTCATTTCATTTACATACGAGGTTCATTTCATTTACATACGAGGTTCATTTCAAGAATAAATGAGGTTCATTTCGATTACATACGAGGTTCATTTAAGTATCAAATGAGGTTCATTTCAATTACATACGAGGTTCATTACATTTACAAAAGATTCATTTCATTTACATACGAGATTCATTTCATTCAAATACGAGGTTATTTCATTTACAAACGAGGTTCATTACATTTACATACGAGATTCATTTCATTTACATACGAGGTTCATTTCATTTACATACGAGATTCATTTCAAGAATAAATGAGGTTCATTTCGATTACATACGAGGTTCATTTCAAGAATAAATGAGGTTCATTTTAGTTACATACGAGGTTCATTACATTTACAAACGAGGTTCATTACATTTACATACGAGATTCGCTTTCATTTACATACTAGATTCATTTCATTCAAATACGAGGTTCATTTCTTTTACAAACGAGATTCATTACATTTACATACGAGATTCATTTCATTTACATACGAGGTTCATTTCATTTACATACGAGGTTCATTTCAAGAACAAATGAGGTTCATTTCGATTACATACGAGGTTCATTACATTTACAAACGAGGTTCATTACATTTACATACGAGATTCATTTCATTTACATACGAGATTCATTTCATTCAAATACGAGGTTCATTTCATTTACTTTATGTTGGATGTTTAGGATATAAGTCATGTACCAATTACATATTAATGAGTTAAATTTCTCAATAACGAGTGAGAAATTTCAATAATAAACGAGGTTCATTTTACTATAACTTGAGGTACATTTAAGTGAAAAGTGAGGTACATTTCAATAATTTACGAGGTTCATTTTACTAAAACGTGAGGTACATTTGCTAACAAGTGAGATACATTTCAATAATATACGAGGTTCATTTTATTATAACTCGAGGTACATTTCAATAATACAGGAGGTTCATTTTAGTAACAAGTGACGTAAATTTCAATAACATGCATTATAAAAACATATACATATTAAATTATCCCCAAAAAAATAATTGAAAAGACTTACTTTATAAGCAAAAAAAAGGAACATAAAATTGAAAAAAATTTAAAAGAAAAAAAAAACAAACAATCAAATTGATAAAAAAGAACATAAAATCATAAAAAATGACTTAGAAAAAAAAAATTAAAAAAAAAAAAAAACCAAAACAAAGAAACAAAAAAAAAATTAAAAAAAAAAAAAAAAGAAAAAAAGAAAAAAAAAAAAAAAAAAAAAAAGAAAGAAAAAATATGAAAGAAAAAAAAAACAAAAAAAATAAATCCCCCCTCATAAAGAAAAAAAAAATAAAAAAAAAATAAATCCCCCCTCATAAAGAAGAATAAAACAAAAAAAATAAATCTCCCCTCATAAAAAAAAAATAAAAAAAAAAATAAATCTCCCCTCACATTAAAAAAAATAATAAATAAAAAAATAAATAAATCTCCCCTCACCAAAAAACTATAAATCTCAACCCTTAGATTAAAACAATGAATGATTAGGATTATTTCTCATATTTCTCATATAAGGGGTATTTCTCATGGGAACTCAACCCTATATATATATATATATATATATATATATATATATATATATATATATATATATATATATATAGGATCACATGAATCCACCCAAATTTGGTGAATCCTGCATCCAAATAATAGCCCTTAGATCTAAAATATTTGGACGCGCGAGATGTTGCCACGTCAATCCCTATTGAACAGCCCCCCTACTCTTTTCATTTCACGTCATTCATGAATGATGTTATTCTCTCTCTTCAAACTTCCTCTCTCTAGTATTTTTTTATTCTTTTTTCAATTAAAATCATGTCATTTACTTCTTTCTCTCCAATTTTTTTAATTCTCTTCAATTTTTCAGCCTCTAACCAAATTCCAACGTATATTTACAATTTTTTTGATTTAGTTTGCTCTCTGCTATGTTTCACGAGTTCTTCTTTGTTCTTTGTTGATTTTTGTTCAATTGTTCGTTTGTTTAGTCAACATCAACGGTAAGTTTTCGATTTATTTTTTGATAAATTTTGTTTCTAAACACGTTTATCTCAGATTTGAGTTTTCTTATCAGTTGAAATCATGATTTCGATACTAAAAATCACTCGTTTAATATTGTTTGGAAATTTAGGGTTTTATATTCCCAGATCTGAGTTAATTATGTTGTTTTCTTATGACATTGTATAATTTTCGGTGTTAATTTCATTATATTGTTGTTCTACTTGCATTTCGAATTTTGGATCAAAAGTTGTAACAATTAATGTTGTGCTTTTTAATTTTTTTTTTTTTTTTTTTGTTTTTTTTTTTTTTTTTTTTTTGCAAGATAAACATATGGCGTCCCATTGATAAGCATGATTTTGAGCAAAGACAACATCTAATAGTGGTCGTCGTTCTATTCTTTGCTTAAGACTAGGGATTTGATGAAGAGAACAAACAAGCCTAGCTTATCAAACTTAGAAGAAAAGAAAAAAAAAATTAAATTTAGTGATGTATCCAAAAAATTGTTACTTTAATTTATGTTCTCTGTTACTGTAATATATTTTTAGTATTACTTTAATTTGCAGTCTTGTTACTATAATATTTTAACGTTGTTAAATTAGTATTTAAGTCTTGTTAGTTTAGTATTTGAATCTTGTTACTTTACTTTGTATTGCAAAAGCAAAATATACTCAAGTCTTGTTACCTTAGTATTTGAATATTGTTACTTTAATATATGTTCTCTGTTACTTTAATATATATTTAGTGTTACTTTGATTTGCAATCTTGTTACTTTGCTATTTGAGTCTTGTTACTTTAACGTGTAATTTCTGTTACATTAATTCAATTCCACTGTTACTTTAACAAATATTAGTTGGTGGTTGTACATGTTGTTGCAAAACTAAATCTCTAATATACAAATACGACATATTACAATTTTATGTTACTTCAAAGTCAAATTACTGTTACATTAGAACAATAAGACGGTTATTTTAATAGAAATTTTAAACAACTATTTTCATACATGACAACTAGTTATGTAACATATAAGTACAATACATTATATTTTATTGTTACTTTAACGTTTAGTTATTGTTACTTTAGTTCAATTTATCTGTTACTTTAACAGATTTGAGTTCATATTACTAAATTTTACTAAATACAATAAGAATTCATGTTCATCATAAATTTTTTTCATATGCACTTGATTTTATATTTTGCATATCATTATACAATCAGTTTCATCAAGAATTGGAACATTGAGAATTTGATAGTTGTTTCTCCATTGCTTTGTTGTTGGAATGATGTTGTTTCTCCAGATTCAACAAATCTATGCACCACAAAGTTCAATTAGACTTTTTGTTTAACAAAAATTAGAATCAAATTTCACTAAACTTAATGTTGTTCTTAAATTGAAAGATTATTAACGCAATTTACCTGTTATTTTTGTCGAGATTAATGATTATTGATGATGATTTCGCACGAATTTGATGATCAATGGTTGATTAATTACGTTCGATGGTTGGTTTCGCAGTAACAAATGATGATTTGATTAAAAGTGCTGAAAAATTTAGCACGATTTTGATGATCGATTGATGATTCTGCCGTATGATTGATGATTAAATTGTTGATATTAATGGTTTTGATGATTTTGGAAAGATTGAACGATGAAATTTAGGGGGTTTTGTGATGAATTTTTGGTTTTTGGAGGTTTGCTGGGATATAATTTGGTGAGAGAGAGAGAGAGAAAGAAAATTAGTGGGGGCTTTTTTTTGGGAGTGACGTAAATGGAAAGACAACTTTGACCCCTATTCAATTTTTTTTTTTTTGATCTCATCTCATCTTTCATCTCAACCCTTGATTTATTTAGATCCAACGGCTCTAAGATGGTACGGAGGATGCACCATATATGAGGGATGCATGTGATGCGTGAGATCTTGCCACGTCAATCTCCCTTAAACAAACCAAACCAAACCTCCCCCCTACTCTTTTAATTTCACGTCATTTATGATTCACTCTTTTCTCTCTCTTCAATTTTTCTCTCTCTACTATTTTTTATTCTTCTTTCAATTAATTTGCAGTCATTCACTTCATTCTCTTCAATTTTTTTAATTCTCTTCAAATTTTTGGCTCTCTAACCTAATTTCGACGTAGATTTATCATTTTTTTTCGATTTATTTTATTTTCTGCTATTTTTCACGAGTTCTTCTTTGTTCTTCGATGATTCTTGCTCGACTTTACTATTCGTTTGGTGGTTCAATTTCAATGGTAAGTTTTCTATTTATTTTTTGATAAATTTTGTTTCTAAATACGTTCATCTTAGATCTGAGTTTTCTTATCAATTGAAATCATGATTTCGATACTAAAAATCACGCGTTTAATATTGTTTGGATATTTAAGGTTTTATTTTCCTAGATCTGAGTTTATTATGTTGTTTACTTATGACATTGTGTCATTTTCGGTGTTAATTTCGTTATATTGTTGCTCTACTTGCATTTCGAGTTTTAAATCAAAAGTTGTACTAACTAATGTTGTGTTTACTAATATATTTGATTTTTTTATTTTTTTTTGCAGCATATACATATGGCGTCCTATTGATAAGCATGATTTCGAGCGAAGACAACATCTAACAGTGGTCGTCGAATTTCTTCTTTGCTTAAGACAAAGAATTCAGTGAAGAAGACAAACAAGCCTAGCTTATTAAACTTAGCAGAAAAGAAAAAAAAAATCAATTTAGAGAAGAAGATGACTGAAACTAGTGTATTAAAAAAATTGTTACTGTAATATATGTTCTCTGTTACTGTAACTTATGTTCAATGTTACTTTAATTTGTAGTCTTGTTTAAAATAGTATCCAACTTAGTAAAAGTAAAAGCATAATTGTCCTCTGATAATGATTATTGTTGTAAAGTTAGCCACATTACTTTGTAATACGAAACCAAAATTTAGTATTCAAGTTTTGAAAGTTAAAACTTTAGAATTTGAATATTGTTACTTTAATATATGTTCTCTGTTACTTTAATATATATTCAGTGTTACTTTAATTTACAGTCTGTGCTATGTTACATTAATTCAATTTCATTGTTACTTTAACAAATTTTAGTTGACAGTTTTAGATGTTGATAACAAAATAAAATCCCTAAAATACAAATACATCACTTTACAAGTTTTAAGTTACTTCAATGTTTAATTATTGTTACTCTAGTACAATACGGTGTTACTTTAACAAATTTTCTGTTACAATTATATTCATATATGTAAGCTATTTTTAAAACGTACTAGTACAATACACTATAATATGTTGTTACTTTAACGTTTAATTGTTGTTACACCAGTTCAATTTGATTGTTACTTTAACAATTTTTTTGTTACTTTAACACATTTTAAAATATTTTGAATAACGGTACAAATTTTAGTTCATTTTAACAAAAATTAATAATTAAATTTGAATTCATCATCCTCGGCATAAATCATTTTAAGATACAATTGTTTTTCTATTTTTGCATATTATACCATTAGTTTCATCATAACTTGTTTATATTATCAATCTGACAACTAATTTTTCATTACTTTGCATTAGAATGTTGTTGTTTTTCCAGATTCAACAAATTTATGTAACATACAAATTTAATTGAACTTCATGTTAAACAAGAATTACAATCGAGTTTTAGTAAAATATACATAGTTCTTTAATTGAATGATTTTTAACGCAATTTACCTGTAATTTTCGTCGAGATTAATGATTATTGATGATGATTTCGATGAATTCAAACAAATTCGACAACAAATCTATGATTATTAAGATCAATGGTTGATTTCGCATGAAAAAGTGATGATTTGATTAAAATTGCTGACGAATTTAGCACGATTATGATGATCGATGGATGATTCTGCAGTACGATTGATGATTAAATTGTTGATGTTAATGATTTTGATGATTTTGGCAAGATTGAATGATGAAATTTAGGGTGTTTTGTGATGAACTTTTGATTTTTGGAGGGTTTGCTGGGAAATAATTTGGAGAGAGAGAGAAAATATTGGTGGGCTTGTTTTTTGGGAGTGACGTAAATGGAAAGACAAACTTGACCCCTATTCAATTTTTTTTGACCTCATCTCATCTTTTATCTCAACCCTTGATTTATTTAGATCCAACGGCTCTAAGATGGTACGGAGGATGCACCATATATGAGGGATTCATGTGATCCTCTCTGTATATATATATATATATATATATATATATATATATATATATATATATATATATATATATATAGTAAGGTTCTTTCAAGTCAGAGGTATATGGGAGAGTCATGAAGTCGTAATTCTAACCCTTGGATTCAATTTAATCAATGGCCAAGATCTACTCAGCATTAATTACAATTTAGAAAAGAAATAAAAGAAAAGGAAAAATAAAACCTAAAAAAATAAAAAATAATAAAAAGGATCACATTCTCCCACGCTATTGGTCTTTTGCGTTGTTTTGTTAATTTCGGTGAGGTAATTTTTTGATTATCTTATTTGTTTTATTCTTTTCCATTGGTTTCTCCACTTTTCTCAATTTTCACTATCAATAAGATTCGTTATACTCGTTTTCCTAATTTTTGCAAAATTTGTTTTTTAATTTAGTCTATTTTCTGATTTGTTTTCAATTATTCATCTTCTTCATTGCCTTTTCTGAATTTTTTTTTGTGTGTATTTTTCATCCATATCAAATTTCTCTATCCTTACCTCCTCCGTAATTTGATTTTCTTGTACCATTGTTCAGTGAAAGATTCAATCTTTATTGGTAAGTTAATTCTTTTTTTCGTTTTCTTCACTGAAAAATTTGAATTTTTAATAGTTCACAAAAATATTACCATTTCGATGAGCTCGAAAAAATAATAAATTTAAACTTTTGTTTCGCCTAAATCGGAGTCTAAACGAAGATTTACGTAGTCTTTTAGAAACCCTCTATGTTATACGTGGGTAGTTAAAATCAATTTTTAGAACATTGCAATTCATTTTTTCTCCGTTAGAATCTTCTTTTTTTATTGATGCTATTTCTGGGTAGTTAAAATCAATTTTTAGAACATTGAAATTCGTTTTTTCTCCGTTAGAATCTTCTATTTTAATAACGTTTGAGTATTTTTAATTAATAGTGTTTGTTGATATGTTAGTTGAATATTCGTTTTTTCTCCGTTAGAATCTTCTATTTTAATAACGTTTGAGTATTTTTAATTAATAGTGTTTGTTGATATGTTAGTTGAATATTGGAGAACAAAGACATACATGATGCTAAAGGAACATGTAAATGGTCCAAATCAGTCTAAAATGAAGGGAGTGAGAAGACCCTGTTATCTACTGATAGTGTAAAAATTGAAGTTTCAAGTAAGCCGAAAAAGTTGTGCAATAATTGTAAACAAATGCACACCGTGACAAAAGAAATTGTCTAAACTCATATGTAGTAAAGACTTCGATATCAATTCAGTTAACTGACGTCGATGGTGACAGAGGCGGTGAAGTGTGGTTCAGTTGTAATATTATATAAGTATTTTGTAAACTTAATAAGTTTAGATAATTCATTTGTAGTTTGTACTTGTACTAGTTTGATATAACATTGTTAATGGTATATTTTTTTTTTTTTGAGATTTATTGACATTTGATAAAAATAATAAATTTAGGCTTTTGTTTTGGCTAAATCGGAGTTCAAACGAAGATTTACGGAGATTTTATAAACCCTTTATATTATTTGAGGGTAGTTAAAATCAATTTTTAAAACATTAAAATTTGTTTTTTCTCCGTTAGAATCTTCTTTTCTATTGATGTTATTGATGGGTAGTTAAAATCAATTTTTAGAACATTGAAATTCGTTTTTTCTCCGTTAGAATCTTCTTTTATAATGACGTTTGAGCATTCGTAATTAATAGTGTTTGTTCATATGTTAATTGAATATTGGAGCCCAAAGACATACAAGATGCTAAAGAAACATGTAAATAACTTCTAAAATAGTCTAAAAACTAGGGGAATGAGAAGAGCATGCTATCTAGTGAAAGTGTAACTGTTGTATTTCAAGTGATTGAATAACAAAAGTTCAACGATATTACTGCTATTACATTGTGACATCCGGTGAATGAATAACAAAAAGTATTACAAAATATCATTAATATATATATATATATATATATATATATATATATATATATATATATATATATATATATATATATATATATATATATATATAGAGTAAAGTTCAATTAAGTTGCTTAAATATTTTAAGTTGGTAAGTTTCAATCTTAGCCTTTAGATTAACAAGATCAATGGTTGAGATTAAATCTCACGAAAAAGTGCGGGCTGGCCAGACGGCTACTGACCTACTGTTTTGGCCTTTTTCTCGACAGCTTAATGCTTTATACATAACAGCTTTCATTAAATGCAGTACAACAGTTTCAAGTTTTTCCAGTCAAATACATTTAAACTTAGCAAATATAGTGTAACTTAATTGAACTTGTTTATATATATATATATATATATATATATATATATATATATATATATATATATATATATATATATATATATATATATAGAGAGAGAGAGAGAGAGAGAGAGAGAGAGAGAGAGAGAGAGAGAGCGAACTCCTAATTCTCTTCCTCCATGCCCAGTCTCCTCTTCGGCTGATGGAACTTCTTCTATTATCTACAACTTCACATTCCTACAAATTAATTTCATTTGCTCAGGTATTTCTTCACTCATTTAACCGTCTCATTTATTTCTTTGTATACTGTTTATTTTGTAATCCTATTTTGTGTTCCTTTTTAAATTATTTTTTTAATCGATTTTGTTGTTTGATTCGTTTTTTTCTTTTCTGATATTGTAGTTTTTTAAAGTTATGCGTGAGATTTTTTTCGTGTTTTGATGTTAATCTTTATCTCTTTCGTGTTTTTTTAATCCTGGTTTTTCACTTCATTCCCTTTGTTTCATGTATTTGATGTTAATGGAGGTCATGTTGTTCAAGTCAAGGAGGATGAAGAAATTGCAAAGGGATGTTCAGGAAAGTTTAGAGTTTGAGTCTCCTCTAAACTTTCAGTTTCAATAATTTGATGGTGAGAATGAGTGATCAAAATTTGTACTCCGTATATAACTAAGACCACGATTTAATTTGATGTTCCTAATTTGATGTTCAGGGATGTTGTTTGTTTGCTTCAAATTTGGCGAACTTTTACTGGAGCCGATAGATAGCATCAGTGGACTGTTCCTAAAACCAAAGTTCTTTAAAATAAAAAATTATTACCTAATAACTCCTACCACCACATTGTCAGCCCGCCGCCTTCCGGTGGTCGGTCGAGTCGGGTAAAATAGACCCATATTTGAGTTTAGGTATTCCTTTTAATAAAACAACCAAACAACGAACTAAATTTGGGTAACCTCATTATTTTCCTAATATCCCACTGCCTTTTCCTCTCTCTCTTCCTAATAACCCGCCGCCTCTTTTCCCAACGTCCGAACCTGGGGTGTCTATCCCATAAGGTAGATTGTGTTGATGAATTAATAAATTAGTTAAAAGAAAAAAAAACAAACAACAAACTAAATTTGGGTAACCTCATTATTTTCCTAATATCCCACTGTCTCTTCCTCTCTCTCTTTCTAATAACCCGCCGCCTCTTCTCCCAACGTCCGAACCTGGGTTGTCTATCCCATAAAGTAGATTGTGTTGATGAATTAATAAATTAGTTAAAAAATTAACATACATATTTGAGTTTTGGTATTCCTTTTGATAAAACAACCAAACAACAAATTAAATTTGGGTAACCTCATTATTTTCCTAATATCCCACTGCCTCTTCCTCTCTTTCTTCCTAATAACCCGCCGCCTCTTCTCCCAACGTCCGAACCTGGAGTGTTTATCCCATAAAGTAGATTGTGTTGATGAATTAATAAATTAGTTAAAAAAACAACCAAACAACAAACTAAATTTGGGTAACCTCATTATTTTCCGAATATCCCACTGCCTCTTCCTCTCTCTCTTCCTAATAACCCGCCGCCTCTTCTCCCAACTTCCGAACCTGGGTTGTCTATCCCATAAAGTAGATTGTGTTGATGAATTAATAAATTAGTTAAAAAATTAACATAAATGAGTTTTTTTTTTTTAAAAAAATGAAATTTTCAAATAAAGCTAATATGAAAATTAATATGCATAGAAAACATAATTGCAACTTGTTTGGTGTAAGAAGTAAGATACGTAAAATAGTTAAATTTGACGTTTTTCAATCATGTACACCAATAACACCATAGTGTCTGATACAGGTAAAGAATGGAAATTTTTGTTCATAAAAACATAAGAGACTATAATTCGTATAGAAAACTACGAAAATGTACCATACGAAGTAGTATGTAAAATCGTATGAATCGCCTATTATGGCATACAAAATTTTACCGCATGCAAGTGCTCAAACCCCAAAAAAAAAAAAAGAAAAAAAAAAAGCAATCAAATAAATGATGCTTATTACAACATAATGCCAAAATCAAATGTGATTGATATGGATTTACAATTACACTGGGTACAACATCGGTAGATAAAACCTCACATCAATACAATCAAATGGGTTGAAGCATTCAAATTTCGTCAACTGAAAAAAATGTCGCAATGCTCCAATGCCCGTAAATATCAACGGCTACAAACTGGCCTTTAACCAGGATTATCTGACTTGCATAAGAGCTTACCTGTTACGTAAGCACATATTCATCAACGTAAGTTCATCAACGGCATTTCACTACTCAACAGAATGTTTCATAAATTTCCAGAATTACTATAGAAGTACAATGACACGTTAAACCTTCTAAATTTTTGTTTTGTATGATATAACAATGACATTCCGCATAGGATCAATCATAGACGCCATAATCAAGAGGATTGAGGACCTCAATTACAATGATGAAAGACGCCATAATTTCCAAAGATAAACTACGGAAAAGCATTGAAAATTAGGGAAATTTAGTGAATTACCCACTACCAAGAATGATGATTTTGAGAAGCTTGCGTTTGCGGGAAGCCATTATGCATGCAATAAGTTGGCGGACATGGTTGAGCAAGTCTAAAGATGATTGAGCAAATATAAAGAAAAAGATTATTACTTTAACTTTCTATTTGCAATCTCCAAATATTTGTGGATTAATAATTACCAATATATGCTCCGTTCATTTCATAATCCTGGATGAAGCGCATTACAATCGGTGTTGGTATAACATAACCGATATTCTCCACATCAAACAAAACTTGAGGATCAATGACTAAAGTAAATCAATGACGGTAAAGAAGACGGTTGAATCGTAGACGTGTATTCGGTTGGGCCTTAACATTGCCGCAAAAAGAAAAATAAAGACAGGAGAAACAAATTAAACACAAGACAAAAACTATTGCATTATAGGGTATACCATGACATTGACACAAAAGAATGAAATCACAAAAAATATCAACAATGTGCAACTTCATATCACTGAGCAATACTATTTGTCTTGGGACCAAATAAAAATTAAAGCATTAGTGGACCAGTTACATGATAATACACCTGTTTTAGGCACAATACGATACATGGAAAAAACTCCTACCAATTTACGTGTTACAGATCTGATGTGTGCGTTTCATATTGATTTATATATCCCCGTTTTGTCACTTTTAGCTCGTGTTTAGTTGAGTATGTTTGTATTTTAGGAGCTATTTGTTGTGAATGTTGGTACTGCCGCCTTTTTATGTCATTTCACAGGTTTTGGTTGATTATGTGCTGATTACGAGGCGTTTCTCGGAGGCGGTGGTTGATTTCACGAGCTCGATGAGTTCTTTGGAGGGCTCGTGAGCGCTGAACGGAGCTTGAAACGGAAGAACTCAAGCTCGAGAGCTAATACGGAAGCAATACTATGTTACGAGACGCTAAACCTATAGGTTCAGAGTGAACCTATCGGTTCAATGTGATTGCTCAAGCTCAAAAGTTGCTGGAATTTACGTATGCAGTTAAAACCGATCGGTTCCAAGCTGAACCGATCGGTTCAGAAGCTCAAACCGATCGGTTCGCCCCCGAACCGATCGGTTCTGGTCATTTTATTCTCCGAATATTTGTGCTCGTATAAATAGACTCGAGTAGGGTTTAACTTTTGATCTTTTATCTTTTCATTTTTTTCATTAGCAGCTTTAGAATACGTTTAAGTCCCTTTCCTCTAGAAACTAAAAACTCAACGTTGAAGATTGGATTAAACTTTGTAATCGTCGGTTCTACGCATTAATTCCAAGCATCTCAATCGTTGGTAATTCATGTTTGCTATTCTCAATTCTTTTACTTTAATGTTTAATTTCTTTTTAGCCCTAATTATGAGTAACTAATCTTCTTCTAGGGTTTATGGGGATCGATGATTAGTAATTAGGTTTAATTATCGGAATTGGTTACCTTGTGATTGTTCGTTGTTAATCTACTCCCTTGCCCTAATTTCACATTCAATTAATCAAAGGCCACGATTGATTGTTTGCCCTAGGAAGCCTAAACCTAAGACCGAAAGCCGGGTTAAGGTGAGCCTTGTGAGGGAGTTAGTAGAGCGAGACTAATACGTAGCGAGAGCCCGTTAGTCGAGCTTTAGGATTGACTTTGATCCGAGAGGACTTGTCTTCTTCCATTAGCACGAACCTTTGCTAGTACCTTTATTCCGTGATAACCTTAGTACTTTCGTCATCGTGAACCTGCGACCCTAGACCTCTCCCTTTATCGACTTTCAATCCTTTAATTCTTGTCCATCTTTAGTTTAGTAACTCATAAACCAAACCTTTTCACACCTTGAGTACACTAGAACCTTATGTCTATAGTAGTTTCGACCTTCTCCTAGTGAATTCGACACCCTGCTTGCCGCTAGCTATTAGTTAGTAGGACCGTAGGTTTATCTTGATATAGGTGACACGACTTTAGCCTTGTCAATTTTGGCGCCATTGCCGTAGGTTTTGTTTACTACTCTTTTCTTTGTTTCTAGTTTACTCCTCTTGTCTCAGGGAACTCCAGTTCCTTGAGACCGCTTCTCACTTCTCCTTGTAGTTTTTGTTTATGCACAGGTCACCTTCAGGTTTATTTCCATTCGATCCTGAACCTGAGCGGACTTTTCGCCGAACACGTAACTTCTTTAAGGAGCTTGGTGAAGCTTACGCATCAGAGGTTGTGGAAGTTTCGGACGCAGAATCTAGTCCAGAAGCATCGTCCTACGAAGAGGACACTACTCCACCTTCATCTTCTACTTCTAGTGTTGTTTCTGAGGCGCTCGTGATCATGCCAAAACTGTCGAGTCACTCTTTGCCCAAGACGGAGTCCATCCCCAATGGATTCCAGATGCCCGAAACTTTGCAGGGCAACTTTGAGATTCGCCCCGCCTTTCTTACCTTGGTGGAGCGTAATCAGTTTGGAGGAAATCCCACGGAGGATCCCGGTCGTCATATCTTTGGTTTTCACCGACATCGCTCGACGATTAAGCGAACGGGATTACTCGTAATCAGTTAGAAATCTTTGTTCCTTTTTCACTACGTGATCGCGCTCGTGAGTGGATCACTGATTTAGACAGGACGGCCGCGGGTATTACGGATTGGAACGGGTTAGCTCTTGCATTTTACAAAAAGTATTATCCCCCAGAGCGGACGAATCAAATGCGGAGCCAAATCCAAAGCTTCAAGCAAACTTACGATGAATCGCTTGCCGAAGCTTGGGAACGTTATAAGAAGCTTATTCGCGATTGTCCTCATCATGGCTTGAATGATTGGCTCGTAATCATGACATTTTATAATGGGTTGTACACCGAGAGCCGGGCTATTTTGGATTCGGCTGCAGAAGGGCAGTTTGCCAACAATGTTGATGATGACCAGGCGTGGCAACTAATCGAGCAAATGGCAGTGCACTCCTCACAGTATGATCGACCTAGGGGAAATTCTCGCGCGGCTCATAGTGATCGCGAGAAGGATTCTATTAATGCTTTAACGAGCCAAATCTCGGCTCTATCAATGCAGGTCGCCAAGCTGAGTGGTGCAGGTTCATCTAATGCACAGCAAGTTAATGCGGTTATGGGACACGACATGGGATGCAATAATTGCGGGGCTGCAGGTCATTATGCACACGAGTGCATGGGTTCGCAAGAGCAAGTTAATGCTTTTGGTACTTATCGTCCTAACTTGCCGTATCAGAATCAGCCGGGGTATGATCGTTCTTTACTCTCGTACCGGAACCAGAACGTTCTCAATCCTACTCCGCAACCGCCGCAACAGCAACAATCAACGCACGTTCCGCCACAAAGGAACTACCAACCGCCGGGCTTCCAAAATCAAAGGCCCCCATTCCACCAACAACAACATTATCAACAACAACCACAAGTTCAACCTGCTCCTACTCCTGTTGTCGATTCTGGTGTGAGTGAATTGAAGGCCATGATGCTGCAGATGGCCAAGACTCAGGAAACCATGATGGTGCAGATGCAAAAGAGCGATCAAGCCAAGGATGCCGCCATAAAGATGTTGGAGAATCAGGTTGCTCAACTTGCCGCCTCTAATGCTCAGAGGAAGCAAGGTTCACTCCCGCCACAGGGTTCGCAGCCTCACGAGTCTGCAAATGCGATCACCTTACGGAGCGGTTCGAGTTATGAGGGCCCTGCTATGCCCAAAGGTGATGATGAGGTAGCTGTGGATGTCACCGTTGAGCCGACGGTAGAGGAGGAAGTTCGTGCTGAGGTGCGGGATACTAATATGGATGTTACGAAGGAGGCACCCAAGGAGAAAGATGCTAAAGCTCAGGAGACCGTGGCGATTCGACTACCCTTTCCATCTCGGGTGGCGAAATCGAAGCTCGACAACCAGTTTGGTAAGTTTATGGAGGTAGTTAAAAACCTTCAGGTAACGGTCCCTTTTACTGAGCTTATTACGCAGGTTCCTTCGTATGCTAAGTTTATGAAGGATATACTCACTAAGAAGCGGTCTTTTAGTGGGGTGGAGACTGTTGCTTTTACTGAACAGTGCAGTGCTATATTACAAAATAAGTCTCCACCCAAGCTTAAGGACCCCGGTAGCTTCTCCATACCTTGCACCATCGGTACTCTAACTATTGAAAAAGCTCTTTGTGATCTTGGTGCAAGTGTAAGTGTTATACCTTACTCCGTATGTGAGAAGTTGAACATGGGGATGCTTAAGTGCACTAATATGACGCTCCAGATGGCTGACCGTTCTATAAAATGCCCTTTGGGTATTTTGGAGGACGTTCCCGTCCGAGTGGGTAAATTTTTCATACCGGTCGATTTTATTGTGCTTGACATGGCCGAAGATTCTCAAATACCCATCATTTTGGGTAGACCTTTTCTACACACCGCGGGCGCGGTGATCGACGTCAAGAATGGTAGGTTGACCCTTGAGGTAGGGGACGATAAGATAACATTTAATCTTACTACTGCTTTGAAGAGTCCTATGCTAGAGCAGTCTTGTTATATGATAGATGTTATAGATTCTATTGTTGCCGATGCTAAGCCTCAATCTCTACTTAGAGATCCTTTGGAGGCCGTTCTTGTTTTGGATTCATGTGCAGGTGATGAGGGAATTTGGAGCGCAGAGATTGATGCTTTGGAAGCTGTGCTAAATGGAAGAGAGCTCACTACCGAGGAGAGCAAAAAGGTACAATGTTTGGTTCAATCCTCATGCGCTGTTGAGGTACAAAAACCCGAATTTAAACCTCTTCCCTCTCATTTGAAGTATGCTTTCCTAGACGAGTCTGAGTTGTACCCCGTGATTGTGAGTGCCACCCTAACCGAGAGTCAGTTGTCATCCTTGCTTGCTGTTTTGAGGAGACATAAAAAGGCTATAGGGTATTGTTTAGATGATTTGAGGGGAATTAGCCCCGATTTTTGCATGCACCGCATTCACTTAGAGGAGGGTCATAAGCCGTGTATTCAGGGTCAGCGTCGTTTAAACCCGAATATGCAGGAAGTGGTGAAGAATGAGGTAATGAAACTACTTGACGCAGGGATTATTTATGCTATTTCTGACTCGAATTGGGTTAGTCCTGTGCAGGTAGTACCTAAGAAAGGAGGGACCACTGTGGTTAAGAACGATAAGAATGAACTCATCCCGACTAGGATAGTTACAGGGTGGCGCATGTGTATAGACTATAGACGACTTAACACGGCCACTAAGAAAGACCACTACCCCCTTCCCTTCATTGACCAGATGCTTGAGAGGTTAGCTTGCCATAAGTATTTCTGTTACTTAGATGGCTATTCGGGATTCTTCCAAATCCCAATTCATCCCGAGGACCAGGAGAAGACGACCTTTACTTGCCCCTACGGTACATTTGCTTACCGTAGGATGCCTTTTGGTTTGTGTAATGCCCCTGCTACTTTTCAGCGTTGCATGACTAGTATCTTCTCTGATTTTATTGAGTCTATTATGGAGGTCTTTATGGATGATTTCAGCGTTTATGGGACTACTTTTGATGTCTGTTTAGCTAATTTGACTAAAGTTCTAAAATGTTGTGAAGAAGTTGATCTTGTTTTGAATTGGAAAAAGTGCCACTTCATGGTGAATGAAGGAGTGGTACTTGGCCATGTTCTCTGAAAAGGGCATCCAGGTGGATCGAGCGAAAGTTCAAGTGATTGAGCAATTACCTCCACCCATCAATGTTAAAGGGGTTCGGAGTTTCCTTGGTCATGCGGGGTTTTATCGCCGCTTTATCAAGGACTTTTCAAAAATTGCTAAACCACTAACTGAGCGTCTCCTCAAGGATGCCCCTTTCGTGTTTACTAATGCGTGTCTTGAGGCCTTTGACAGGATTAAACAGGCTTTGATTTCGGCGCCTATTATTCAATCACCTGATTGGAGTTTGCCGTTCGAGATCATGTGCGATGCAAGCGACTATGCTGTTGGCGCTGTGCTAGGTCAAAGGAAGGATAAGGTTCTTCATGCCATTTACTACGCTAGTAAAACAATTTATGAAGCTCAAGTCAACTACGCCACCACAGAGAAAGAACTACTTACAATTGTCTTTGCCTTGGACAAGTTTCGATCTTACCTTATTGGGTCGAAAGTCATTGTCTACACTGATCATGCTGCATTGAAGTATCTCCTTGCTAAGAAGGAGGCAAAGCCAAGACTTATTCGTTGGATATTGTTGCTGCAAGAGTTCGATCTCGAAATTCGAGACAAGAAGGGAGCCGAGAATGTTGTTGCTGATCACCTTTCTCGGTTGAGATTTAATGAAAGTGGAGTCGTTATTCCTATCGATGACCCCTTTCCCGATGATACTTTGATGACGGTTAACGCAGCTGGCGTTACTGAGACTCCGTGGTTCGCTGATATCGCGAACTATCTAGTAGGCAAGCGGTTGCCTTCTGATCTTTCTTCTCAGCAGAAGAAGAAATTTCTGCATGATGCTCGCTACTATTTCTGGGACGACCCTTATTTATTCAAATGGTGTGCGGATGGGTTATATCGTCGATGTATTCCGCAATGGGAGGTCCCGGGTGTACTCGAGAGCTGTCATTCCTCACTCTATGGTGGTCATCATGGTCCTTCTAGGACCGCAGCGAAAGTTCTACAGTCGGGTTTCTATTGGCCGACTTTATTCAAGGATGCTCAAGCTTTTATTTTATCATGTGATGCGTGCCAACGTACCGGCAACATTTCTAAGAGGCATGAGATGCCTCAGACGGGTATTCTTGAAGTAGAAATTTTCGATGTGTGGGGAATTGACTACCAAGGCCCTTTTCCCTCATCTAAAGGGAATAGATACATTCTTGTTGCTGTAGATTATGTGTCGAAATGGGTAGAAGCTGTGGCGTCGCCGACTTGTGATGCTAAGACCGTGGTTGCTCTTTTTAAGAAGATCATTTTTCCACGCTTTGGAGTTCCTAGAGCTAATATTAGTGATGGCGGTTCTCACTTCTATGAGAAACGATTAGAAGCGCTTTTGGCAAAGTATGGAGTGTCTCACCGTACCGGATTGGCCTATCACCCTCAAACTAGTGGCCAAGTTGAGGTTTCAAACCGCGAAATCAAGTCTATCCTCGAGAAAGTTGTTTCAAAGTCGAGGAAGGATTGGAGCCTCAAGTTAGATGACACTTTATGGGCCTATCGTACAGCTTTCAAGACTCCCATTGGCGCCTCGCCGTATCGGTTAGTCTATGGGAAAGCTTGTCATCTCCCTGTCGAGCTAGAGTATAGAGCTTTTTGGGCTATTAAGGAGCTTAACTTTGACTCGACTCTGTGTGGGGAGAAGCGTCTTTTACAGCTTAATGAACTTGATGAATTCCGGTTGCAAGCGTATGATAGTGCACGGTTGTATAAGGAACGAACGAAGCGACAGCATGATAAGATGATTGTTTCACGAGAGATCAATGTTGGCGACAAGGTCCTTTTATTTAATTCACGACTGCGTATTTTTCCGGGAAAGCTGAAGTCTCGGTGGTCAGGACCTTTTACTGTCACTAAAGCGAGCAAGTACGGTTACTTCGAGGTTGAGAACGACTCGGGTGAGCGTTTTCAAGCGAACGGACAGAGGCTCAAAGTTTATCATGACGGACCTATGGTTGGAGTGGTCGAGGTATTACACCTTAACCCTCTCGATTCCTCTTGCTGACGAGGTATTTAGGTCGTGCGGGACCTTTATAAACCAGCGCTAACCGGAAGGCAATCCGTGTTTTCTGCATTTCGTAGTGTGATTTCTAATATTCTTTCGGTTTTTCATTCATGTACATTTTTAGTTTCGTTTTATGTCATTTTAGAGCGCGTGAGGGAGGGTATTTGATTATGTTTTGAGCGCAGGTACCGGAGTTCCTGATCAAAAGTCTGCAAAAATTCGAGAACAGGGTGAACCTATAGGTTCACATGGAACCTATAGGGTTCAAATACAAGAAAAAGTTGCTGGAAAACGAGAAGTAAATAAAAACCGATCGGTTTAGGTCGAAACCGATCGGTTCCAGGGCAAAACCGATCGGTTCCAACCCAAACCGATCGGTTCTAAGGGCCACCAGAACTTTTTTCGTGTTTTGCAGCTTAGAAACCCCCCTTTCCCCTTATACTCTCATAACCTAACTAAAATTAAAAAACCCAAAACCTCTTCAAACACTTCATCCCTCACCTTCAAATCACCATTAAACCTTCAAAATTCAAGCTTTTTTCTTCAAATCATCCCTCCAACTTCATCTTCAACCTCTCCACATTCTCTTTCCACCATTAAAGCACTTAAAAGCTTGAGAAATCAAAAAAATTCGTTTCTAGGGTTTGAGTTCCAAACTCAAATTAAACATCCTTGAATCGATTTTCACATTCATTGTTGGTTTATATAAGGTCCTAGGAGGGTTTTAAAGAGTATATTGCAAGCAAAAATCAATTTTTATCCACTTTGATTTTTGGGGTCAAGAGGGGCTACGAATTTCAGTTTTCATTCGGAATTGGCTCGGGTTTCACTTGGTTTTCTTCATCATTGTGGCTATGGAAGGACGGGAGACGCGTGCGGGAAAGAGAAAGGCGGGTGCGGGTGCGAGCTCATCCCGCAGGGCTCCGAGAGTACCTCAAGCACCGCCGATTCCACCGGTTCCCGGCTTTGAAAGTGTCGTGTTCGCAAACCCTGATCAGCGCACTCGGTTCCTCGCTCTCACTTCGAAGGAAATGATATCTACTTGATTTCTTTCCTTTCAGCTTTTGAGTAAATTAGGTATACAATCTGCGATGGAACAATTCTGTGCTGGTTTGCATATGTCTGCTTTATACAATATGATCGCGAAAAGCTACACCGACCTCACCCTTGAATTCCTTAGTAGCTTCGTTCTTGATGAGGATGCAGACCTTTGGACGGTTCGTTTCCGTCTACTGAATGAACAACATAATATCCCTCTTGACCGCTTTCGTGAGATTTTTGGTTTTCGTCGTTTGGTTGATGAAAACGGGCAGAATATGAGCGCGAATGCCCCCGACGAGTTTAATCCGGGCTACTTATGGCGCTTGATCGCCAATTCCACCTTGCCCTCCAGCTTTAAACGCGTCAGTAGCCATTTCGTCCAACACCCGGTCATTCGAATTTGGCATCGTCTGCTTGCTAATTCGGTTTTTGGTCGTCATGAGACAGGGCAATTCACTAAGGCAGAGCTCGAGATTTTGGGCTCGTTTCTTAACGTTCAGCGAACCGAACCGTTCTATATGGACTTGGGCTATCTGATGGCTCTACATTTCCGAAAGTTGGCTAAGGGTGGTAATAAAGTGCGGACCATTTCCGTGGGTGGCTTGGTCACTCACCTTGCTAAGGCCTTGAATGCTGGTTTTTCTGATAACGACAGGGTTCTAGTGAGCGATCAAAATCTGCTCGACATGAGCTGTCTCTCCACCCTTTATAAGTGGGTGCGATTTGACAAGGGACACTATTGGCATGTCACGAGGGACCTCGATCGGTGGCTTAAGCTTCCCCACGAACACTTACCTGCCCTGACACAGTTGGCTATGGTGGAGCCTCATCTTATCCCCACTTTACCGGAGCCGAACCACTTGCTCCCACTAGACGCGGCGGTGTCTTTTAATGCCCCACGGTCCACTGCAGCTCGTTCATCTCGCCCTAGTCAAGGTGAGTCTAGTCGCGGCGTGGCTAGCCAGCAGGTTCAGCCCTCCCCTACGCTGCAGATTCCGCAGATGCCTTCGATGACTTCGTATGGGCCGCCACCTTTCATGGGTGGCTCTAGCATGGACCAGTTGTGTTCCATGATGCAGTCGCACTTCATTTGACCAGGAGCGCGCAGCATTTCCGGGCTACAGGCACTTGCATGAGCAGGGTCATGTGTATGAAACCGATCTGATCCCGTCTTGGTATAATTACTCCGACATGACTTATCAGCAGAGTCAGGGCGTGAGTCGGTTCACTTTTGGAGAAGGGTTGCAGAGTGGCGGAGCGGGTATTAGTGGGATGCCGCCGCCTGGTTACGTGGGATTTGGTGTTCAGGTTGCCTTTGACGAAGGGCAACACTACTATGGTCATGGCGCAAGCTACGCGGGTTGCTCTGAGGATCATGGCCGTGACTTCTATGGCAACACCTTCACTAGTGCTTTTGACGCAGGGTCCCAAGCTGGGGGCACTGATGATGCATCCGACGATGCGATGCAGGATTAGTGGCGCGCTGGCCACTACCTTCCCCATGTTTGTTGCTGGTTTAATTTGGGGGAGCCACGATCACATTGTACATACCATGTGAGCTATCTTTCCCTTTCTCTTTGTCTATTTGTATTTTTGTTTCTACCCTCCATATATACTTGTTGTGTCCTCTGATCTGCTGTTGTGGTTGTGCTGTTTTCCACATTGAGGGCAATGTGTGATTTGGTTTGGGGGGAGAGACGTTTTCACGTTTTATAGTTTAGTTGCATTAGCTTAGTTACATGTTTTATTTCAGCATGCATTCAAAAAAAAAAAACAAAAAAAAAATCAAAAAAAAAAAAAAAGAAAAAAAAAAGAGTCTTGAGTCCTTTTAGAAACCTTTGTGCAGGATTAGCTTTAGTGTCTTTTGAGATACGCCCGTTGTCGCGTAGTTGAGTCTTTTGATTGCGCTTTGATTTTCATGCTATGCCTACCCTACCCTTTCACCCTTGAGGTAATTTGAGTGAGTCGACTATAATCTGACATAGAGGCATGTGACGTAGACGGGGCGCGTTTCTTAGACTACATACCCATCCACCGAACATTGATTAAAACTCGTGCTAGTGAATGAAAACTTGAATTGTAACACCCCGGCCCCAACCAAAGGCCGAAATGTCACTCACAGTAGCTCGCCAGGCTGCGTACATCGCCCACAAACCAACACGAGTCCTTTCCAGCGTACTTTGTCCTCACTCGTACGCATCCTGAGAACTTCCCAGGAGGTCACCCATCCCAAGACTACTCTCCAGCAAGCACGCTTAACCAAAGAGTTCTTAAGATGAGCCACCAGAAAAGAAGATGCATCTTGTTGATATGAGTAGCACTTACAATCCTTTTAAGCACTAGGTCACTTGAGCTCATCACATGGACCACTTCAACGGGGAACCCGGCCCGAATAACCTCGGACAACACCGGGTGTTACACACCCCCCCTTGGTTATTCGGGCCGGGGTGTTACAAATGGTATCAGAGCAACCCGGCGACCGTGTGGTCGAATCCTAGGTACGCACCTAGCCGTGTGGTCGAATCCTAGGTACGCCCCTAGCTGGGGAGGATTCTGGAATGCTATATTGTAAGTAGCTACCAGGCGTAACGAGGACGTTGCGTTCTTCAAGTGGGGGTGTGTAACACCCGGTGTTGTCCGAGGTTATTCGGGCCGGGTACCCCGTTGAAGAGGTTCATGTGTTGGATCAAGTGACATAGTGCTTAAAAGGATTGTAAGTACTACTCATATCAACAAGATGCATCTTCTTTTCTGGTGGCTCATCTTAAGAACTCTTCAGTTAAGCGTGCTTGCTGGAGAGTAGTCTTAGGATGGGTGACCTCCTGGGAAGTTCTCGGGATGCGCAGTGAGGACAAAGTGCTTGGAAAGCGGCCCGTGTTGTACGTGGGCGATGTCTGTGACTGGCAAGCTACCGTGAATAACATTTCGGCCTTTGGTTGGTCAGCCGGTGTTACAAATGGTATCGAGCAACCCACGACCGTGGTGGTCGAATCCTAGGTACGCACTCAGCCGTGGTGGTCGAATCCTAGCACGCACCTACCGGGAGAATTCTCGAATGCTATATTGTAAGTAGCTACCAGCGCAACGAGGACGTTGCGTTCTTCAAGTGGGGTGTGTAACAATCTTGTTGTC
Organism: Dianthus caryophyllus; assembly: GCA_023091065.1. Taxonomy (NCBI): domain Eukaryota; kingdom Viridiplantae; phylum Streptophyta; class Magnoliopsida; order Caryophyllales; family Caryophyllaceae; genus Dianthus; species Dianthus caryophyllus. The sequence goes on along the minus strand of CM041524.1, from coordinate 34,552,671 downwards.
CGAGGTTATTCGGGCCGGGTACCCCGTTGAAGAGGTTCATGTGTTGGTTCAAGTGACATAGTGCTTAAAAGGATTGTAAGTACTACTCATATCAACAAGATGCATCTTCTTTTCTGGTGGCTCATCTTAATAACTCTTTGGTTAAGCGTGCTTGCTGGAGAGTAGTCTTGGGATGGGTGACCTCTTGGGAAGTTCTCAGGATGTGCATAAGTGAGGACAAAGTGCGCTAGAAAGGACCCGTGTTGGTTTGTGGGCGATGTACGCAGCCTGGCGAGCTACCGTGAGGCCCGACCCACCACCGTCGTAATACGCCTCACTTAATGGTGAAACGCACACTTTTGGGCCTTTTGTCCTCACTTAAGCCCAAAAGTACAAGGCCTTGTTATTAAGATGGTGGGTGGAATCCCTTATAAACATATCAAATCCTCTTAAATCCCCCGATGTGGGATATTCAACCTCATGGGGTGTTACAAACTCCCCCACTTAAAGAACACAACGTCCTCGTTGTGCCTCAAGAGCCGACCGCAGCCGAGCCCAGAATCCTCCCCCGCTAGGTGGATGATCCGAGTACTCCTGGCCACAGGCTCACCACACGGTCGCAGGGTTGCTCTAATACCATTTATAATGGCCCGACCCACCACCGTCGTAATACGCCTCACTTAATGGTGAAACGCACACTTTTGGGTCTTTTGTCCTCACTTAAGCCCAAAAGTACAAGGCCTTGTTATTAAGATGGTGGGTGGAATCCCTTATAAACATATCAAATCCTCTTAAATCCCCCGATGTGGGATATTCAACCTCACGGGGTGTTACAAAAAGGATTGTAAGTGGGGGTGTAACACCCGATGTTGTCAACACATTATCAAATCCTCTTAAATCCTAATTCTGTCATTGTTTGAGCTTACTTGCGTTTGAATGATCGAGCATTGCACGAAGAGGTACTTGATTTTGGTTACTATTCTATGTTAACTCCACATAGCCAAACGGCCTACTTTTCTACCCTTTAGATTTAGGTCCCCCATTTGTAGCCCGTCCTAGCCTTTGTAGCCTGTTTTTCTAGCCACATTATATATTCAGCTACATTCCAGAATTATCCTACCCAGGCTTACGAGCTGCATTAGGGTCTTACGTTTTTCACGGAGTATTTGGTTGGGAGGATGTGGGTCGAGAACATAATTTTTATTATTTATGAGTTGGAGTTACGGAGTTATTTTGTTGCGAGAGTATCACCGCTATTTTTACGCTTACCCTTTGCGTTCCGAGTTTCTATCCGATCTTATTTCATTTCATACTTGGTAAAGTAAAAAAAAAAAAAAAAAAAAAAATAGAGAAAAAAAAACCAAAAAAAAAAAAAAAAACCAAAAAGGAAAAAAAAAAAGAAGTGAGTTGGTTTGTAAATTTGTGTTAGTAGAATAAAAAGATCGGAGTTGGGTTGTGAAGCAATTAACATTACTCTTATGCGGGAATTGATTTCATTGATACGTGGTTAGTGAGGCGTCTTTTGTTGGAGTGTGGTTGTTGGCTTCTAATGCAGCTGTATGCCGTTGAGCTCCACATTTCCCAAATGTTTTACCCCCTTCTTACCCTTGTTAACCCAAGCCTAACATTACAACCCTTGGAAACCTCGCTCGGTGTGATTTCGAATGCATTTTGGCTGATGACGTGCTTAGTTTGAGCAGTTTTGCTAGCTATCGAGTTAGTGAGATTATTTATAGTCTCAGCGTTTTGATTGGATGCATACGGTCGAAGTCTTTGCATGGAGTTTGCGTCATTTTGTTTCGCCGTCAGTTATATGTTGGTCTTGCTCCTTAACTCTTCATTTATTTGAAGAGGAAGCTGGTTTTGGATTGATTACGCTTTTGTATGAGACGACGATGCTTGTGACGATGGGTTGCATTTTCCTGTACTCGCTTCGTCCTCCTGTTTTGTATGCTAATTGCTGGGTAGTTTGCTTGAGGACAAGCAAAAGTTTAGTTTGGGGGAATTTGATGTGTGCGTTTTATATTGATTTATATATCCCCGTTTTGTCACTTTTAGCTCGTGTTTAGTTGAGTATGTTTGTATTTTAGGAGCTATTTGTTGTGAATGTTGGTACTCCCGCCTTTTTATGTCATTTCACAGGTTTTGGTTGATTATGTGCTGATTACGAGGCGTTTCTCGGAGGCGGTGGTTGATTTCACGAGCTCAGTAGTTGCTGGAGGGGCTCGTGAGCGCTGAACGGAGCTTGAAACGGAAGAACTCAAGCTCGAGAGCTAATACGGAAGCAATACTATGTTACGAGACGCTAAACCTATAGGTTCAGAGTGAACCTATCGGTTCAATGTGATTGCTCAAGCTCAAAAGTTGCTGGAATTTACGTATGCAGTTAAAACCGATCGGTTCCAAGCTGAACCGATCGGTTCAGAAGCTCAAACCGATCGGTTCGCCCCCGAACCGATCGGTTCTGGTCATTTTATTCTCCGAATATTTGTGCTCGTATAAATAGACTCGAGTAGGGTTTAACTTTTGATCTTTTATCTTTTCATTTTTTTCATTAGCAGCTTTAGAATACGTTTAAGTCCCTTTCCTCTAGAAACTAAAAACTCAACGTTGAAGATTGGATTAAACTTTGTAATCGTCGGTTCTACGCATTAATTCCAAGCATCTCAATCGTTGGTAATTCATGTTTGCTATTCTCAATTCTTTTACTTTAATGTTTAATTTCTTTTTAGCCCTAATTATGAGTAACTAATCTTCTTCTAGGGTTTATGGGGATCGATGATTAGTAATTAGGTTTAATTATCGGAATTGGTTACCTTGTGATTGTTCGTTGTTAATCTACTCCCTTGCCCTAATTTCACATTCAATTAATCAAAGGCCACGATTGATTGTTTGCCCTAGGAAGCCTAAACCTAAGACCAAAAGCCGGGTTAAGGTGAGCCTTGTGAGGGAGTTAGTAGAGCGAGACTAATACGTAGCGAGAGCCCGTTAGTCGAGCTTTAGGATTGACTTTGATCCGAGAGGACTTGTCTTCTTCCATTAGCACGAACCTTTGCTAGTACCTTTATTCCGTGATAACCTTAGTACTTTCGTCATCGTGAACCTGCGACCCTAGATCCCTTTATCGACTTTCAATCCTTTAATTCTTGTCCATCTTTAGTTTAGTAACTCATAAACCAAACCTTTTCACACCTTGAGTACACTAGAACCTTAAGTCTATAGTTTCGACCTTCTCCTAGTGAATTCGACACCCTGCTTGCCGCTAGCTATTAGTTAGTAGGACCGTAGGTTTATCTTGATATAGGTGACACGACTTTAGCCTTGTTAAGATCCCGCCGATCCTTTGAGTCGTGAAGTATTCTTGTTAAAAATAGCAAGGTATTATGTTCGAGGAGATTATAGTCCGAGAAAAAATAGAAGTGGGAGGACAATTGCAGTATAGAACATGAACATGAACAGAGGGTCTTTTTTTTGGACTCGTCGATCTTTTTTTCTGCACGAAAGAGGGAGAGAATATCAGTAGTGAATTCAAAGGAAGGCTGTAGCAAGTTATGATTGTGGTCGAAGAAAACATGTTAGAATAAAGCACACATGTTAAATCGACAATGGGTTATGTTAGCGAAAAAAAGAAAAAAATAAGCTCATGTTCGATATTGATATAATTGACCATTAAACCCGTTCTTTGAATATTTGGCCATTTACCTTTTGAATTCCGAGATGTAGGATGCTAGTTTAACGAGCTCGAAAACACCGCAGTAAATCAGGGATTGTTCGGGTTAGATACCTTTAGACTGTTGGCTAGTGGCTACTCCCTCTAATCGGTCTCACTCTTAACACTCGACTATTTTTGCGAGTAGAATTTTGGTCAAATGCTTAGAATTTGACCGATCAAACGGAGTATTATACAATTTTTGAACCAAAGCGAGTATCATTTAAAGCCTTAAAGGTAGCAAAATGTTACGGATTGATAGAGAATCATCAAAGATGGAGGATGATGAATGGCTCTTCAGTTACTTTCCAATAAGAGAAAACACAAAGTTTAAACCTTAAAATAACCGACTGTAAATACGTAAATTTGCTCATATTTCATCGCAATTACCTAAATACCAAGAGTATCGTTATAAAACTTTCACGATGACTAAACTCTGATGCAAATATTGTACACGAACCCATTCTAAGATTAGTATCGGTATAAAAGTTTCGTTGATTAGCAAAGAATCGGAAAGGATTCAAGATCGAGGAGCCACAGGAAACTACGCACTGCTTTTTGATTTTGTTAAAGAACGCTTGAACAACAACATGCATGGTGATTAGCGCTTTTGAATGCAGTCCAGCAGAGTTTCGAGTTTGTGGCAAAGATCAATCTACAAAAAGAAGCGTAAAGTAAGGCCGACATGTAGGATAGTTCACGCCGAATATAAAGCACGACAACATGTCGAATGAATGTCACACTGTAAGCCTAGTAGCTCGGCGGAACCGTGAACATATGATGAATCTCTATTCGTGAAATCACTCCATTGGTGACAAAGATCGTATCTCCTCGATCGAGATGGCCAACCAAGCATTGCTGACATCCTGAAGTGTAGGAAGCTTTCCAAACCCTACTGGTGAAACCCCTTCCCAAAACTCGTCGTAACTAACAGTAAGCAAAGCTGCAAAATCACAGAAAAATTTAGGGTAAACTGAAGGACTCGTCATGTCGATTAAAGGCTGAATTAACATCAAAAGCACCACCTTCTGTAGACGGCTTTTAACCCGGAAAAAACGTGAACTTTAGCACGTTCTAAATCAAATTTAAAAACAAATTCAAGTAATCAACTTTTGATACCTATATTCAAACAAATATTTAGCAATCTTCGTCAATTATCTCCCAAAAATCACCCCAAAAAATCAAAACCTGTACAAAAAATAAATAAATTATCTCTAATTTGTTGCCATACATTAGGATCGTACGTAACTCTGGAATGTGCTGACTTGCGTCGTGTGCTCTTGTATAGTCCAAGGGCCCAACAATACTCTAGAGAGGGGGGGGGGGGGGGGGGGGGGGGAATAGAGGATTGTACCTCTTAAAAATTTGCAACGAAAAATAAATGCGTGAAATGTAAATTGCGGAAAATAAATAACACAAGGATTTAACGTGGTTCGGCCTAATTGAAAAGCCTACATCCACCCCTTCTTCTTATTAATTATTTATCAAGAGCACCTACTCCGGCCTAGCTTACAATAAATAATTAACAAACACTAGAGACTAACCCTAATCCTAGTGTGAAGCCTTTCTTTTCAAACTCGAGAAGTTAATCTCTAACAAAGTGATTTTTCTCGTTACAAGTCTCTCAAACAAAATGAAAATACAATTCAATTGTCTAGAGAGCCTTATCGTAACTATGCACTTTAGAAAATAAGATTTAAGAACAAAAGTACAAAGTTTAAAATGCTTTCAAAATCAAAGTAAATATTTTGCAAATGTTAAATGAAGAACACGGTTCAATAAGAACAAAAATAGTTTTGCAAAAGTAAATTCAAGATTATATTTTGAAAGTCTTAGATTGATTAAAAATGTATTGGGAGTATTAAAATGTATTGTATTATCTTAGTTTATTTTTAATCAAAATGAAGAAGAGTACTTATAGTACTCGTGTGACCCTAGGTCACAAAGCAAAAGATAATATCATTTTTATTTAACAAAATAAAAGATAATATTACAAAAGTATTATTGTGTAACAAAACTTCCTCATAAAATAATTTGCTAGTTGTCAAAATATATTTAGGAAGATATTGATATTACTTGATCTCCAAGAACGAATCTAGACATTTAATTCAACTAGGAGATGCAAGATATTATTATTAGATATTAGAAGATAATATAGAGAAAAATCTATCTTTTATAAATATATAGTATATGACTGAATTATGGTCATATACATCCTCACATATTTTCGGCCATAATAAAAGATAGTAGATATGTTTATCAAAATATATTATCTTATAAAATCAGTTTTTAGAAGAGAAGAATTATCATAAAATATATTTTATGGAATCATAATATATTACAAATACTTTGCACATCTTTTACAACTAGATTCTCATATATTTTACTAGGTAAAATATACTCAAATCTAATTCCAAGATGAGTAAAGATATTCTCATATATCATAATAAAAATATAGAAAACTTTTAACACAAGATAATTCTTAAGAAAATATTTCAGAAAATATTTATAAAACGTTTTATGAAAACTGCTACAGCACTGATGTTAGAGTAACATGAAATCATGTTAGGGTAACATTACTGCTGAGCTACGATTTTATAGTGCATAGCTTCGTTAAGTCACTTTACATGTTTCGTTCCTATAGTCTTGACTTGATACGAAGCTTGTCTTTAACGTTTCACATCCTCTTCTTCTTTTCACTTCTTTTCGAGCTTAGATACCTACGCATCATGAACTCAAACACACAAACGAGTAGCATACGATAGAAATAAATAACTTGACAATATCAAAACTAATCGTGGAGTCAACAAATTCCCCCTTTTTGATGATGTCAAGTCTCCCAAGGTCTATGAGGACCTATCTAAGATTTATTTCTAAGGTCGTTCCCCCTCAATCGAACATCGTCTCGAAAAGATGAGAGTCCACGAAAAGAAGATATATTTCACCTATCTTAAGCCAACCAAAATCGTTAGTGATATATAAAACAAAACACTCGAGAGAGAATTAGCAATACGAAACCAAGATAGTGAAATTAAACGAGGATAACGCAATCAAATCTTAGACGTCTTTTCCCCCTCTTGACTTCATCGAAAAGGAAAAGGACTAGAATAATATTAAGTCATAAGCACACATACGCAATATATAATGAACATACGAGTGATATTAATTAAAAGCAACGATAATAGCCGAAATTATTCCAAAATACGCAGGCGAAAGCAAATTAAGTCTACGGCCACACATGACCGATGAAAAACAGAAACAGAAATATAGAACGAGATTAATGTTTCAAAAGATTGACCCTAAAGCAAGCTAATGATAAGGATGGTTGATGAATGGTGCGGTTAAGGCTTAATAACAACCCAAAAATGACTAACACTACGCGCAAACGACCATGGCGACTAGACGTGATGGTTAAGCTCCAACAGGTACACAGTCCTGTTAACCTTGTCGGTAATCACACGAAGTCGATCCACGATCTCCACAAGCCTTTGTGAGGGAGGGTTCACATGTGCCTTAAACAAATCCACGAGCTGACCAACATTCTCAGCCAACGTATTTCCACGAGCGTTGATTTTGTTGAGATCTTCTCGGATATGCCCTACATGTTCCTGCATTCTGCCGACTTTGTAATCAACACTCCAAAGCGACTTCATTATGTCGTCTTTGGACTTTTCAAGTTCCTCAGCAAACGCCTTCAGTTTCTCATCAACATCAACGGGCTCGGGTTTCACTTGCACTCCTCCTGCAGCGAACTTACCAGCCAACTCCTCGAACTTACCCATCATGTTTGCTTCAAATGCATCAAAGCGTGACATGACCAGAGCTTGAAGCTCAGTCAAGGTCTCCTCGGTTCGACCCACATCCATTCGTACATGCACAGGTTCATTCACATGGACACTCGGTTCTCCGACCTTCTCTTTCCCCGGTCTTTGCTTTGGGACATGGACCAAGTCCACACCTTCCAGATTCATACGTCGAAGCAATAAACAATTCATAACGTCAGTGGGTAGGCGAGTAATAGTGTTTTTACCTACCACACCCTTAATTTTCAGTAACTTCGAGAGCCACATACTGTAGGGGACAATGAGAGTCGAAGAGAGACGAGTAGCAGTTAACTTTTCCAAAGCAACACTGATGTGTGAAAAGATAAGCAGAGGCAAATTCACTTTATCTCCGTTCAAGAGATGATAAAGAAGACGATTTTCATGTGCATCAATGCGTTGAGTACCACCCTTCTTGGGCAGAAAAGTAGCATGAATACAATTGATCAAAAATCGAACTAAGGGACTCACCTTCGAGACAAGTACCTCCTTGTTTCCCTTCGCTTCGGGATCAAGACATTGTTTGTAGCTTAATTGCTCTGCGTCCGTTAACCCATTCCACTTACCTCCAGAGAACACTTCAACCCCTTCACAAGGGATGCCCCAAGCTTCAGCAAAATCCTCCATGGTTATCTTTATCGCCTTATCACCGAAATTAGCGCAGAGCACCCTGTTTTCAACCCTCAAGGTAGCCCAAAACTGAGCCACTTGAACAGGATACATCACATGCGATCCATCCAAAAAGCCTTGCCAACCTTGATACTCCAGAATATTACTGAACTCCTGTAAATTTTCAAGCTCCTCATACCAGGAGATCGGATAAACACGACTATTATGAAGTGGGTAACGAAGAACCAAGCAAGCTCGAAAAAGTTCCTTGAGTTTCAACCGTGTATCCTCCACGGCTTCGAGAATAGTCTTATTCTCAGCGAGTACCATCTCCATATGTGAGGCATACGAAGGTTGAGTTTCAGTTTTTACCCGTTTTCCACTTGATTCTCCTTCGGATGAAACAGGGGACGATGGTCTGGAAGAATCTGACGAGGAAACGACGACTGACGCGGCTCTAGTCTTCATGGTTCGTTTGGGAGTCGCGTTAGTTTTCTTGGGTGGCATGGTTTTTGGGTTTTTGGTTTTGAATTTTAAGGTGATGGTGATGTAAAAGAGAGAAAGTGAAAGGATGGTAAAAGGAGGGAGTAAAATCGGTGGGTGAAAAGTGAGGGAGAGAGGGTGTTTAAATATGAGAGAGGAGAGAGGGTGATATGTGTGGTAGAGGAGGGAGGTGACGTGAGGAAGAGTGAAAAGGGTAAGATATGGTGAGATTTTTTTTGTAATTATTATTATCATGTATGGTAATATTTTGTGTGTAGGATAATAATAATATATGATATAATAATATTTGGTAGTAGTTGTATAGGATATAATCATTATGAAATATTATTATAGTGGGAATCAAATAGAGTTTGATTTGGGATTAATCTTTAGGTAAGTCTAGTTTTATTAGGATATTGTGTAGCTAAGATCTTATTTTACTTAGGTTAGGATTATACCATAATATATGTAAAAAATAATCTCATTAAGAAGGCATAAATAAATAGGAATTATTTATACTAGATACAAAAAGAAGTTGTTCTAATTGTGGAGTAATGAGATTGAAACATATGGTATAGGATAATCAAGGAAATAAAATACGGATATTATCGAGCTAAAATAAAAAATAAAACTAGAATGTACCAAAATTAAAGCATATAGAATTTCATAACTTAATACGGACACAGTCGCAAAACCAAATCTAGTCAATCATAGGAGCAAATACACGGCCAAACAATTAATTTTCATTAACCAAGCCAATTTCAAGACGTAATTTCTCAAAGCGTTCCCTAGCTAAGGGTTTTGTAAAAATATCAGCTTTTTGATCTTCGGTTGGACAAAAGATTAGTTCAATATTACCTTTTTCTACGTGATCTCTCAAAAAGTGATGACGAATATCGATGTGTTTGGTCCGAGAATGCATGGCCGGGTTCTTAGATATAGCTATGGTACTAATATTATCACAATAAATAGGTACGCTTTCGAAAACTACCCCATAATCATATAATTGTTGTTTAAGCCAAAGTAGTTGAGAACATACCAATGATGCTGCAATATACTCACTTTCCGTTGTAGATAATGCAACCGTAGCTTGTTTCTTTGAACCCCATGATACTATGCCCGATCCGAGAAATGTAGCCGTCCCCGAAGTGCTTTTTCGGTCTATTGAGCATCCTCCATAATCCGCATCCGAATAACCTTTAAGATCAAAATTGTCATACATAGGATAAAATAAATATAAATTCATTGTACCAATTAAGTATCTTAAAATACGCTTGACTGCCACAAGATGGGATTCCTTCGGATTTGCTTGAAACCTAGCACACACGCAAACACTTTGCATAATATCGGGTCGACTGGCCGTGAGATATAGAAGAGACCCTATCATGCCTCTATACACGGTCTCATCTACGGCTTTTCCTCCTTCATCCTTGTCCAATTTTGTCGTTGTAGCCATAGGTGTGGAGATAACCTTACCATTCTCCATACCATATTTCTTTAGCAGCTCCTTAATTTATTTTTGTTGATGTATCATAATACCTTCCTTAGTTTGCTTGATTTGTAGACCTAGGAAGAAACTTAATTCTCCCATCATACTCATTTCAAATTCAGATTGCATTAGGTCTGAAAAATCACTACACAAACTTTCATTAGTAGCACCGAAAATAATATCATCAACATAAACTTGAACAATTAAAATATCTGACCCCTTGGTTTTCAAAAATAAGGTTTTATCGACAGAGCCACGTTTGAAATCATTTTTAAGTAAAAACTGAGATAGACGATCATACCATGCCCTAGGAGCTTGTTTTAAACCATAAAGAGCTTTGTCGAGAAAATAAACATGATTTGGAAATTCATTATTTTGAAAACCGGGGGGTTGTTCAACATATACTTCCTCTTTCAAATAGCCATTAAGAAAGGCGGTCTTAACATCCATTTGATAAAGTTTAAATCCTTTGTGAGCGGCAAAGGCAATTAGTAATCTAATCGCTTCTAAACGGGCTACCGATGCGAAGGTTTCGTCGAAATCAATGCCTTCTTGTTGGTTATAGCCTTGCACCACTAGCCTTGCCTTATTCCTCACAATAGCTCCCGAATCGTCAAGTTTGTTTCTAAAAACCCAACGAGTACCAATAACTTTACGATTCGGAGGCCTAGGTACCAAGTGCCAAACTTTGTTTTTCTCAAATTGTCGTAACTCATCTTGCATCGCAACTATCCAATCGGAATCGGTTAGTGCAACTTTGATGTTGTTAGGTTCAATGGTAGAGAGAAACGAGTTTAGCACACAGTAATTGTTCATGATGGACTTACGCGTTTGTATACCTTTATTGTAATCGCTTAGTATCGCATCCGTGGGGTGAGAACTTTGATGTTTCCATTTCTTGAGAGTCGTTGGAACATTGTTCGGATTCTCATCTAATGTTACCTTAACATTGTCTGTAACGTCAGATGTTCCCCCTGAATTCAAGCTGGATGTTACTGTCGATGTTACCCTAACATCGGCTTCCAACGAATCTTTTGAGTCTTTGGAGTTAGATGTTGAGGTGACATCAACATTATCCTTAGCTTGAGTTTCGTCCAAGTTTGACTTTTGAGCCTTTTCAGCGTCGGTCCCAATAACTTGTGTTTCATCGTCTTCATCGTCTAATTCGGGTAAGTCTTTATGAGTAAGCCAGAAATCTGGATCTTCCTCTTCTTCCAAGTCATCTCCTTCATATTGTTCGAGAGTATCATTTTCTTCAAATACGACATGTATACTTTCTTCCACGCATATGGTTCGCTTGTTGTACACACGATATGCCTTACTATGATTAGAATAACCCAAGAGAACACCTTCGTCACTACGAGGATCAAACTTTCCCAATCTATTTTTACCATTATTATGTATAAAACATTTACTTCCAAAACATCGTAGATGGGATATGTTTGGTTTTCTTCCTCTTAGTAGTTCGTAAGGGGTTTTCTTTAAGATTGGTCTAATCATAGCTCGGTTGTGTATATAACATGCGGTATTCACGGCTTCCGCCCAAAAGTTTCTAGGCAAGCCGCTACAAAGTAACATAGTGCGTGACATGTCTTCTATGGTTCGGTTCATCCTTTCGACTACTCCATTTTGTTGAGGAGTTCTTGGAGCCGAAAAGTTATGATCGATACCATGCTCTCGACAATATTCAATGAAGGATTGGTTATCGAACTCGGTACCATGATCCGTCCTAATAGATATGAGATTATGCGAATACTTGTTTTGAGCTAATTTTATTAAGCACACAAATTCATCAAAGGTATGATCTTTGGAGCTCAAGAAAATTGGCCAAATAAATCTCGAATAATCGTCTACTAATACAAAGACGTATCTAGCACCGGCTCTACTACTAACCCTCATTGGTCCACATAAATCCATGTGAACTAATTCAAGTGGCTTGGAAGTGCTTACCACGTTTTTAGACTTAAACGATGATCTCACGTGTTTACACCGTACACACGTGCCACACAATTTATTGGTGTCAAACTTTACGGAGGGAAGTCCTTCAACAAGTTCCAACCTCTTCAACCTTTTCAAACAATGTGTGTTGATATGGCCGAACCTCTTATGCCATATCGAGTGTTCGTTCGTGACCGCACTCATACACGTGAAGGATATAGAAGGAATACTTTCTATGTCAACGACATAGACATTATTCTTTCTTCTTCCTTCAAGTATAATGTGACTAGATCCTTCACGAAAGATACGACACACACTTGAATGAAACACAACTTTATTCCCACGATCACACAATTGTGAGATACTTAGAAGGTTATGCTTAAGTCCTTGAACGAGTAACACATTGTCAATGGAGTGCGTTTTGGAGATTCCAACTCGACCAATTCCAATGGTCTTTCCTTTACCATTATCTCCAAAAGTAACACTTCCACCTTCATAAGTTTCAAGTGAGAGGAACTTGCTTTTATCTCCCGTCATGTGTCTCGAGCAACCACTATCCAAGTACCATTGGTTGCTTCCTCTCACTTCTTCCTACAAAAGTTCACTTTTGTGATTTAGGTACCCACACAAAGTTGGGTCCTCTCCTATTAGTTACCTCGGGAAGTAAATCTTTACGAATCCAAACACGTTTAACAACATACTGTGGATACCCATATCCATACCCTCCCAAACAAAACCCTGTGATGTATCACGGACTTTTATTACGCATGCTTTAACGTTGACTTTTACGGTTCTAACTAATGTTGAATTCATTTTGAGTCGTTTTAAATGTTAAAATGATTTAGGTCACCTCACATCGCTTTAAATAACGTTCATTTTGTCCATTTGGAGTCTAGCTAGGTCCTTGTCCTGCTTCATTTGGCATGAGCTTCGCATTTGCACTACAATTAGCCCTTTTACATTAACAAGGTCTAATTCAGCATTCCTAAATTCCTAAATTTAGGCCCGGTAGCTAAAACCGCTATTTAGCCCCCTATTACGCAAAATACGGCTTCACGTCTTACCTTATTTCACAAAATCTATGCAAATACACCCTTTTCATTTTTCCGGGTCTCGGGCCCGAAACCGAGCCCAAACCCAGCCTTTGGCCCGCACTCCAAAGCCCTAAGCATCACAAAATATCTCACAAATATCCCAGCACTTTTCTTGAGCTACACGTTCGAGATTATCACGAAATCTTTCCAAGATATAATTCAACCGAAACTAGGAAACTACACAAAAAACCCAACCTTCGAACCGCATAAGCTTATGCGGTTTGGTGGGACAACCGCATAAGCCTATGCGGTTTGTCCAGGCAACCGCATAAGGCTATGCGGTTCCCAGGCCTGTTTTTATCCCCGATTTCCTAATTTCTCCGAGGTTTTTAGTATATATACAGCCCTATACCTCGACTTCGGGACACACTTTCACATCATACTTTAACACACAATTCACAACACACAAATCCTCTCTCACAAAGCCTCACGCACTCAAATCTTTGAGTTCAACACACCATCCCGTGTTGAATTCATCCTCCTTTTTAGTTCAAGAAGCGAAGCTCTGCCCAGATCTGAAGCGTCAGGACAAGGTAGGTACCGATCCACTTGGATCAAAGCTTTTTCTTATTTTCTATGGACTAACAAAGGGGTCTACACTTTAGCGCCCCCCCCCGGCTTTGGCACCCAGCGCGCTTGCACTCCAAGTGTTCTATTTACTTCGGGTACACTCCATATCCGATGACACGCCAAAGTCGCATAAGCAACCGACGTTATAAAATAAACCAATGGACAATTGAACTTTATTTTATTTGCATGCATCTTGCACCTTCTTATTTTGCATTAAAATCAACTTAAACAATGAATTCGACCTTTAATCGAACTGTATTCATTAACAAGTTAAACATGCTAAATCGAGGGTTTTAATCAATCTTTTTGCATCTCAGATCTGCATTCTTTTACAAACTTATCGCACTTGTACGTAGCGATAACATTAGCTCAAATATCATCTTACAAGGATTGTTCTAGGTCAGTAGAGGCTATTTTTACATAGGCTTTTCTAAAAGGTTTTCATAAATCATTATTTGTATTAACTCTTTTTCTAGAGTACCTCACTTGAATCCAATCTGGTTTCACAAGACTGAGATCTAGCGGTGTCGGCGTGCTCCAAAATCTAGGACATGTTTTTAACTTAGAACATGGTAGCAGGTTCCTATTTTCCGCGATAACTAGGTGGCGACTCCATACTTGATTCTTAAAGGTTTTTCCAACTTAATCTTTTTTAACTTTAAAATCCGCCCTTAAGCAAGACGCCGAGTTGGGTCCGATCCCGGGTTCCACAGTTTGGCGACTCCGCTGGGGAGATCTTATTTTTAAAACTAAAAACTAGCTTTTTCTTTTTAAAAATAAAGAGGTGAAACTTGAAAGCCTTGAACAATCCAAGTATACATATTTGAGCTATGCACATTCGTTTAGAGTCCATTCCTTTTGGAATCTAGGCACCCTTTGCACCCTCGAGAGGTGGTTCCCACATGCAGGCTTGTCCACTCGATAAAGCACATGCCGGACTAGCTTTCCTCTCGCCCCTCCACGGCTTGCCGTAAACGGCTATCTCGACCGCCTTGTTGCTCCTTCAGAAAACCTATCGCCCCGGCGTAAGGAAATGAAGGGGTTAAGTATCTGCCAAAGCGTACTCGAGGTAGTTGGAGGTGTACCCGACTGACTCATTTTTCACCCCTTTTGAGTCATACGTACAAGTTCGAGGCTATGCACTCCATGGTCTTTTTCAAAACGAGCATTTGCATTCATATCTTCGAAAACTTGTTTAAACGTTTCAAAGATAAATGAACCTAACATCTAACAAACTAACACTTTTCAAACAAAACTCTCGCGAATTTTTGAAACAAGCTTTTTCAAAATTTCCTTTTTCACTAACAAGCAAAAACCCGAGCAAGGAATAAAACCCGAGCTCGCGGATTTCAATCCTCTAGGTCACACGGCCTAGACTCCACTTTTAACATCCTCGACTCGACTTGTTAACCACTCTCGAGTCGAATCCATTCTCTTTTACACATCCGAACTCGAACTCACCTCGGCAAATCACCGATATCAGCTCGATGGGTGCAAAGCAAAACCTTTTAACATCGAGACGAGATGTGCGCACACATCCTCGCCTCAAAAGCTTTCCTTTAGCTAAAACTTTTTCGAAAACCTCCTTTTTCAAGCTTAAAAAGAATTTTCTTAACAAAGAAATGAGCTAGAATGAACACTCAAAATGAACGTTGGTCTAGTCATTTCACTAACGTGCAAATTTAACCCACACAACCTAATCCATTCTCAACACGCTCGACTCGCCTAGATAATCGCTCTCGAGTCGAATCCTTCTCGCCCATCTAGGCTCGAGCCCTTAACGATGAACCGTTAGGTGGGCTCAACAAAGCTAACACCTTTTAACATCGAGACGAGATGTGCACACGCATCCTCGTCTCAAAAGCTTCCTATTAGCCAAACCTTGTCTAAAATCTCCTTTTTCAAGCTTAAAAGGTCTTCCTAAACAAAAATGAGCTAAAAATGAACGCTTAAAACGAACATTGAACCTAGTAGGACTAACTAGATACATGTCACACAAACCAATCCATTCTCAACATCCTCGACTCGACTAGCTAACCGTTCACGAGTCGAATCCTTTCCATGCATCTAGGCTCGAGCCCTTAACGATGAACCGTTAACATGGGCTCGATTTAATGCAAATCAAACACATTTCAACGCCGAGACAAGATCCGCACACGCCGTTCTTGCCTCAAAGACTTCTTAGGCACAACATTGCTCCTAAAGCAATACACTCTCATTTTTGAAACAAGCTCTCTTCAAAAATCTCCTCACTTTTACAAAACAAGCAACACACTCTCATTTTTGAAATAAATTCTTTTCAAAATCTTCTTATTTTTACAAACCAAGCAAAACACACCCGCTTTTGAAATGAGTTCTTTTCAAAAATCTCCTCACTCCTGCAAAACAAATAACGACATTCTCTTTAGGCCAAACGGCCCAAAGTCGACTCGTTTCAGCAAAAATTGTCTTTTTCAAGCAAACAAAACCCGAGAATGGCCAAGCCCAATCTCGCGGACTTTTCATCAGACCAAATGATTCATAACCATCTTGGCCCAAATCCTCTTACAAACTACTTTCACAAAATCCTCATCACGTTTTTGAAATAACCTTTTTCAAAAATCCTTCCTTCGAACCGAATGGCCCATAGTCAGGACGGTTTGATCTAGACAAACAGTCTCCTCAAAACACCCGAGAATAATCACTTTATTCTCGTGACATTCCAAAACATAAGTGAACTACATGACCCGCACTCATTGTAACCCATTTATTACCAAACATTTTCAAACCCGAGAATGGACCTTTTCTTGAAAACAAATCTAGCAAAATAAACATTTTCGAAATCCATGATTCAAAATGGCCTACCGCCATTTTAATCCAAACATCTCTTTTCACAAGACAACAAAACCTAGGAATGAACTAGCATCATCCTCAAGAATCCTTCACGGTTAGACCAAGTGGCTCATAGTCACTTTAATCTAACCTCTTTCAAACCGAATGTATGAAAACAAAGATAACCGCTCTTCATCACATCTTCAACACCCCCGATTCGGATAGCCTATCGCCAATCCGAATCGATTCACACTTTCACCGACAAGCCACTAACACGAGCTTATCTGATTTGATTTCAACGCTTTACATCGAGCCAAAATGTGACAACACATTTTGCTCAACAAAACATCCTGCTTTTCACCGAAAACAAAACTTTTGCAAAATCAAAGACAAATCTAAGTATGCATGAGCCAAGTCCCGACGCGAGCATCAACCCCATCCGAGACATGTGCGTCTCGAGCACCCAGCGAAGAATCCATCAAGGCGCCACCGACGATCTCACGGATCTCCTCAAGAAATTCGAGTCTTTTCAATACGGGTCGAGTTCTTAAACATTGAGTCAAACTCTGTCAGTCTAGGGCAATCGAGTCTCCGACGTATGACATTTTTAACAAATCGATAAAGGAATAAGTTTGCCTACAACCCAGCTTCCTTTTTACACACTTTTCCCATAAAAAAACACAATTCTACACCAACATTCATTGCATCCCAGGAACAACTATCCTAGGGAGATCTAGGCCGGGTACGAAGGTCCAAGTCAACAACTAAATCAAGGACACAAAGAAAAGAAAGCTTCCGACGACTAAACACCTAAGGTTCACTAGTCCGCTTGTGGTCTACTACTCCGCTGCTTTTGGAGGAGGATCCATTAATTTGGAGCTCCACAGTGGTCATGAATTTGATCGCGACCAAAAGTACGAGTATTCCTGGATCGTCCTCCGCGTACTCGATCGCGTGCCTAATAAGCAAACGAACTTGTCAGAGGAGCCCGCGTGATAGACACACGATCACGAGTGACCACCGAGCCGCAAAGTTTAGCAAGGTCCGAGCTCAAGCCCAAGCTACATAGGGCGTGGGATATTCTCAAACCAAACGGGAATACAAGGTACAAAGGTCAAAAAACCAAAGTCACCAAAAAGCAAAAGTCTCAAAAGCTCCAGAACAAGGGGCAAAACAACTAAGCAAAAGCTTAAGAAGTCAAAAGCTCAAGAAGTCAAAAAGCTTAAGAAGTCAACAAGCTTAGAAATCAATAAGCAAGGGGCCAAAACCCCAAAGGCAAGAAGTACCGAAGCCCAGAAACGAGTGGCCAGGTCCTCGAAATTCCAAATTGAAGAAACAACAGAAGTAGCAAGCAACCAGCCTAGATCAACTAAGGAGAACCCATCCTTAGGATGCAATGTATCAAGGTCAAACACATAAACACCCCTTGGACCGGCGGGTCCCTAAACACGCACCTTTCCACAAAAACAAACCCACCTCCCAGACCGGTGGATCCTTAAACACGCACCTTTCCACATGAACACCTCATGCACACCCTTAAACACCCCTTTCGGAACTACGCTAGGTTTGATTCCGTAACCACGGATACGTAGGCCACTCTCCCGAGCTCAACCAACCTTTTACAAAAATCCACAAATTATTTCTCGTCCAAAGCTTTCCATGCTAAGGATGTGTCCACAAAAATTCACAAAGCTCAAAAGAAAAACTATTTCTTTATCGAGGCGACTAAAACGAATTCGTCAAGGCAAATTTGTCATAGACTTAGGAGTAGTACTCTGCTTTTTGGTCTAACACTGTTTTGCAGGAACAACAGCATCCCACCGCAGACAAGCAAGCAACACTGGGGGCTCCACCAACGCACGTGCTCCCGAATATGGCATTCATGCAACCGTCGAGTCTCAAATCACGCATACGATTCGTCTCTATTTTGCAAACTTTTCGGCATTTTAAGCATCGAGTCATGCGTCGAGTCAATCCTCTTCCAATCAAACAATTTAGCGACATTTAAACCGCTCCTTTCAAAAACTCTCAAGTCTTCTAAACGCTCCCACGGAACGACACGCTTTTTCAAACTTACACGAGGCAATGCACCCTCAAATTAGCTAATCACCTTTCAAAATTAACCCAATACTCGAGTTAATATGAAAGCACTTTGCAATTCACTTTTTGCAAACACACCCTTTCGCAAACAAAATGTACCTTTCGAAAATGCATCTCAAATCCTTGAAATGCATCTCGAATCTTCGAAGTCTAAACTTTTCCAAAATTTAATACATTTTGAGAAACAGCATTCTTCGAATTTAACTCACTCGAGTTAACACATTTTAAGCAAAAGCTCTTTCGAACTACGCCGGTTTGATTCCACGTTCGTGGATACGTAGGCAGCTTACGCAAAGCACAACCGGACCTAGCACTACACCCCACTCCGTGTTGAGATTCTACCGAATTCTCATCCTCGACAACTGGGGGCTTTTCAACCTTTGCACTCAAATGACCCTCCACGGTCCTCACAACTCTAGCTTAAGCTCACAACGTCAAAAACGCTTTTTCATCTTGCATGAAGCCTTACAACCGACATTTCAAATGTTCATTTTTAAAGCTCATTTCGACAACTAAAATGAATCTTTCACAAAAAGATTTTTGAACAAAAACATTTTCATCCAAACATCCCAATCGGGAATCATTTCGTTTTTCAAACCTAGCTTACTAACACTACAGGACCAGCATACGAAATGTAAACAAGGGTTCACACAATCCTTATTACACAAGCATACTAATACAACTAATGGTGAAGACGGCGGTACTGGCCAAAGTTCATCAACCCAAGCCACCTCAAAGACGACTCGACATACCGAATCGCCGCCCGCCCACGCTACGTTCTTCTCCATTTTGCCTTAATTTCAATCAAATTAAGCCAAACTACGGGGGAAATTTCAAAACCAAACACCATACTCTTCACTTTGATTCAGTTTCATTCAAAGCTTAGTCAAACTCGAGGGGGTAATCCAAAAACTCCTCCTGATACACGCCCTATACTTTGACTCAGTTTTCATACAAAACTTAGTCAAACTCGAGGGGGTAATCCGAAAACACCCTTTATCCTAATGCAACCCATAGCCTTTTACATAGTTTGACTATCGTTATACACCATAACTCAGTCAAACTGGGGGCTCATATACACCGACACCATAACTCAGTCAAACTGGGGGCTGACGCTTCCTATCAAGAATTAAACCTTTACAACGAAAAATGGGGTCCAAGCATTTTTGAAGACACCCTTGCTATGAATACCCACATCAACATAAGCATCTACGGTTGAGCGACACCTCCAGAACCGCTACAAACATGAACATGCACACTAAAAGCATAGCACTTTCATGTGTGCATCAGACAAGCAACACCCGAACGTAGGTCCAAGCACCAAGTACCCTAACATATCCAAGAAACATCCCAAGCACCATGCATTCCAAGTCCAAGAGACATGTATCATACGAATCCAAACAAATCGCAATGATACCACGTCTCATGGTCGAAGCAAGCGAAATTAAAGATCTCGAAAGGAAAATCGCGAGTTCGAATATTTCCGGATTTGAAACCGCGACATGTGCGAATGAGTTCACGCTTGAAGTCGCCAATTGATAAGAGACTCCCCGGAAGAGTCACTAGTCTACAGGCAATTTCCAGAGCATGTTTTGTTCCACGTTTTCTCCTCATTTTTTCTTCATACACGCAAGCTTTCATGGTTAAGGCGTCACCTACAGTCCGCCACAAGCGCTAGCACATACATTATGCGCTATGCCTTGGTTAAGGCGTCACCTACAGTCCGCCATACGCGTGTACTAAGCATTTAATACACTGCATGTATGTAAACACGAACACCCTTCACGAGTCCTTACACCCTCTTACACGCCCTCTGGAGTATCGCTTCCTCCCCATGGAGTCCACACACCTATACAGACATTTCTACTGAGTCCAAGACATACCCTTCGACTTCCCCAACAAATCACTAACATAAACACCAAGCGTGCCTCAGATCAAAGACATTCAAAGACATCCAAGCAATTACACTAAGCCGCACACTTGAGCACATACACCTTCCTGACCATAATCCCGCGAATATACACTGCACTCTAACAAGACGAAATACCATCACTCTCCCAAACAACCACAACTACACCTACGCCTCTACGAGACCATACATATACACCCTTCCCTAGCAAACTAGTACTTCTCCAAAGAATACTACACTAAGCACTGCGCTTCTCGGCGAGACCCGGGGCTCAAAGATCAACAACAGATCAAAGATAAGCACCAGATCAAGAATGGGCCACAAGAAAGGCATCAAAGAACGACAATCCAGACTACCTTCTTCTCAACGAAAGGCAATCATATGCAACCACAACTATATAGACACTCCTCGGCGAGCCCAAGCACAAGCACTCTACATACACCTAACTCCAAGCACTTCACTCTACATAGACACTCCTCGGCGAGTTCAAGCATCACACGGACGCTCTTTCACGAGATCAACACCTACACCTACATAAGCACCCCTACTCAATTATACACCTCACGCATACCCAAACATCTTGCGAGCACATGCACCCCTGCACCTTAGCCCCTTTTACACATGCAATACGAAGACATTACAAGCAGCAATGGCATCCGACGACACCAAGCATATACAAAGGCAACGACAGTACAACAAGCACGATTTAAGACATCCAAAGAAAGTACAGTTCTTATAGCATGCACGACCGCCAAGTCCTTAAAATGCGCACGCCTCCCCGCTTAGCCTTGCTCAAGTCCTCGCCTCACCCATGGACACATGCTTCGCTCACGACTATATCAAGACCGTAATGGTCCTGATATGGTCGTGGAGTTTGACTAGCGCCTAGTCCGAGCTCGCCAAACCGGGCTCTGTGGATACCCATATCCGCATTCTCCCAAACAAAACCCTGTGATGTATCACGGTCTTTTATTACGCATGCTTTAACGTTGACTTTTACGGTTCTAACTAATGTCGAATTCATTTTGAGTCGTTTTAAATGTTAAAATGATTTAGGTCACCTCACATCGCTTTAAATAACGTTCATTTTGTCCATTTGGAGTCTAGCTAGGTCCTTGTCCTGCTTCATTTGGCATGAGCTTCACATTTGCACTACAATTAGCCCTTTTACATTAACAAGGTCTAATTCAAAGATTCCTAAATTCCTAAATTTAGGCCCGGTAGCTAAAACCGCTATTTAGCCCCCTATTACACAAAATACGGCTTCACGTCTTACCTTATTTCACAAAATCTATGCAAATACACCCTTTTCATTTTTCCGGGTCTCAGTTCAAACTGAAGCCTAAACCCACCTTTTGGCCCGCACTCCAAAGCCCTAAGCATCACAAAATATCTCACAAATATCCCAAAGCACTTTTCTTGAGCTACACGCTCGAGATTATCACGAAATCTTTCCAAGATATAATTCAACCAAACTAGGAAACTACACAAAAACTCCACCTTCGAACCGCATAAGCTTATGCGGTTTGGTGGGACAACCGCATAAGCCTATGCGGTTTGTCCAGGCAACCGCATAAGGCTATGCGGTTCCCAGGCCTGTTTTTATCCCCGATTTCCTAATTTCTCCGAGGTTTTTAGTATATATACAGCCCTATACCTCGACTTCGGGACACACTTTCACATCATACTTTAACACACAATTCACAACACACAAATCCTCTCTCACAAAGCCTCACGCACTCAAATCTTTGAGTTCAACACACCATCCCGTGTTGCATTCATCCTCCTTTTTAGTTCAAGAAGCTTAAGCTCGCCTGCATCCAAGCGCCAGACAAGGTAGGTACCGATCCACTTGGATCAAAGCTTTTTCTTATTTTCTATGGACTAACAAAGGGGTCTACACTTTAGCGCCCCGGCTTTGGGCACCCAAATACGCTTGCACCCCAAGTGTTCTATTTACTTCGGGTACACTCCATATCCGATGACACGCCAAAGTCGCATAAGCAACCGACCTTATAAAATAAACCAATGGACAATTGAACTTTATTTTATTTGCATGCATCTTGCACCTTCTTATTTTGCATTAAAATCAACTTAAACAATGAATTCGACCTTTAACTGAACCGTATTCGTTAACAAGTTAAACATGCTAAACCGAGGGTTTTAATCAATCTTTTTGCATCCAGATCTGCATTCTTTTACAAACTTATCGCACTTGTACGTAGCGATAACATTAGCTCAAATATCATCTTACAAGGATTGTTCTAGGTCAGTAGAGGCTATTTTTACATAGGCTTTTCTAAAAGGTTTTCATAAATCATTATTTGAATTAACTCTTTTTCTAAAGTACCCTCACCCCGAATCCAATCTGGTTTCACAAGCCTTAGATCTAGGGGTGTCGGCGTGCTCCAAAATCTAGGACATGTTTTTAACTTAGAACATGGTAGCAGGTTCCTATTTTCCGCGATAAATAGGTGGCGACTCCATAACAGTTCTTAAAGGTTTTTCCAACTTAATCTTTTTTAACTTTAAAATCCGCCCTTAAGCAAGACGCCGAGTTGGGTCCGATCCCGGGTTCCACACATACTTATGTTTACGATTATAGTACAAGTTAGGATCAAAAGATTCATACTTCTTTTTAGTGGATTCATGATTAAGTTGGGGTTTAGGTTTAGATTCGTTATCATGACTAGCTTTGACGTAATCCTTATTCCTCTTATAATGCATAACACGTTTTTTACAAGCATTAACATAATGACCCGTTTTTCCACAAAAATTACAAATTTTATATTCGGGAAGACTAACGTATTGTCTTTTACGAAAATCACGGTTAGTGGGTTCATTCATTTTCTTAACGTGTTCTACGCGACATCTAGTTTGATAACCTAAACCTTCTTTATGGTGTCGATTAGATTGTTGAGTTAAAAAGTTAAGGACTTCTTGACTAGCATCCCATTTTTTACTAACATTGAAAGCTTCTTTTAACTTTTCATTAAGTTCTTCTTTTTCTTTACTCAACTTTTCACAATTATTACAAGACTCGACCTCTACACTTATGGTGGATTCCTTTTTACTCAATTCGGATTGAAGATCAACAATTTTCTTAATAAACGATGACTTCATAACTTTAAAAGTTGATTGTTGTTGAATAAGTTCATTAGTAAGGTTGTTTACTTGGTTATCTAACAACTTAACCTTTTCTTCAAGTTCATGATTTCGTTCAACACATGATGATGTTACTGTAACATCCTCCAAAGCTGGCATATCCTCTTCAGATGTTAGGTTAACCTCATCTAGGGTTTCCTTTATCTGGTCAGATGTTGTAGTAACACTGACTGGAGGTACATCAACTTCAGGTGATGGTATAGTAACATCATCCCGTGTTAGACTAACATCACCGAACGAACTATCAGAATTTTCAGAGTTTATGGACGATTTATCATCTTCGGAAGCGTAATCGGAGTCAAGATTATACTTGCTTCGATCCAAGTTTGGCGTAGGTTCAACATATGTGTCAAAGCTTTGCTTTGAACCATTTGGTGAACTTACGTTCTTCTTAGAGCGAAGTTTTTTAACCTTTTCACTCAAAGAACAATTGTCATCTTCAAGGTTTTTAATATAAGTTTCTTGATTAACACAAGTATTATAAACACCTTCAAAAATTTCTAAAATTCTATCCTTGGACAACTTTAAAAACTTATTCTTAACTCTATCGAAAGTTACCTCAATTTCTTCATCCGAATTAGCTTTTCCCATTAAGCACAAGTCCTTGTATGGTCTACCTTTTGTTGTTTCCATGCCGTACGTATTGAGGCACACGTTTGCCTCATCTTCCTCCTCGGCATCTTCATCTGAATCAATCTCAAGATCTCCCCATCCATCGGAAGCTAACATGGCAGTTTTATACGTTTTCTTGGCTTTCTCACGTTTGGCTTTGTCTTTAATTTTTGCCCAAGTAGGACAATCTTTGATGATGTGAGTAGTCTCTCCACACTTGTAACAACCCTTGTTTGATTTTCTTGTCTTAAAGGGTTTAAAACTTTTACTCACATTCTTTGAAGAATTAAAACCAAATTTATTATTGTTAAACCTTTTGACAAATAATCCTATTTCATCATCCGAATTCTCATCATCACTGGACTCGGCTTGAAGAGCTATCCCTTTATTTTTGATTGGTTCTATGTGCCCTTTGTTGAGTGTTAACTCATGGGCCATCAAGGATCCAATCAAGTTTTCATAAGAAAGAGTGGATAGATCTTTAGCTTCCTCTATCGCAGTGATTTTGGGTTGCCATTTATCGGTTAGACTACGAAGGATCTTATTGACTTGATCCTCGGTAGTATAAACTTTGCCTAAATTTTTCAACTCATTGATTATACTAAGAAATCGGTCAGACATGTCACTGATGTTTTCATTTTTCTCCATATGAAACATCTCGTACTGATGAGTTAATAAATTTTCTCGGCATTTCTTAACTTGGGATGTTCCTTCATAGGAGGCCTCAAGACTATCTCAAATTTCTTTAGCACTAGCAGATGATGAAAAACGATTAGAGATTTCTTTGGTTAAACCTTTTTGTAACATGGTTAAAGCTTTGAAATTCTTTTGAGCAACTTTAAAATCTTTCTCATCATAGTCATCTTCTTGCTTTTCACTTTTCAAATCAGTAGAAAGTATAGCAACGGGTCCTTTGACTATGATTCTCCAACATTCAAAATCGACTCCTTTTATGTGATTTCTCATTTGATTTTTCCAATGACTATAATCCTTACCATCGAAGATAGGATACTTTATCGTGTCACTAGATTCCATTTTTAAAAAAATAAAAAGGGTAGGCCGAGATTTTTGAAAAAGAAATAAAAAGTAAAATATCAAAACTAGAGTATTGGATCAACCTCTTTAGCGGTAAAGCTATCAAGAGCACAAGGCTCTGATACCAATTGTATAGTCCAAGGGTCCAACAATACTCTAGAGGGGGGGTGAATAGAGGATTGTACCTCTTAAAAATTTGCAACGAAAAATAAATGCGTGAAATGTAAATTGCGGAAAATAAATAACACAAGGATTTAACGTGGTTCGGCCCAATTGAAAAGCCTACATCCACCCCTTCTTCTTATTAATTATTTATCAAGAGCACCTACTCCGGCCTAGCTTACAATAAATAATTAACAAACACTAGAGACTAACCCTAATCCTAGTGTGAAGCCTTTCTTTTCAAACTCGAGAAGTTAATCTCTAACAAAGTGATTTTTCTCGTTACAAGTCTCTCAAACAAAATGAAAATACAATTCAATTGTCTAGAGAGCCTTATCGTAACTATGCACTTTAGAAAATAAGATTTAAGAACAAAAGTACAAAGTTTAAAATGCTTTCAAAATCAAAGTAAATATTTTGCAAATGTTAAATGAAGAACACGGTTCAATAAGAACAAAAATAGTTTTGCAAAAGTAAATTCAAGATTATATTTTGAAAGTCTTAGATTGATTAAAAATGTATTGGGAGTATTAAAATGTATTGTATTATCTTAGTTTATTTTTAATCAAAATGAAGAAGAGTACTTATAGTACTCGTGTGACCCTAGGTCACAAAGCAAAAGATAATATCATTTTTATTTAACAAAATAAAAGATAATATTACAAAAGTATTATTGTGTAACAAAACTTCCTCATAAAATAATTTGCTAGTTGTCAAAATATATTTAGGAAGATATTGATATTACTTGATCTCCAAGAACGAATCTAGACATTTAATTCAACTAGGAGATGCAAGATATTATTATTAGATATTAGAAGATAATATAGAGAAAAATCTATCTTTTATAAATATATAGTATATGACCGAATTATGGTCATATACATCCTCACATATTTTCGGCCATAATAAAAGATAGTAGATATGTTTATCAAAATATATTATCTTATAAAATCAGTTTTTAGAAGAGAAGAATTATCATAAAAGATATTTTATGGAATCATAATATATTACAAATACTTTGCACATCTTTTACAACTAGATTCTCATATATTTTACTAGGTAAAATATACTCAAATCTAATTCCAAGATGAGTAAAGATATTCTCATATATCATAATAAAAATATAGAAAACTTTTAACACAAGATAATTCTTAAGAAAATATTTCAGAAAATATTTATAAAACGTTTTATGAAAACTGCTACAGCACTGATGTTAGAGTAACATGAAATCATGTTAGGGTAACATTACTGCTGAGCTACGATTTTATAGTGCATAGCTTCGTTAAGTCACTTTACATGTTTCGTTCCTATAGTCTTGACTTGATACGAAGCTTGTCTTTAACGTTTCACATCCTCTTCTTCTTTTCACTTCTTTTCGAGCTTAGATACCTACGCATCATGAACTCAAACACACAAACGAGTAGCATACGATAGAAATAAATAACTTGACAATATCAAAACTAATCGTGGAGTCAACAGCTCTCCAACTCTACATTCTGCATATCAAAGGCCGACAGCATGTAAGAACCTATGATTTAATGATAAACACTTACACCTACAAACTAAACACCAATTTGGGTGAAAAAATCAAAAACCTAAATTTACAAGATTACAAGGGAGGAACTAATCACACTGCATTCATATAAAAACCTCCCAAAAATAATTACAGGATTGCAGAAACCGAGCAAAATTGAGCTATAAATCAGACCAAAAATACACCCAAAAACAGGTTCATACATGGCTTGTCGGGACGAAAATTGGTTATCTATAAATTATACAAATACCTGAATGTAACGAACAACTGTGCTTGTATAGTCAACAGCTCGTCTTTGTGTATTCCGTCTCATCCTTTTCGCAGCAAACTATCGGCGTGGGCTGCAGTGATCAAAGTAAGATGATCATGTAACACACAATGACTTGAGTAAGCAATGAACTGCCTAACAAGATTAACACAGATAACTTGAGATAAACAAGGCATTGCCAAGTCAGTCAATATTTCTATTGCTCCTAAAAGGATGTTACTGATGCCATCTATATTTGCGAGGGCAAAAGAAACATTGGAGATGCATCTGACAGGTTATTTAGCCTTCGAATGCACAGGTTCTCAGTTATTCAATCGGTGTTACCCGTCTCTTGTTAATATGCTCAATTTGATGCTAAATTTAACGTAACAGAACATACGCAGCATACCATTCTACTTCTTTGCGCTTCTTCCAGAGTTCATCAGCAACCTATACCAATTATTAAAAAAACAAACACTTACTGAAGTAAGCAGGATAAAAGAGTTACGTGCTTGATTTGGTAAAAGCTAAAAAAACTGAGTTTGCAGACATATGGTGTTGACTCACTTGAGCTCTCAATTCATCAGCAAGTTGTTTCTGACGGTTTTCATCAGAGGCCTCCATCCCGCTTTGCAAGCATGCCCAGTGAGCTATCGCTCTGAATAAACATCGTCCATCAGCTAAATTCAAATACGGAGAATAACACTCTGCAAATTCAAAACAAATACTCCATAAATCATAAGCAAAATTTACCAATTTGTGATTCTGCCGCTATTCGTCGCCTTCTCCTTCTTCAGATGAGCACCGAAAAATGCAATGTAAAGAAAAGTAGTCGGCAAGTTAATTAAACCCTTAATTCATAAAACACATGAGCTATAATTAGGTCGATTTCAACTAATAATTTTGGACGATAATATGATACTCCGTGATAGTTAAGTTGAATCGTATCTAAAATAGAAAGTTAAAACAATAATAGAAATAGAGGGACCAAAAATTCAGAATTTGTGTTCAAACTCCAAACTTCCAACACATGTACAGTTTTAGTTTCAAAGATGAAGTGTAAAGCGTTAAATTTTCTGGCAATACCATGATGAGTTTAGAGGTTGACATAGTAAGTCTCGTCAATAATTCCAGCAAATGCCTCTCTTTATCTTGAATATGTTCTTGTAGTTATGTATTTGTTGCCTATGATGGGTTCTCTCCGCTTCAATGCTATCACGTTCCCTCCTGTACCAAAAACGAAAACCAACGTTAACACAAAACAAAGCAAAAAAAAAATTGAAGCAATACAGAAACTATCAAGGCACGCTCATCAAAGGTGCCTACTCGATTTTTGAAAATATAAACAAATGGTTCAATAATTTAGCTTAATTTCCGCAAAATCAACACCAATTAACATCAAATTGAACAATAGTATCTCCAATTCAGCTCAATCTTCCCCAAAATCAAAAAAAAAAAAAAAAAAATCAATAAAAACTGAAATCAAATCAAACAAATACCTTAGAAAGAGATTCAACAATAGTATCAAGAATATGCCTAAATTGACGATCATAGCACTCATATCGTGCCAAATCAAACGTCGCAAACTGAAACCTAAAATAAATGAGATGAAATAGACGAAATAACATGGCAAATTCTGGGAATTTTGGGTTTTCCCTAATATGGAGATGAAACAAGTCAAAATCACCCAAAGATAATCAAATTAACTAAAACGAAAGCTGAAGAGTGAAAAACCTGGATGAAAAGCGCAGCAGTGTTAAGGGGGACGAAGGGACCGACGAAGCTCCCTCTCATGGGAGTCTTTCTCAAGATGATCATTTCTGGTGATTCCTTGAGTAGTCGATCCTCTGATAAACATCTGAAAATCACACAACAATTTCAGCGTTAATGAAGGTCGAGTAAACCCCTAACTCTCAACAATTTTGACCCAAATTTATTTGATGAGTTTTGGAAGTTCTGATTTTTTGAAAAGAGCAAAGCAGGAGAAATTTATGGAAAAGAAATAATGGGGAAAAGGTAGTGGATGAGAGTAATTAGTGGAGGAGTAATAAGCAGAAAAGGGAAAAGAAAAGGGAGGGAAATGAGGAAGCCACAGAAGTTGCGTTGGAATGAAACCGAAAGCTAATGACAAATAGTGTCTTACGCAAAGCAGAAACAGAACAAAACAGAGGAGTAGAAGGACGTGGCAGTTGAAGGATGTCAGTTTTTCTGTGTGGCCGAAAGTGATGGAAGAAGAATGGATGGAGGAGAATGAAGAAGGGCAATGGAGGGTGGAGATTGATGGGAAGGAAATGAAGGTGGAGATGAAAGGAGGAATTGAAGGGGATATTCAATGGAGTACTATTACTGCAATAGTAAGGTCTCCTTTGCTTTTATAGAGTTAGGATTTAATAATCATGCAAATTGTACATTTAATAATCATGCAAATTTTATCGAAAAAACCAAATATTTTTAAGCGTAATGAAGATATTTTTAGGACATCATTTTAAATATATCGTTCTAATTTTCTATTTATTTTATCTTTTAATTGAGCTAAAAATGTTATTTGTGTCTTGACATTTTTTATTCAAGTGAGAATTTTTAAACATCTGATCTTAAAATAAAGAAACAATTTATATTTTTAATCACCAAAGTGAAAGAAATTGTTGACATCTAAAATTACTATGATGAGATTTGTTTAAACCTTAGAAAAAAAAATCTCCAAAATAAATTGCTTATGAATGTCAAATACGGAGTACAAGCATTATATTCAACAATAAAGAGCGTAAAAATATTGTAAAAATAAATATTTGACATTAAAATGAATATTCTTTAGTCTAATCTGAAAGTTTTATTATTTATTATTCTTGAAATAATTTTAGTGATAAAAAATTATATAAAGACTCTTCAACAATCTTTACGTTATACGAAGTAATCTTTTATAAAGTTAAAAATTTATACTTTCAAAAACTCGAATATAACATCTAAAATTGTACGAGTACTGTTTTAGAAACCTCTATTCTTTTAAAATTTGTAGTTATCTTAAAAAGAACTTATTAGTGGAAACCATCATCATCAAACCAAGTATAACCAATGTTGTGGAGGCATTAAGATGATCAAGATCTTTGTCCTCATTACTTTTTCAAATTGGATAATTATTAAATTCATAATCATAATGTATTTAATTTATCTAGGTCCTATTTTAAAGAATTCATTTTAAAAAATATTTTTTAACTTTTACGGGTCTGGGCCACATCCGAGAGTATGAGAGAGTCCACTCATAAGGTTTAGAAGCCTAGGAGGTTCCATCCTAAAACCAATTGACAATAGAATGAGTAACCCCTAGCCTTATAAATAAGATCAACTCTCATCTCATAACTGATGTGGGATCAACCGATGTGAGATCGCATGTGGAAATTTATACATATTATGCTGGATTCATTTTCCACACGCCCCCTCACATGCGAGCCCATTTTCAAATCAGACTGGGGAGCAATTGACCTCTATTCCAGCTGTACAGCGCAAACTAGGGGGAAATTTTGTCCTCTCTTCTAGCTGCACAAAGGCCCAGGGTCATTGTTGTGGGCTCCGGTATCATGTGAAACCAGAGACAGACCCGAGCTACACCCACAAATGAAAGGAGAGAGCTCGCTCCACAAGGCCTAGAGCGTTCCATCCCAAAACCAATTGGTGATGGAAGGAGTAGCCTCTAGACTTATAAAGTGAGCAACTCTCACCTTCATGATCAATGTGGGACTTACATATGAAGTTAATAAGAGTATTTTCACACGCCCCTCACTACTACAAATCTGAGCAAAAACAACGGAGCAAAAACAACACAAATTAGCCTTTCCGTTGTTTATAATATTATAAACAACGCAATTAAAATTTCCGTTGTAAAAATTATAGGCGCCAAATCAAACTCATCACTAAAAACAACGAAAAAATCATTAAAAACAACGGAAAGGCTATTAATAACGGTTTTTTGTTAAAATGTGTTGTTTTTAGTTAGACTTTAAATAACGGTTTCGTAATAAAAAAAACCGTTATATTTAATTAAAATTAAAAAAAACGGTTATTTGCTATAAACTGTTTTATTTGTTAATTATAAAAAACGGTTTTTAAAGATAACAACCGTTTTTTTTGTTTTAATTAAAAAAAACGGTTCCTATATTTATTTGTTGTTTTTAATGTGAACTTATAAATAACATTATAACTATAAACCGTTTTTTTTAATTAAAAACCAAAAAAAAACGAAATAATTCAATACTAATTCGTTTTAAATAACTATACTCATAATATTTATGTATTCTAATTTATTTACCTTAAAAGCTGTATATATGTTTAAAATACTTTGTTTTTAAACATAATAATATAATCCAATACTAATTCAATACTAATTCGTTTTAAATAACTATACTCATAATATTCTTTAATTCTTTGTTTTTAAAATCACTATATTAGAAATCACTATATTTAAAATATTTTTAAAGGTTTTGTAATTTTAAATTACTTTATATTTTCTTCCTTATATTGAAATGTATTTAATTAAAGTGATATCGAATTAAAGGAATTAAAGTAGTTAAATTGATTAATAATATTATATATATGTATAATATAAACCTTATTTATAAATTATTGTATGTAGTAGTAATTATTGAATAATAACAACCTAAAAATATAAATAAATAGTAAAAAATAATAAATATAGAATCATTACTATATTTAATCTTTTCATCTATAAAATAATTTTATATTTATTATTATTTACATAAATACGTTATATTAGTCTTAGCTTCTATAGATACGTTATTTTAGGCCTTGTAATTTGTAGTAGTAATTATTGTACAACCACCTCAAATAAATATAGTCTGAATTCAAATTCAATTTTAAAAGAGACTTTAAAAAACGGTTATTAGGCTAATAACCGTTATATTTAGGGTAAAATTGCTATTTAAAACGGTTATTAGGCTAATAACCGTTTTTTTTTACAATTTAAAATGGTTATTAGGCTAATAACCGTTATTTTTAATGTATTTTGTTTTAATTTTAAGTTGTCGCTGATTTTGTTTTAATAGGGAGTTTAAACGTTTTTTGTCTCTAGCTTCCCTTTAAGTTACTTAAAATTAGCCGTTATAAGGTTTATAATTTAATTTAAACTCATTATTTTCATTTTCTCGGTTTATCTATCAATATTTCCTTAAAAAATTTCGATCAACTTTCAATTTCTCTCTTTATTATATTCATCAATAATATCGATCATACTTGAAAAGGTTCGTTTTTTTGATATTATATAATTGTGTATTCGTATGTTATATTGATTGTTGTTATAGTTATTGATTATTATTGATTGTTTTTGTACATATTCTATGGTTATATATGGTTATTGATTATGTATGTCTATGTGTATGTGTAGTACGTATATGTATGTATAAAATATGTATGCATGTGAAAAACGTATATGTTGTTGTGTATGTATGGGGTTATGGTTATTGTTGTATATATGGTTATTATGGTTATTGTTGTAGTATGTATATGTATATGTATGTATAGGTTGTATGGTTATGGTTATGGTTATTGTTGTA
Source organism: Dianthus caryophyllus (assembly GCA_023091065.1). Taxonomy (NCBI): domain Eukaryota; kingdom Viridiplantae; phylum Streptophyta; class Magnoliopsida; order Caryophyllales; family Caryophyllaceae; genus Dianthus; species Dianthus caryophyllus. Next base: position 34,519,840 of record CM041524.1, on the reverse strand, counting down.
TGGTTATTATGGTTATTGTTGTAGTACGTATATGTGTATTGTATGTATATGTATATGTATGTATAGGTTGTATGGTTATATTATGGTTAATTATTGTTGCATGTAGTACGTATATGTGTATTTGATCTTTGAAAGAAAACAGGGAAATGAATTTAGTTCGGTTTGTCGAATGGTTATGAAAAATGTATCATTAAATCCGTCTCGAAAAATTAGGTGGTTTAGGCTTTTACTTTGTTAAATTCCGAGTCCGTATGACTACTTTTCGGACCTCGAAAGTTAGACCTCAAATGTTTATACGGGTTAAATTAAACAAAAAAAAAATTAGTTTATTAATTAATGTTAAATTTAAATATGCATGTATGTAAATATGCATGTATTTACATAAATTTAAATGTTAATTAATGTATATATATATATGTATGTATATCAATGCAAATTAAAAACGGTTTGTTGTTGTTTGTAAATATTTATGTATGTAAATATGTATGTATGTAAATAAATTAAATATGTATATATATATATATATATGTATGTATGTAAATTAAATATGTATGTATGTAAATATGTTGTTGTATGTAAGTAGGATTTTCCTCGCCATAAGAAATTTTCCGAATGGACCAAAGAAGAAAAAGATGGCTTACAAAAATTTGAGGCGTACAAACGACGTCAGGCACTTCGGATAAAGCAAATGATAAGTGACGGAACGTACTTTGTTACTGATTGGAAGAAAGTGGCACTCGAGACACCATTCGTCGAACGCCGAGTACCTGATTGCCTCCACCGATGGTCCTCAAAAAGACGAGAATACGGCTGGTCGTTCATTAGAAGCAACCCTAGTTCAATTGAGGGGGTTGCCGGCACGCGTGAGGAATGGGTGAGAGAAATGGAGGAAAAGTTTGAGGAACTTGCTCTTCCAGAAGTATTTAAGACTTCTTTGTAATCGCCACCGCCAAAGTGAAGTCCAGGCATGGTGGGTTCGAGTACGATCCAGAGCTGTACGCCGGGGCAACTATTTCAATCTTTGGGAGGAGTTCAAACTTCGCTTACGCGAAGTATTTTTTGTCATAAGGTGGTTATACCTTCCTAGAGGAGGACGCCGCCTAGTGTAGTTGGTTACAATAATATTTTGAGAAAAATGAATTTGTTTAACAAATATTTCATTCGTGTGCAATAATTAAAAACTATTTTTAATTGTTTGTCTAAATTCTACGTACCCTTTGATTTTGTACGACGACCCTTTATATATATTATTGTGTGTGTATGCTTAAGTTTAATTTATTGTGTGAATCTTTGATTATGTGTGTATGTATGCATGTGTTTAATTTATTACGACCCTATCTAGCTTTAATTTAATTTAATTTAATTTAATTTGACGACCGTATATATATGCGTGTATTTTCTCCGCGTACATATATATATATTTAATTAATCTGTAAAAATCTAATTTGAATGTGTCAAATATATATTTTTGTAGGAATTAAAAAATTATTATGACGACTCGAACTTGGATGATCAACGCAAAAAAGGGTGATCCAGAGTATGAGGCCGGTTTAGTTGAATTTTACGATTTCGTATCGACTCATATGGAAACTAAAGCTTCTTCTATGATTCCGTGTCCTTGTGAGAGGTGTATTAATATAAAGTATCTGAGTTTACCTTACGTTAAAATTCACCTGGAGAAGTATAAATTTAGTAATTATTACACACATTGGTATCTTCACGGGGAACCGTTAGAAGGAGACGAGGGTGGTAATAAAGTCGTCGAGCAAGCAGATGATGAGATAATAGGGGGCGAATACGATCACGTGATTGTTGACGAAATTGTTGATGACGTGGAAGTATCAGACGATACTAATAATACATCGTCCTCTGATGATGAAGTTGGGGTTGAGTTGAACGATGATGCTGTAAATTCCCCGGCCGGCGATGCTGATGCTAATACTTTCAATCACGACGATGATTATGACGCATTATTTGGGGACTTTCAGGATATATTACTAGGTGATGCAGCAAATAATTCAGTTGCACAGGAAGAACTACTGAAAAAATTGCTTGATTCTGAAACGCCTTTGTATCCCGGTTGCAAGAAATATTCAAAGTTGTCGGCGGTGGTCAAGTTGTACAATTTGAAGGGGGCAAATAATTGGAGCGATAGGGTTTTGGTGATCTACTTGAATGTTTGAGTGACATGTTTCCCGAAGGTAATGTCTTACCTAGTAGGACCTATGACGCCAAAAAATTAATAAGAGAGACGGGAATGAAATACGAGAAGATACATGCTTGTTCTAATGACTGCATATTGTACCGAAAGCAATACAAGGACTTATCTTATTGTCCGAAATGTAATGAATGGCGTTATAAGGGCAAGGAAGGAATTCCTGCGAAACTTATGTGGTATTTTTCAGTACTCCCAAGATTTACTCGAATATATGCGAATCCAGAAGATGCTCAGATGATGCTGTGGCATATGATTGGAAGAATGAGCGATGGAAAGTTAAGACACCAGGCTGACGGTGTTCAATGGAAGTCTTTCGACGAGATGTATCCAGATTTTGCGAAAGACCCTAGAAACGTACGCCTGGCACTTTCAACAGATGGAATGAACCCCCATGGAAATATGAGTAGCCAACACAGCACATGGCCGGTAGTGTTAGCTATTTATAATTTACCCCCATCTGTTTGCATGAAGCGTAAATATCTGCTGTTGACGTCTATAATTTCCGGTCCTAAACAACCTGGAAATGATATAGATGTTTACTTGGAGCCCCTTCTCGATGACCTAAAGCTGTTGTGGGATCAGGGGATACAAGTGTTTGATGCTTTTAAGAAGAAGACTTTCAATTTGAGGGCAATGCTATTGTGCACTATAACTGATTTCCCGGCTTACGGTGACCTATCTGGACATACTGTGCATGGGAAAGAGGCTTGCCCGTTATGCGGCGAGGACATCGACTCCGAATATTTGAAATGTTCTCGAAAGCATGCTTACCGTGGATTCCGCAGGTTCTTACCCCCCGATCATCGTTATCGTAGGCAACAAAAAGCGTTTAACGGGAAATCCGACCACCGTCTACCTCCTACGATTTTGAGTAGCCATGAAATTCTAGAGAAGGTTAAAGATATCGGCATAACATACGGAAAAAAGGGTTCTAAGTTGGCGACACGTGGGTACAAGAAAAAGTCAATATTCTTCGACAAACTCCCAGATCGGCGCACCGCCGGTGAGGCAATCGCTTTAGATTTCATGCACATCGAGAAGAATGTTTGTGATAACATCACAAATACCCTTTTAAATGTTCCGGGTAGGTCAAAAGACAACAAGGCTGCTAGAGATGATATGGTCGAGATGGGTATTAGACCCGAGTTAGCACCAGTAAAGAAGGGATCTCGGATTTTCTTACCCCCAAAGAAATTTCATACACTTTCGCGAAAGGAGAAAATCTCGTTTTTGGAGTGTTTAAAGGGGATTAAGGTGCCAGAGGGATACTCCTCAAACATCAATGACTGGTATCGATCACGAGGACTTGAAGTTGGCAGGGTTTAAAGTCACACGATCGTCACACTTTGATGCAACAATTCTTGCCTGCTCTTCGTTGTGTTTTACCGAAAAAGGTACGATATGCAATTACTAGATTTTGCTTCTTCTTCCACCATGTGCGACAAAGTGATTGACCCGGTGAGATCGCGACTTTACAAAAACTTCTCGTCACAACTCTTTGTCAACTTGAAATGTATTTTCCACCCTCCTTTTTCACTATCATGGTCCATCCGACCGCTCACTTAGTCGTGGAGGTGGAGTATCTTGGTCCTGTATACCGAGATATCGATGATCCGCTTGAGAGATTGATGAAAGTTTACAAGGGTTACTCTAACCGCTACCGGCCCGTAAGGTTCAATCGCCGAGCGCGTGCAATAATCGATGAAGCTCTATCGTATTGTTATGACCATCTTTCAAGAAATGAGTTAGTTGGTGTTCCTAAGCATCGCCACGTTGGATCGGATGAAAGGAAAGGGGATCGAGGACGTGTCCGTAAGGATATGAGCCGTGAAATGTTGCATACAAATTTCACACATACGTTTCTCCATAATGACGATGATGTCCAACCGCTCATTGATCAACACCGAATCGAAATTAAAGCCGCCACCCAACTAAAAGCGAGATGTGGATTGCGAATGAGCAGAATCGGACTTTCACCAATGGTTTACAGTAATATGCGTTAGACCAGGCATATGATGAAGAAGAGGACGGAATCATTTCGCCGAATGTTGCGCTCTCGCCTCTAGGTCCAAACACTCAAGCAACTTTTTACACAAAGGTTATGCTATTAACGGACATACCTTTTATACCAGCCAACAAGATGAGTCAAGTACTACTCAAAACAGTGGTGTATGCGTGGAAGCGGAGGCAATGCACTTTGCTAGTTCTAAAGACAAACGGCCTGTGTGGGGTAAAATGCACTACTATGGAGTCGTCGAAGAAATCATGGTATTAGATTATGATGATTTTCAGATTCCTTTATTCCGCTGCAAGTGGGTTGACAACAACAACGGTGTGCGTAAAGACGATTTAGGTTTTACGTTGGTCAACCTTGAAAAAACCGGTAGTAAACAAGATCCTTACATTATGGCTTCACAAGCTAAGCAGGTCTTCTATGTTGTTGATCCTAGCGATAAGAAATGGTCAATTGTTCTATCTACACGTAGTAGAAATGCTAATAGAGGTGATGACGATGAGTTTGAAGAAGTTGTTTTTGAGGGAATGGATCGTCAGACAAGGCCTCAAATCGATGATGATGACCAAGACGAAACAATTACGAGCCATTATGTACGAGACGACCATGACGAAGGAATATGGATCAATGAAGATACTACCGGTCCATCCAGCAAGAAACGTCTTCGATCTTGAGTTGTTTAATTAGTGTTTTCGTTGTAGTTTTTAATTCTTGGATTATTATTGTATGTATCGTACTTTTTTTTACTAATAAACGATGTAAAATAATTGGAGATCGATTATTATTATTATTAATTACAATATAATTTCAATTGATGGCCAATTACTAAAATAATTATTAAATAATCCAACAATTATACAAATTGATTTCAAAATTAATGTATATATGTAAAAAAAAAAAAAAAAAAAAAAAACTAAACAAAACGGTTTTCTTTTATATACTCATATAATTCTTATCCTCATAATTTATTTGCATATATTTTCTTAAATAAGCTAACACTATACTATTTCCCATATATTTAAATTTACAAAAATTGTTTAAAAAAAAAAAAATATCAAAAGAAACGCATTTTTCCAAAACCGTTTTTAAAAACAACCGAATAAAACGGTTTTTTGTTAATAACCGTTTTATTTGATGTTTTTTTTGGTTTTTTTTAAAACTTATTCTTATTCTAATTATAATTCTTATACTAATTCTAATTAAATTAATAGTATATAAATTTGAGTATATAAACAATATATATCCTTATATTTTTTAATTGTAAATATAATTATTTCCTACTTTATAATAGCCTAATATATATATAACGATCTCTTTACTTATATTAATACTAATTTTACCTAATTTAAATTCAATTATTCTAATTCTTATATACTCATATAATTCTTATCCTCATATATATAATCATATAATTATTCTAATACTTTATGAATATGATCTTTTATATATTTACAAAAATTATATACTCATATAATTTATTTGCATATATTTTCTTAAATAAGCTAACACTATACTATTTCCCATATATTTAAATTTACAAAAATTGTTTAAAAAAAAAAAATTATCAAAAGAAACGCATTTTTCCAAAACCGTTTTTAAAAACAACCAAATAAAACGGTTTTTTGTTAATAACCGTTTTATTTGATGTTTTTTTTTGTTTTTTTTTTTAAAACTTATTCTTATTCTAATTATAATTCTTATACTAATTCTAATTAAATTAATAGTATATAAATTTGAGTATATAAACAATATATATCCTTATATTTTTTAATTGTAAATATAATTATTTCCTACTTTATAATAAATATATATCCTTATATTTTTTTAATTGTAAATATGATCTCTTTCCTTATATTAATACTAATTTTACCTAAATTCAATTATTCTAATTCTTATATACTCATATAATTCTTATCCTCATATATATACTCATATAATTATTCTAATACTTTATGAAGATGATATTTTATATATTTACAAAAATTATTTAAAAAAAAAATACCAAAAGAAACGGTTTTTACTTATAAACCGTGTTCAAAAATAATAAAAAAAACGGTTTTTATATTATAAACCGTTTTAAAAATAATAAAAAAAACGGTTTTTTATCTTATAAACCGTTTTAAAAAGTTTATTTTAGAGAAAATTAAAGTTCGCGCTCAATATTTTTTTTACGTAGGAAGTTTAAAGGTTTTTTTTTTTTTCGTGGATCTTTGTATTCTCTTTCAATTATCCTTCTCTTTCAATTATACTGATCTTTCTATTCTCTTTCATTGTACTTCATTCTCTTTAGTTTTAAAAAAAAAAAAAAAAAAAGTCTCCCTAATTTATACTCTTTTAGTTTAATATACTCCATTCTCCTTCATATTCTTTTAGTTTAAAATCGTCTTACTGCCCTAATTTATATTGCTTAATAAGAGGTTCGTTTTTCACTTTTATACCCTAATTTACATTGTTTAATTGATGTTGTTGTTGAATTTCTTCATTTTTTTTGTTTTTATGTACGTGTTTGTTGTTTAATTGTTGATGTTCTTGTTTTATTATTGATGTTTTTGTCGTGCATGTTGGTTTAACTAGTATTGTTGTTGTTGTTGTTGTTGTCGTGTTGCTGTTGTTGTTGTTGTTGTCATTGTTGTTGTACGTGTTGCTGTTGTTGTTGTTGTCATTGTTGTCGTGTTGTTGCATTGTATCGTGTTTCTGTTTTTGTTGTTGTTGCTTAGGGTTTAAGTACTATTGTTACGTTGTAGTTGTTGTTGTTGCTTAGGGTTTTGTTAAATTACGGAGTAATACGGAGTAATGAGTTGTATGTTAAATTACGGAGTAATACGGAGCAATGTTATAGTTAGTGTTTAGGGTATTGTTACGTTATAGTTGTTGTTGCTTTGGGTTTTGTTAAATTACGGAGTAATGAGTTGTATGTTGTAATACGGAGTAATGTTATGTAACATGTTGTAATACGGAGTAATGCGGAGTAATGAGTTATGTAACTAGTTATGCGGCCCGTGAAATTCACGGGACGGCTCAATGGAGAGTAGATCGTCTATCCTATTTAGTGTCACATTACTTGAGATTTATTATCATATATAGTAATGAGACACTAAATGAGACATGAAAATGGAACATAAAATCTGCTCTCGGCTTAATGTCCTTTTTGAGTTGTGGTTTGTTTAATGCTCTTGTTTGATGAGTTTATAGCGTGCGTTTTGCCGAAACTTTTCAGAAGTTAATGTTTAAATCTATTAATATTTGATTGTTGATTTGTCAAAACATTGGAAGTTTAAAGCTACAAATAAGGGAAAAAAAGTGTTCTGACAATGTTCATAAATATATTTACAATTGATCATAGCAATGACTCATGAAGATTTGCAATGAGTACAATTTTACATGGATTATCTCATCATAGACAAACACGAGTTGTGTTACAATAAGAATTTAATCATCTAATTTCTTTAAAATATGGTAGTTTGGTCATGTACTCATGTATGTTTAAATAGTTTTTTTTTTTTTTTTTTTTGGTTTCCCACCCGATATCTGAGCCTATTTGGGCCGACTAATTTGGTTTCGGAGCGTGTCCCGGGGTTAAGATTTTAAACTCCTCCCAACGGACTTGCGGGGGATCGAACTGCAGTTCTCCCTACCAAGTCTAGCCCCTAACACCACTAGACCAAGACCTCATTGGTATGTATGTTTAAATAGTGAAGTAGGTATTTGATCATCTAATTTCTTTAAAATACTTCAAATTTTAAAATAAATATATAACTACAGATCCAAGTAAAACAGTTTTGCACAAATTTTTTTTTTTTTGTTAAAACTCATAAAACCAGAAGGAAAAGAAACTTAACAAATTATCGACAAAGGAAAAAAAAGAATCGAAAACTGGAGAAGCTACGCAAAGGGAAAAGGGCAATATATTTATAATACAGTACTTCCTCAATCTTTTTGTTTATCATTTTGATGCACATATAAAAGACCTTACAAGCTTACAGCACACCTATAAATAAAAGCAAAAAGCACCTACATCAAATGCAATCGTAAGGTACTTGAATTTCAATGCTTGAACTGGGTAGATCCTCCTAAGTTCGAACCTTTGCACTCTCGATCATCGTCTCCTTGATTGTCTCACTTCAACCCCGGAAATAACTTTGCTTGTCTTCCTTAACCTTCTCAATCAGTTCAATTCTATAGCTGAAAGTACACGGACATAAATAACTAAATGTATAAATTGCTCATATATTAGGTCATATGCAAACGGGAAAATGCATTCCTGAAAGATAAGTGGATAGAAAAAGTTATGTTGCCAAGAACCGTCGAGTTCTATATATCCTTGAAATTCGTCCATTTAAAATCGGTAAACGTACAAATAGGGAGTTTCTTGAACTATCAAATGTTACACAGTACGATACTTTTAAAACAAAGTGTTTTTTTTAATAGTACGTCTGTAAATTAATCAACGTACTCTTTTTTTTTCCATCTAATTCGTTTTGTTGTGTGGCTGCTTAATCGCATTTCAGATGGAAACTGTACAGAGGTGACTGATAAATTGTCGTTTTCTTACAAGATAAGATTTTAGTGCCTTCTCCAGTTACTCTGCCTACTGGGAAATCAATCAATCATGGACTAACCATGTAATTTGGCTATCTAAATGCATTAGCTCAACTCGAAGTTAAAGGTTCTCATTATTGACAGGCATGAATGTTCTCTTATGTACGAAGATTGATTAATCAGCATCCTGGAAGACGCGATTAACAACAATGAAGACATACGTAGATAAAGGCTACGGAGTATTAGGCAGGATTATCAAGTTCCATTGGTGCAACGAAGACAATTTAGTCATCTTGTTAACTTTAAGATGGCAGAAGAAAAGCAAAAATCCTCTCAACTCGCGGCATATACGCAACATGATGACCCCAAAATTAACAGGACAATAATACACAAATTGTTACAAAAGAACATAAATAATGAAAACAATTGGAAGATTCACTGTCGGCAACAAAGCAGATGGTGCGGGAGATGAGTTCACATGACGTTGTTTCTTGTAAGCATCACCTATATTCGCCAGTAAATACCAGACACTACACAAAAGCGATAAAAATTACAAATGAAAATGTCAAAATTTATCGAGGAGATCAAATAATCTCGTAAATAGATAAGTTCACGGATGCGCACAAGACTATCATCTGCTGACACCATTGGATTTGTTCGTCTCAGATTATCGTATAGAAAACATATTCTTTAACCTAGTTAAATTGCATAGGGGATTAGCCGGGGAGAGAAGGGAGATGAAATCATTAAGAAAAAACGAATGTACCTGTACTTCGTTAGCAGTACCATACACCAATTCCTCATGCTCAATTAGGCGTTGATGAAGAGTACGATAGTGTTCCATATCAAAATTTACGACTGGTTCAGTCTCAATTTCCAGTCCTCCAAGTTTCGTAACAACATAGGAGGCCATAATCTGTCCGAAAATTGCTGGTACGGACCCTAAAACAGGTATTATGCGAACCCTAAATCCTGGTACAACCTGGCAAGGACACAAATTCCGCCACATCCATGAATAGTTAGATTGGTCACGTAAATTGTTTGCAAATATGAGAAGTTAATTATTTACTATGAGTACAATGTTATTAACATCATGAACAAACTCTTACCTGGTAATCTGACGGATTTTCTTCTTCTCCACTCAAACCTTTAAAAGGAAGCAACTTGACTTTCGGCTTTTCCAAGGAAAAAACCACAGGGATTCCCCCTTCAATGCCATGATCTCTTTTCAACCGATGTCTAACCTGGAGAAGAGAACGTGCGTTAAAAAAACGCTTGAAATCAGATGATGATTGGCACTTTACCAAAGCATGTTAAAAAAAAAACTATTTTGCAGTATGTCTTTTAAAGCTAAGTGCAAGATCAAGAGAAGTGTTATTGTAAAGAGACTTAAGGAAAAAGTAGTACTGACCGGGAAAGTGGATCATTTGTTGATTCCTTCAAATCGGCAATACGAATTCGAGTTGGATCAGCCCGTGCACCAGCTCTTGTTGCACAAAGCACCTTCAAACCTCTACGCACACATGCAGCAAGCAATGACACCTATATCATAAATATGCCGAGCAATTAAGGTTATATGATCAACCGTCAACTATACTAAGATAGTCACGTATATCTATTTCATATAGAAGAAAGTCACGTACATCTCTTTTATCTTCTAAGATAAAGAATTCCAATGACTAAAAAAAGTTCTTAGTATCCACATCGAAATAGTTGAGAAAGAGTACGCATTCATGTATCAAATACCTTTGTATCTATGTTGTCAATGCAATCCAAAACAAAATCTGGGTTGCCTGACAAAATCTTTTGTTCTGACGATGCATCATACGAAACTACTTGTGCATCAACCTGGCACTCGGGAAAGATTTTCGAGAAGTGTTTCTTGAGGCATAGAGCTTTTGGCATACCAACATCCTCTCTTGTTGCAACAGCATGTCGATTAAGTGACGAAAGTGAAACCTTGCAAAATCATGGCACGGATATCAGTGGTGATAGATGGTATCCAATTCAAAGCAAAATAAACATTTCGTTCTCCAACTTTTCAGCCCCAAAATTGTATTGGCTCCACCAATATATGCGGAAAGCGTAGTTCTCAAGGAGAGAAAGCATACTCTAGGAGCAGTGTAGGTTATTAACAAATGAACGATAATAAAAAATGTCCATGTTTAAAGTTTTATTCTCTAAATACAACGAAGAATTTATAGAAAGCAAAAACCTGGTCAAAATCCACGAGAAATAGCCTCCCTACTCCAGATCTCAAAAGTATAGAAGCAGCATGACTACCAACGCCTCCGAGGCCAATAACAACAACATAAGATCCCGTAACGTTCTTTTGGCAATCTAGACCAAAAAACTGAATGTTCCTGAAGCGCCAAGCAAACCGAAATGAGAATGGATGAATTAATATTCACACAATCACACTAATAAAACCCCTTTCTAATAGGTAATTAGAAGTGTGCTCCATAACAGATGAACTTGTTAGAATTAATCACGGATTTAGCTACAGAGTATATATATCCAGGTGAACACACGCAGATATTTCTTAGACAAGTATTCTTTTAAGGAGGTTAACTACCTGGTCAGCTGTTCAGAGACAATTTCATCTTTTAAAAGGTCTGGAGATTCTTGAGTGTCCATCTTACGAGTTATGAATTGATTGATTGCAGAGAAATCATGAAATTGCTTGGCTTCTGCGGCTGCCCATGTTGGCCAAATAATCACCTTTTAACATCACACACACACACACACACACACACACACACACACACACAAAACAGTTAAGACAATCATCACACATAGGAAGTGACAGTTGCGCTGACAAGAAAACAGAAACGCCTACAATGGAAAGCAGGTCAGCAACACATCGAAATTAGCAAAAGAAAGCATATATACGCCCTTTACTATACGATGGAACAGAACGTATTACTTGATCATAAAATGCTTTTTGCCTATCTACCCCCGACTTACATTAATATTTCCTGAACTACCTAACTAAACCGCCCAACTTAGCCACTTCCTAAACCCTACACCACCTATATAAACACTCCCTAAACCACCAACCAACTAATTAAACTATTCCCTAAACCCTCCACCACATCACTCACTCATTTTTCACTTATATGACAAAATTGGTAGATATCAACAAAGCTTACGTAATAAGCTTATAACGTAACTCACATGCTAATTTACACCTACAGATACTATCATTGCTTTTATATGATAAAAGTGAATACGAAACCTCACCAGTGCAGTAGGTAACCTCAATTTCAAACAAATTTTACACGTAAACTCACAGACAATATAATTCAACCTTACATGTGCATACGAGATGAACGGCACAAAAAATTCGGCGACAAAGAAGTCATGAGAGTAGTACGCAAAGAAGACAAATCGATGGCGAAGAATGACATCAAAGAAGTCGCGACAACAATATGCAGCAACACCAGCAGTAATAAAACACAGAAGCAGGATGCAACAAAAGTCACCTGGCAGGAATACGATTGAGCTTATTGGCATCCTCGTTCTCCTTGGTAAACTCTCCAGTGGCACGTTTAAGATCGTGTCAAACCTCGTCTTCTAGTTGCAGCTGGCTCATACCCTTGAAAACAGAGAAACGGTTAGTAGAGAACACATTTAAAAATAATTTAGAATGACAAGACTACACTACTCTACCGCTATACTCTAGAAAGAAGGGGTACCAAATTAACAACCATACACAATGGTAGTCGAAGGTGTGAAAATTTTGTTCATTTTTTCTTGATATCTCTAAGTAATAGTAGGCTTAGAGTTTAACACGAAAATAATCTTACCTAAACATAAAATAATATGAGAATCCCGACTGTTACCACAAACCAAAACAGTCATAAAAGCTAGTAATAGGTTATGGTCATTCAGATATAACAATAAGAAATTGAATCGAATGAGCAAAACAATAGTCATTAATCAATAAAAATATAACTCAAATCATTAGAATGCCAACGAACCTTCCTGCTCTTTAAATGGTAGAAATCGATAAGATCATCAGGCTGTGCGTGAGAGTTCTGGGCTTTCGCCTCCCTCTCCTCGGCTTCACGATATTGCTTGTCTGTAAGCATGTTAACAAAGCTTTCCCTGCACCAGTGAAGCCAAATCTTCCTGGCTACATTTCCACTGTTGCACAGAAGTCTGAATGTGTCTGATGCAAAGAATAATTCTATCATAAGAGTCATCGTAAATATGATCTGGAAGGACAGGGGACTTCCCCAATTGAATCATGGATACCATGTAAAACAACGCATTAGTCGTTGTTCGCTTACTTCAGCTTTTGATGGCTGAACCTCTTCCAACCTAAGAACAAGCTTCGTCAAAGTGCATGCGACAACAGCGCCAAGGAAGAAGTCGTCGGAGAGCAGCAGAGACCGCAGGTTTCCTTGAGCAGCCAAAAACCACCGATTTCACCATTAAAAACTCAATCACACATTTTCTAAGTGATTTCACTGATATATTATCTGAACAAATCATCAAACCCTAAAACTAATTTCAGCATCTAAAACTCAATACGCCTCAAAGTACTTCCGAAATTCAATCATTTCACTCGAATCACAATGCAAATCAAAATAACCGCGTCAAAATAACTCAATCACAAGATATCTCCATGATTTTAACTATATATCACCTGATCAAACACCATTCAATACTACACACAAATTACCAAACAAAATCACCAATTCCAAAATCTAACACTCAATTACACCACAAAGTACATCCTAAATCCAATCACTTAACTCAATCATCAACATAGACGAAAATGAAACCCTAATTCGATAAATTGAAGCTAAATTTCAGCTAGATCTAACAATTCTCCATATGAAACATAAAATTAGATTCAAAAATCATCGATCTACGGTACAATCAAGATGAAATACGATAAAGAGAGAGAGACGAACCTGTAGTGCGTTGAACGAAGATGTAAATCGCCGGAAAGATGATCGAAATAAATACTATCATAATTCATAAGAACCTTGATGTCCTACGTGCTCCTCCTTTTGATTTCTCCACTTCTCTTTTTTTTTTTTCCTTGATTTGGAAATTAAATGTCAAAAAGTTTGAATGAAAGTCTTTTGGAATTCTCAAGAACGAAATGCAGGAGTGAGACCAGACGAGTCAATTTGATGCGTTGATGAGTTGGCAAAGAATCTGACGTGGCAGCATGAGGAAAGATCTAGTAGTGATTTTGGGGTAATTGTTAAAAAATATTGAGTTTTAATAGTTATATATAGATATATAGATATATAGATATGTTATGTATGTTGTAATATGGAGTAATGAGTTGTGTAATGCGAAGTAATTAATACGGAGTAATGAGTTGTATATTGTAATACGGAGTAATGCTATGTTATATGTTTGCACGTTGTATGTTGTAGGTTGTATGTTGTATGTTATGGAGTAATAAGGCGTAAAACAAGTAATACGGAGTAATTTCAGATTTGGCAGATTTGTGCACTTGTGGTATAAAATAGTTTTAAAAATCGAAATGATCTCATTTTGGTTTGAAATTGTTTGAGGATAAACTAAGGCCCCTATAGGAAGTCTCTGCAAAAAATTAAGTCGAAATTCAAAGGATAAGTTACTGAAAAAAATCTGGACATATCAATCCGTTTAGAAAAGGCAGTTTAAAGTGATTTCACGAAAATGGCTCTATAGGATGATTTGTTAAGAGTTAGGGCTCGTGCTTTGGAGGGTATACTCTAGGCTCATAGTTCTACAACTTTTATTTTATAAGAAACCATCAGTTTGGTGCAGAAGTTTGAGAAAACATTAATCAAAGTGAACCCTTTTTTCTGAAAATTAATTTAGCTGAAATTTGTTACGAGATAAATTTGTTTAAAATATCAAAACACTCAAGTAACGTGATTTAAATATTTATATGCATCCTTGAGACTTTTATAATGATAGTACGAAATGTGATTTGTTTATTGTACGTGCAGGTTGCTATGGACTCGACCGGTAAACGAAAAAGAGACGACAGTGATAAACCAAAAAAACGTCGAGGTAGAGGACGTTCAGTACAACCGGAGGCAACAAAAGCCATTCTTGAAGGCAAACCGCTTCCACTAACATGGAACGAGGAATTAGGAGTGCCAAATGGTGATTTGCGTCATAAGTTTTCTTCTTGGATCGGGATTGTAACAAGACAGTGGGTTCCTCTCGACATACAAAATATAAAGAGATTGAATCCCAAAGTGAGGGAGCAAATTCTTTCACTGTTCAGGGTATATATTCATTGGTTAATTACTTCTAATAATATTGAAATTAAACAAACAAGCGTACACTAACTTTAATTTGTTTTATATTATTTCGTTATTTATCTGCAGAGAGCATACAATGTTCCCGAAAAATACGAACATTATTGTATGGACAAGGTATCTGATTTAGCCCGATCGTGGAGGAGTACTGTCTATAAAAAATACTTGCTCGACCCGGAGACGGGAGAAGAAATAGATCCGCCGAAACCACCGGAAGATTGCCCATTTATCAAACCGCAAGTGTGGGAGAACTATAAAAAACAACGTTTCAGCGAAGAGTTTAAGGTTTTATATATATATATATGTATATATAAGTTAATTAATTAATTAATTCACAAGCATGCATATATTTATTATATTTTTTTTGGTTATGATATTTTTAAGGCCTTGAGGGAGACGAACAAAAGAAACATTGCGAAAAAAGAATATCATCACAACACCGGTCGCAACGGTTTTTTGGAGCTCGCCGAGGAACATGTAAGACTTATATATATTTGTATATATACAAAGTTATATATATCTTCTTTATAATTTAATTTTATATTGTAAAGCGACCTTAGCTTTAATTTATACAAGTATTATATAATAAACTTACTTGTTCTTTTTTCTATGAATGTGTAGGCAGAAAGGGATGAAGACGGCGTAATAATTAATCGACATGAATTATGGAAACTAGGTCACACCCCAAATCCAAGAAAATTTGATGAACCAACTCAAAGGGCGAGACAACATTGTACGTACTACTCTTTTATTCACGCATACACCTTAGTCATTATTTATTAATTTTTAATTATCATCGTGTTAAATTATAATATTTGAATGTCGATTTTTTCTATCAATAGGATAAATGTGTCGAGAAGGTCAAAGAAGGGTCATGGAAACTCAAGGCGTGAAATGACATTCTAGCCGAGGCAATTCAAAAACCCGATCACGACGGCCGTGTGTTAGGCATGCCACCCATGTTGGAAAAACCAAGGTTTTCGGAGAGCTCCTAACACCAACGGCAAGTAGCACTAATGATCGTGAAATGGTAAACTAATTAAATTGTTAGTTCTTAGTTAATTTAAATGATGACGACGACTATCTAAATTAAATTGTTAGCTCTTAGTTCTTATTGAATTGTATATAATGTATTTGTTGCAGCTGAAAATGATGGCCAGGATGATGAAGAAAATAACCAGTGGTGGTACTCACTACGAGGAACTTAAAACGATTGATGAAGTTTTATGATTTACGAGAAAACGGCGGACGATCAAATGACGTCTAAGGAAGGAGACGGTGACGATGAGGTAATTAAATAACTTAATAAGTTATATTTTTATTGGATATATATTTTATTTATTAATTAATAAAGTGTTATATATACGTAATTAACTAAACTAACACACGTATATATTGAATAAATAAATAAAATTAAGGGCGGCAAGACAAATACCGGGCAACAAGAAGAAGAAGACGGGGTCGATAAAATTGATGAGGTCGATAAAATTGATGAGGTAAATAAAGTGTTTTTGATGTTGTTGTCGTCATTGTATTGTTGTTGTTGTTAATGGTTATTGTGCAATACAAGTAGAATCAACTTAATTCCGATTTTGGCAGATTTGTGCACTCGTGGAATAAAATAGTTTTAAAAATCGAAATGATCTAATTTTGGTATGAAATTTTTTGAGGATATAATAAGCCCCCTATACTAAGTCTCTGTAAAAAATTAAGTCAAAATTCAAAGGATAAGTTACTGAAAAAAATCTGGAGATATCAATTCGTTCCGAAAAGGCAGTTTAGAGTGATTTCACGAAAACGGCTCTACAGGATGATTTGTTAAGAGTTAGGACTCGTGCTTTGGAGGGTATACTCTAGGCTCATAGTTCTACAACTTTTATTTTATAAGAAACCATCAGTTTAGTACAGAAATTTGAGAAAACGTTACTCAAAGTGAACCCATTTTTCTGAAAAATAATTTAGCTGAATTTTGTTTCTATATAAATTTGATTAAAATATATATATTGTTTATTAAATTTATATTGAGTATTGATTATAATTGGTATGGAATTTGGATGAAGGTAAATGAAGATCGGTCCCGTAAGGGGAAATTCGAAACGCCGAAACAGACTATACAGATCTTTGGCACGGTAGCATTTTAATGTTAAATAACTAATGTTTCTATTTATTATAAAATTTTCAGTTATATTCTTAGTAATTGTAAATAATTTATGTTTAAAAATGTAGGGTGGAGAAAATTACATTTGCGCACTCAATCACCCAGACCTGCCGACAAACCCTATTAAACGTGAAAATCAGGTTGCGATCGGAAATGCGTGATTTCACGGGACACTGGCCGAGACAATGACTGCTCACAACGCCCTCTCCTAGCTAATCACTTAAAAGTCGAAATCAAGAAGGTCTTAAATAACTTTGGAGGTGTTCACTGGTTCCTGCTAGCACCGAGTTGCTCACGGTAGAGAGTGCCGTAGGTTCCTTTGTCCAATGGCCTCAAACTCATGTTGTGCCTGCGGCGAGGAGCCCTAATAAGAATAAGGGTGCCAAGAAGGTAATCTAAGCTATTTTGTTGACTCCAAATTAATATTTGTTTTTTTTTAATATATATTGAACTTTATCTTGATAATATATGAAAATTGTGTTCTATATATTGTTATAGGAAAATAATGTAAATGAGAGGAGGTTGGCGAATGACTTGCAAAAGACCAACGCCCTACAACCAAGGACAAACAAAGAATCGAGGAGGTATTTTTACTATCACTCTAATGACATAATAAATTGGTATTATATTTAATATTATCGACATAATTAATACACTTTTGCAGGTGAGTCAATCAGACATTATTGGAACGAATGAAGATTCAAATTTCAAAGAACTTAGCGAAGGCACTTTTTGATGATAAGGTTTATTATAGCTAGTTACTACTTTAGCTCAATTATATATATCGTTAATTTAATTCCTTTGTTTTGACTCCGCGTTGTATTGTTTTTTGTAGGACGTTGGGAGTATCTCGAACGTTAATGTTGCGAGTACCTCGAACGTTAATGTTGCGCCCAAATTGAGTAAGCAGATGCAGAAATTATTACCTCGTGAATATACTACCGCTAAATTTATGCAACATGTGAGTAGAACCCAAACAACGACAAAATTGTTTCAAGAAGGGTGCACTCACTATGCTGATGATAGTATGATCTCTATTAAAATCCCTAAAGAAGTCGCAAAAAATGAAATGACTTCATTTTTGAATGCACCCTTACTATTCGAATGGGCTGGCCTTGAGGAAATTGATGCTCAGCATATGATCCTTTGGATGAAGTGAGTCATTTCATTAATTAGTTGAAGGGTGCACTCACTATGTACGTTATTATTGTTGGGGTTAGTGTCCTCCACAGTTAGTGCAATAACATAAATAAATCTCTAAAGGTACACAGGGTACATTTCGTATTTAATCAGTTGATTAACGTTTATCAATAACGGTTGGCTTGCTAGATAAGTTTGACGTTATTGTCATACAGATGGCGGTGATCAACTGGTCCCTAAGAGTCACACCTAAAGGATGTGTTTGAGAAATATGATTATTTGAGAAAATGATCATATTGATGCCTTACTTAAGGACTAAACAGTTAGTTAGTGTTGTTGACTAAAAGGTTAGTCAAATGTGACTAAAATGTTAGTCAAGTGTGATGATGTTACTGACTAAAATGTTGGTCAGTGTAATGTTGGCACGGCAATTTAATACTGATTAAATAATTTTAGCTGAGACGAATTAAATGTCATTCGTGAATTGAATATAAAATGTTATATTTAATTGTCATGTATAATGCAAGCTAATTAAATATAAACCGTTATAATTAATTAGTAAATTATAAATATAAGGATATTTATAACATATTATAGTCGGTCCATACAGATGACACTATTAATAAATTGCATTATATTATAAGCTAAATTGACCAAAAACAGAAGTGTCCAGATACATAATGTTTTCTTGGTAAATAAGATAGATATTTGAGGAGATTATAATCTCCCCAAATACTACTAGTTGGCCGGCCACATAGGGATTAGGAGTAGTATATTAGCTTTCCTAATTCTACTCTAATCTATCTCTTATTAATACACAACTCTACAACACAAAACCTAAAAAAAAAGAAAGAAAAGAAAAGCAGTTTTCTCTCTAAAATTTCTAGCAAATTCAAGGGCATATTTCAACACATCTTGGGTGAGATTATTAGGAGATACCATATTTTTGGTATTGATCTTAGGCCAATTCATAAGGATTAAAAGGTTAATTCTTATTCTTTGATTATGTTATGCAATTTTGTTTTATGACTTTAAAATCTTATAAAGTTTTTCATTATAATCCTGTGAATTTTAAGGTCTATATACCGATATAAACCTACAATTATTATATAAATGCTTTACTTTTTGTTTGCTGATCGTGTAGGTACTTATTTGATAAAATCAACGAACATGCTGACATTCCTTCCCACAACTGGGGTTTTATGAGCCCGTACATGTTGTCAATGGAAGTTGGACATGAAAGTGAAGAAGACCGAGTCAAACACATGGCCGAACAGCTGATGAAAAGCAAGAAAATAATCTTCGCCCCTTATAATGAAAATGCGTAAGTATATATATGATTCTATTATTAGAATTAAAAGTTCATGACGATTGGCGATACTGTTGAGTTTATTTCTTATATATGTGTTGTATATGTAGAAAACATTGGGTATTGACGGCATTTTGTGATGAAACGAAAAGAGTGTATTGGTACGATTCAATTGGTGGAAACCCGACAGACATATTTAAAAAGTTGGCGAATCTGTAAGTTAATTTAAATCACATGCATTGTAGTAATTTTTTGACTTTATTATTAATATTTTTATTTTATCGACATTGTTTACTCATTATTAACTAATATTTGTAATTTTTTAGTGCTTTTGCCAGGAGAAGGTCTCTTGATCCGTTGGCGCAAGTCATGGAATCCGATACTAGCCCTACATTTATAACCGTGAGCGATGTATGTTAATTATAATTAATCATATCATATATAATATATATATATATATAAAGTGTCAAGTATTTTATTAATAACTTGAATAATTATATTGAATGTTTGTTACTATGTTAATATTTTAGGTTCCTCGACAACCCGATGACAAACAATGTGGATATTATGTTTGTCGGATTATGTATGAGATGATAACCCGTAATTTAGCGGCAAAGATGACACAAAAGGTAAGTGTTAAGTTGCATTATTAACTTTA
Organism: Dianthus caryophyllus; assembly: GCA_023091065.1. Classification (NCBI taxonomy): domain Eukaryota; kingdom Viridiplantae; phylum Streptophyta; class Magnoliopsida; order Caryophyllales; family Caryophyllaceae; genus Dianthus; species Dianthus caryophyllus. The sequence continues at coordinate 34,499,520 of CM041524.1, read as the reverse complement.
AGCTCAAAAATTAACGGTTTTTTTTATATTATCATTGCTTTATGTACGTCTGATTCCTTATATATGTTTTTTTTTTTTTGTAGTACGCATTTACTAGGAGAAACGCAAAAACATACACGAATTCTGAAATTGACGAAATTCGTGATTTATGGGCAAAATATGTGCTTGAACATCCCCCTGATGAACCCGAGGTGTAGCTAATAATGAGGTATTGCATGTGCACGGTGTATATTGAATGTTGTAAATTGAGTTTTGTTGAAAACTTGGCTTAATGGGAATGTATTGTTTTGCATAAATTATTGTATGTTGTGGATTTTGTTTTGTGCAGCAATAATATTTTGTATCGTCGTTTAGACGGGAAATAATAAATTTTAAATTTATTAAAATAAAAATAAAATAAACATAAAAAACGGTTTTTTAAAAACAACCGTTTTAAAAAAAATTAAACAAAAAAACGGTTATTTTAATAAAAGCGTTATATATTAATAAATAAAAATAAAAAATAAATCGATATTTTACTAGAAAAAAAATTATAAATAACGGTTATTATCTAAAAAACCGTTTTATTTATTTTATTTTAAATAACGGTTATATATAAAAACCCGTGAAGCAGTTCATAATAAATTATTTTTTTATTTTTATTTTGTTATATTATAAAGATAATATATTTTGTGTTACTGTGAAGCAGTTCATAATAAATGTGATACCTAATATTTTAAAGAAGTTTAAAATATTTTTGTGATCTAATTTATGTTATACTGATAATATAAATTATTTCTTTTGGATTATGTTTTGATTAAGATATTATGAACAATTAAGGAATTGTTGCATAATTATAATCATTTAAAAGAGGTGGTTTGGATATTTTAATCAATTGTATGCATTGATTTTATATTTTGTTTAGTTGATGCTATTTTTGTGAATGAATGTTTTGAATGGTTTATTTTACGCATTAATTATGTACAAAAGGTTGTAATTTACTAGTGTGGCCTTAGAAGATTGTGTTTTCGTAATGAAGGAAACACAATTTTGGTTGTATTTTTGAGATCTCGAATCTCCCATCTTGTAATATTTTATTTTTTGGCATATTTTGAATTAGAATGTAAATAGGTTTATTTTGTAATTCAAAATGTAATTTTGAGAAGATTCAAGATGGACTCCCACTTAAAGCCCAAGATGAAGAATGAAGACAGCTTTAGGGTCCATGGATGGATTCCAAATTGTAATATGTCTTTATTTTCATAGGGATAGGCCACACTAGGTGTTTTTTTTTCCGCTTTTATGCGTTTTCTTTACCGTTTTGCATTGCATACACGTTAGATAGTAGCATCATATTCCGCCTAAACTAAACCAAACCACCTAATATGCATGAAAATGGATCATTTAGTTGCATTTTTTATCATGGACATACGGATGTCATTCGTTTAGGGCTATCACCTCGATATAATCATTCTCGAAAATACTAGATATTTGTTCACTTAAAATGAATTAAAATGAGATGATGGGACCTTCCTCTATTTATAAAATTGAGATTAGTCTTTATGGGAAAAGCATACTATGAGCCCCTTCTTCGTCGGTAGGCATGTAGGACCTTACTCTCCACATGACCCCTTCTACGTTGGGTAAGTAGTATGCGTTGACCTATTTTACCTCAACACTATAGTTCGAGTAATATCTCGTAGTTATGGTGGACTAATAGATAGGATTTACTGTAATCTATCGACCAAGAATTCTAACAGTAGAATTAGCCAAAAGGTTGGCTTATCAATTTAAAGAAATTGAGTCTTGGGATCACTTATATAATTCTCGAGGGAGGTCGATTATATGAGTGCGCGAGTCATTGCATTAAATCGTTATTGCTACGACTTAAACCTTTAAAACGATGTTTTCTTATCTTCTCGCTTCTTCTCTCTTTTCACAAAGATTTAATTCGTTATATACAGATATAACTACTATAACAAATGGTCAGACGCATGCAGACGAACCAATGCCAAGTGCCACACTAACACGCGAATCATGGCTTAGAATTTTCATGGACAGCATAAATCAGTCCACACGACTGAAGAGTGATGGGTCCAATTTTTCTGATTGGGAGGCCGCATTACGGAATGCCGCCATTGCTGACGGTAAGCTCAAGTACTTGACTGAGCCACTGCCGACTAAACCAGCTCCCGATGCAGGAGCAGATGAAGTCTATCTTTATAATGATTTCATGATGGAGGCGGGTGCGATACAGAACGTACTCATCTATTCAATGGAATCCAATTTACAAAGACGATTCATCACCCAAGGTGCAAACAAGATTTTCACCACCCTAACCAAAGAGTTCTCGAAAGCACCGAGAATCAAGAGTTACGAGTATACCACTCGTTTCTTTGAAGCGAGACTCCAGAAGGGCCAACCGGTTGGTCCACACCTTCTCGACATGATCGAGAACGTTGAGAAACTGGAGGAGCTTGGTTGCAAGATCGATGAGAAGATCATCGTTGATCGTGTGCTCTACTCTCTTCATGATGGGTATGCCCTCTTTAGGGCAAACTATTATATGAATGACATGCAGAAAAGTCTGCATGAGCTTCACTCACTCCTCGTACAGACGGAGAGTGATCTGAAGTTGAGTGGGAGCATGAAACAAGATATTCTCATGATAGGCAACAAGCACAAGGGCAAGGGTAAGGCTCCGGCTAACCTAACTGTAGGAAAGCCAAAGTTTAAAAAGCCAGTGATTGCGAAGAGTGGGCCTAGTGAGTCTAGCGGTAGCTCACAAGGCAAGGAAAAAGCAAAGCAAAACATGGAGTGCCACCATTGCCACAAGTCTGGGCAATGGAGGTGGAACTGTCCCGTGTATGCTGAGGACATAAAAGCAGGCCACGTCATTTCTGTTGGTATGTCTTCTTTTATTCATATGATTGAGATTAACCATGCAAGTTTCGGAACTTGGGTACTTGATACTGGTTGTGGTTCTCATCTGTGCGAGTGGGGAATGGAGCAAGAGTTGCTGCTTCAAAGAGAACATATGTAATCCAACTCCCGAGCGGATTTGAGTTATTACTGAATAACTGTTACTATGTACCTATTTTATCCAAAACATTATTTCTGTATCCGTACTTGATAAAGATGGATTTTCGTTTTAAAGAATAATAGCTGTATTTTCTCTTTAAACGATATGATTCATGGTAAAGCAGTTTCCATGAACGGAATTTATGTTTTAGATCAAACCACGATATAATGCATGTGAGTAACAAGAAAGCAAAGGTTGATGACAAGATCAAACATATCTATGGCATTGCCGTATGGGACACATGAATGAGAAACACGTGGAAAAGCTCATTGATAATGGGACAATCGCCCCATTTGACCATGAAACTTTTGGCACAAGTGAATCATGTCTCATAAGTAAAATGTCTCGAATTTCCTTCAAAGGTGTTGGAATGCGCGCTGCTGACCTATTAGGACTCATACATACTGATGTGTGTGGACCTATGTCAATCAACGCTAGAGTTGGCTATAGGTATTTTATCACTTTCACGGACGATTTGAGTAGATATGGACATGTCTACTTGATGAAGCATAAAAGTGAGTCCTTTGACAAGTTCAAGGAATTCCAGAATAAGGTTGAGAACCAACTGGATAGAAAGATAAAAGCACTACGTTCAGATCGTGGTGGCGAATATCTTTCAACTGAGTTTGATCGACACCTGAAAGACCGCGGGATAGTAATACAATTAACTCCACCCGGAACACAACAATTGAATGGTGTGTCCGAACGCAGGAATCGAACATTACTTGATATGGTTTGATCCATGATGAGTCACACGGTTGTACCTGACTCATTATGGGGCTATGCTCTTTTGTCAGCTTCTCTTATACTAAACCGAAGTCCGACTAAAGCTGTTGACAAGACTCCATACGAGTTATGGAAGGGAACGGTCCCTAACTTGTCCTTTATTCGGGTTTGGGGGTGCGAGACTTATGTCAAGTAGTTGACACAAGGATAAGCTCGGCCCGCGATCGGTCAAGACATACTTTATTGGTTATCCAAAAGGAATGTTTGGTCATTACCTCTATTCGCCTACCGAACACCGAGTTTTTGTTGCGGCTAGTGCGAAATTCTTAGAGAAAGAGTTTCTCGAAGACAAGAGAAGTAATAGAACCTTCGATCTGTCGGAGATTCCTGAACCAACAACCGAGCAACCGATGGAGGAAACTGTTCCTTCTTCGTCTGCTGCGGTTAATGTCCCTTTGGAACCCAGAAGGTCGGGTAGACTCTCCATTCCTCCAGATCGATATATCGGTATAGTCGAGGAGAATGGGAGAGACGACGTTTTACTCCTAGAGAGTAACGAACTCGTAACCTATAAAGGTGCCATGACGTGTTTTGACTCAAAGCTTTGGCAAGAAGCCATGCAATCCGAGATGGACTCTATGTACGAGAACAATGTATGGGATCTGGTTGACTTACCTGATAAGGCTAGGCCTCTTCAGTGCAAATGTCTTTACAAGATAAAGCGATGTGTAGAAGGACAACCAGATATATACAAGGCACGACTAGTGTAACACCCCGTGTTTTATTAATACTAATTAATTATTTTAACAAAATTCTTAAATTAAAATTTATACAATTTAACTTTTATTCAATTACTTTAAAAACGCGGCTGAAAAATTTCGATTTAAATAAACTTTCTCCAATACATTTCTAATTAAACTTTCTTGATTTTATATTAACCTATATTATATTTTTATTTATAAAATACTTGTTAAACTAAAACTTCGATTCAGTTGCTTTTATTAAACTTAATATATTTGCATTTCATCTTAAAAATTATTATTAATGGAATAAAATATAATTTTATTGAAATGTATCTTACAAATAAACTAGCCGTTTGAAAATATGTGAGACCGTAATACAATTTGTAACTGACAACTTTTATACATTTTATATTTTCGAACAATAAATTTTATAGTATTAAAGTTGAAACTAAAATTTAAAACAACTAATTTAAAACATAAAATATTTTATAATATATAAAAGTTTATGTATAAGAGTAAATAAAACGGAGCAAACAAAATCAAACAGACCCACAAATACTCCTCTTATGTCGACACTTCACTCTCACCCACACATTGAGATATTATGTTGGCTTCCATCCTACACTTTGATTTTCATCCATTCATTTCACTTCCCTTTACTTTCAATCTTATCCTCTCTTTTACATACTCTTTTAACACACACAAAAATAATACAACATCAGCAAATAACCTACAAGAGCAACAACAACAATGGCGACACGACAAACATACCACAAACAACAAAAAAAACATCAACAACAACAAACAAAAACGACAACAACAACAACAATAACAACAACGACGACATAAACATCGTCACTACCGTCACCAGCCACCGTCTCCTTCCTACCACCGACGGCCGCCCCTGTTTGCTGCCACCTGAGCACCACCGTGCTCTGCCGCCTTCCCTGGCTCTCCTCTGCTCTCTTTCTCTCTCGACCACCATTAACGTACACCACCACCGAGCCGCCTGAAACCGCCCTTGCTCAGGCCACCGTCACCACCGTATGGCCACCACGGGTCCCGACGGTTGCAGCCCTGACCTCGGCCTTGCTCTGCCGCCTCCTCGACACTACCATGACCACCCTTTATCCTCTCCTCTGTTTTCGGCCGCCTCAGCAACCACCACGCAGGCCACCACCACCGGTGTTCTCCTCTGCCTTCCTCGGCCTCACTTGCTCTCCCCTGTTCTTTTACCCTCTTTTCCTTCCCTATTTCCCCTGAATTGTTCCACCGTCGCCGGAGCTCCGACCACCGGAGCCGACCTCTGACCACCGTCATAAGCCCTCACGGTGCAACCCTCCTAGTTCGGCCATCGTCGCCGTCGATGGTCACCACCATGGACCCTCTCGAGCTCCCGCTTTTCTCCCCTGTTTTCTGCCATTTCCTCGACCTCGGACCACCGCCGGGTCAAGCCACCGTGGCCCTGCTCACCGTGGCTATGCGCTGCCTTGCCGTCATATTTTTTTTTTATCGTCGGTAAGTTAAACCGTTTTCAGTCCATAAATAAGATTGTCAAATTATTTCACCTCGACATTATTACTCATTCACGTTTCTTTTTGTGCCGAGTTTGCCGGTGCGTTCAACGTCTACGATGCCGCTATTGTCAACCCGAGGGGCTGCTCTTTCTAATTTGGCTTTACTGCTAATGACTTTAGGTCACGAGTAAATGGGTTAGGACCGTTTTTATTTGGAGGCCTCAGTTCGTGTGCCTAATTTAGGTGACTCGATTCTTTCTCCAAAATCTCTAATTTCAACGTTTTGGTTTTATTTTAATTTTGTGATTCAAAGTGAGCTAGTATGCATTAGACACGTATGAGTCCCGTTTCAGTTTAATTTGATAACTTTGTATGATTCGCTATAGTATGAAATTGGGTGTTAATTTTAGTTATAATATAATGTTGAATTGAATTGTGAAATATGATATTTGTATGATTTTGTGAAATTATATTTTGGGTGAAAATGTGTTGTGAATTATTGTTGAATTATATGTAATGTTATCGTGTTAAAATTATTTGTTATGTGTAAATTAAAATATATAAAGTTTATGTATCACAAGTATAAAATAAAACTTAAAATATTACTAAAATAGCTAAAGTAAATAAATTAAACTAATATAAAATATTTATGGAAATAAAGTATTTATCGGCACTAAAAATGTTTAAATAAAACACAACTAAAAATTAAGAGTTGAATAAAAAGAGTATTAAGTTTAAATCATTATTAAATCAGTTTAAAAGTAAAAATATAATTTAAGTTTCCCGTATAAAATTTCTAAAATAAATAGTTATATAAAATGTCATTTATCACATTTAATATAAAGATTATCTTATTAAAACTATAAAGCTTACAATGAACTTAAAATACTAAATAAACATTTAGTTAAAATAATAAAAGAGAAATAAAGTACTTCAAAATATAAAGTAAACCTATGTAAAGCTTTTATTGAATAAAGTTAGAAGTTAGTATTATAAATATGGTTTAAGTAAAAGGTAAAATGTTAAGATGATAGTAATATAAAAAGATCAACTAAAATAGCTAAGTAGAAAGTTTAAGTTATAAAAAGCAGAAAAAGAAATAAAATGTAAGTGTAAGTATTATTGTATAAAAATTAGTTTCTATAATTTACTAAAGTAAAACATATAAAATTGAATACTATCACTAAAATTTGGAATACACTTTAAAGACGACTACTTCTAAATAGTTGTGTTATAAAATTTAAATGTATAGAGTTTAAGACTTTATAAATAGGTTTAAATAATTAAAGAAATAAAAGAAAAGTAAATAATTAAATATTAATAAGATATAAAAATATACTCCGTATAAAATTTCACTATTGAGTTATCATTTCACCTAAAAGAAATTTAACTAAGTGTCACTACATTTTATTTTATCAAAAAAATACTAAAATTTGTCGATTATCGTTTAAGTAATATTTTTACAAGTTAAACTAAATAGTATAACCACTAAATCGCTAAACACTTTACAATTTAAATAAAAGGAAGAAATAAATGTGAGTTACAATGAAATTCAATTATTTATATCACTAATCACTAATCACTAATCTACTTTAAATTACTTAAAGTTTAAGTGAAACTAAATCAAGCTTATAAATAAAATGAACTTTTATTAATTACTAAAATATAAACTAATAATACGTATAAGTATAAAAGTGAAATATATAATAATTCAACCTTACTTTATTTCTAATAAAAGGATATAAAGATATTTATAAAATACTAAATGTGATTAACGTGTCCAAACTTTATTTGATACATGTTGTCTTTATATAAAATGAAGTTCGACGATGTTATAATTAATAAGAATCAGAACCTTTGTTATGAATAATAAAAGAATTAATGAATTAAGTGTTGTACATTGGTGTTACCGCTTTCCTCACATGTTTAGAATAATTCTCAAGGCTACCCTTGTGAATTGACCGTTTGATGACTTCACTTTGACCGTCCACTCTAACTTGGGAACCCTTAGACTCTCTGCGGTTGTTTGGGTTGAATCCGATAATGAGCGAGGTATTCCTCATACTCGATATTCCTTCGACAACTTAGGATTTGAGTTCAAAGGCACTACCGACATGAGATTAAACCCTTCGATTATAACGTTGTATGATTAGTACTCGGTGTCTCCGCCATGTCGCGACTTTTGTTTTCGATGTTAATGAGGTAGTCAGATATGGGGACTTGGGCTCCTCCCCGAGTTGCCCAAGGCGATTTAACGATTTAAGATTGTTATTTGGCACTACGGTTTATACAGCCCTAGGGATAGGGCATCCTTGATATTTCCGTGGGCCCATATATGGTAATTGGAAAATACCAGCCCCATCCGGGGGTACCCGTCTCTGGTGATAGTCGTATTTTTCGTCGGTGATACCTTTTGAATAGCGAATACGTATGATCCTCGATTAGATGGTGTATGCATACATTAGACAAGGGATTGAATCGTCCTTATTACCTTAGATATCTCTAGCCTGTCAGCCATGTCCAAGTTATGTTGGCCCTGCTTGCCATTGGGCGCGGATGCTTATGAGGTCTGCATGATTCCGCCTTACTAACGAAGATTCATTTGTTAACGTATGATAGATTATCCATTTTGCGTTGGATATTAGGTAGTTATAATATTTGCTACTTAGTGTTTGATCTGATCTACGAGCTTGAGTAACTAGTGCACTTTGATAGGAAATTATATGGGTAATTGACTATGGAAGTACACGAGTCGCTCTATAGTCAAGACTCGTGAGTTTTATTGATATGTGATTTGAAAAGGGTCGACTATCCCTCGTGCTATATGAGATATTGCATGATTGTCCACGACTATGTATTTACTGAATTGATTACGACTTATGCATATGTCTTGATTCCTATGATTTAAGTTTTATATGTATTACGATGTTATATGAATTGAGATGATGATTAAGCTTATATATTGTGTTCTATAAATTGAAATGTTTTAAGTTTTGTTTATCATGTTGTATGAGATTTAAATATCTATATGTGAGAACTGATATTATATGCTAATTGTCCAATTTTATTGAAATAAGGTGTTGCTGGAGTTATACGCGTGTAGTGCTGCCAAGTTACTTTTAATCATAGGTTAAATAAAACCAACACTTTGGTTTAGAGGTTGTTGGTCAGAACAGTCACTTCCCGCCTCTGAGCGGGAGATCCTCCTATTTTGTGTTTTTGTCTCCGTTGCAGGCAATTCTCGAGACTCAGGATTATCGGGACGATTGGGATGTTTCATTTGTTTTATTTGAGAGATCGTAATATATTTGTATCCTATGCCATTTGAATGTAATTTAATTAACATCCGGCATGTATTAGACTTAATTAATTTTCCGCCTTAGTTTAATTAAGTCACGAAAAACCGGGTTGTTACAGTTGGTATCAAAGCTGTCTTGCGACCGTGAGTAACTTAAAGTTATCTCATCTAGCGAGACGACACCTGGGCCAGACGTACATATTGATATATATGTCAGGCATAGACTAGTAGGATCAAATAATGAATTAGAAATGCTAGATCGCTAAATAATAATCTTAGAACGCTTTAAATATGAGAATGGGTAGAAATATTAAGGATTGACCGACTGACCTAGATTTTAGAATCTTCGACCGTCATTCAACCTCGTTAGTTTTTCTTTTATTTTCTCTGTGTTGCTTACCTGCTAAGTGCTCTATGACTAATCTTTTTGACTAACTAGTCTCGTATACTAACGTTAACCAAAAATCTAGACGTATAAATCGAAGACAAGACGACAAGGGCTCAAGCACTTGCAAATGGACGCATCAAGAGTCGAACGATCTGAAGAGACGCTCTAGAACTTAAAGAATTCTATTACTTTGAAGATCTCTATAACTTTCTCAAACATCCTTATTAATTATATTATCATTTATCTCCTCCAAAAATTTTAAATCTATTTAATTTATTTTCTTCTTCTAAAGTATCCTTTTCTAATTTATACTCTATAATGATTTTATAAAATGAATTTTTATCCTTTTCACTTTCTCGCAAATATAAGACTCGAGGACAAGACCTGAAGCACATGCAGAGAGACGTATCAAGAATCACGCTATTCAAGACAATTTTCAAGACGTCGAAGCTCTCTTTAGCATTGAAGACTTCTACAACCATATCAAAATCGTTCTCTAATTATCACCTTTATTTCAACGCTTTTCAATTTTCAGATTTCCTAATCATAAAAAAAATTCCTAATCTTTAATCTATAATTGATTTTGTGTTTTTTATATTTTAAAATCCCTACTAAAAAGGAATTAACTCGATGATTTTCCAACATCGTAAAATTTTTATCTCCTTCGAAATTTCTGATTTCCTAAATCAATCAATAATTCTGAATAAATGATTTCTTAAGTGGATTTTCCTTTTCCCCCAATCTCGTAAGATGATTTCATCTTTACTTTTCAATTTCATAAACTTCTTTTTCTTCATTCTCTAAAAACCTTCGAACTTGAATTTTTCGTATTTTTAATCTCTAACAATTGTTATCAGCTTCTAAAATTTCTAACCTTGAAATCTATAATACCTACTAATTGATTTCGTAAAGATAATTTTTATTGTTCTATTTAATCTCGAAAAAAATGATTTTCATTTTCCCTTTATAATTTCGTTAACTTTTTATTCAATCTCTAAAACTTATTACCTTATTCTAAAATTTTGAACTCTTAAATTATTATATCTACGAAATACATATTAATCTCATACGATGCAATTTTGTCCGTTTTCTTCATTTTTGGTAAACTCTTTATCTTTTTATTAAATATCTTTTGAACTTGTCCTATCTATTACAATTATCTCTCTTTGATGTTTATATACATATATTATTTTCTTTTTCTTTTATATAACCCCTTATTATAAATCTCAAATTTTGTCCTAAATATGACTTATAACATTTCCATTTCACCTAATAACATTATAGTAATAATTTTTAGAAAGTGAGCTATACCAACGAGGTTATCCATAATTCTCTAAAATTTTATTTAATCATTCAACGATAACCTGAATTTCCTGAATTTCATTAAGACTCATATTTTCCTTATGATCACTATGATTTTTACATATTTTCCCTAAATGCCGTTTTTCCTAAGGCTATATATCTTATGTATGTGATCATTAAAAGTAACAATAATAATATTATATAGATACGCTTAAAATTTCTTAAGGGGGTAGGACAATAATTTTATTATATCACAATCCTAATTAAATATTAAAATTCTTTATTTCAACCTATTTTAAGGTTAACATTTAGTTTCAAATTTCAATAAATTGTTTTAATTCTTAAAACGCTTATTATTTTTATTTAAATTGATTCCGTACAAAACTTCTAGGCCCTACCTTTTTGAAAATCTCTTTCTCGCTGATTTTGAAAATGACAATGCAGCAACATTTAGATGTTAATTTAAAAAAAAAAAAAAATTATTTATATTTTAAAATTATTAAATTCTTCAATAATTCCTTTTGATAAAATCTTGCTCAATTAAAAACGATGTTTATATTCAATTTCCAAAATTCTCGACATTCCCTCTAACTGTCTCGTTTTATCTTGATCGGTTATCCACTCTATTCAAGTTTCGGGGACGAAACTTTTCTTAAGGGGGTAGGATTGTAACACCCCGTGTTTTATTTATACTAATTAATTATTTTAACAAAATTCTTAAATTAAAATTTATACAATTTAACTTTTATTCAATTACTTTAAAAACGCGGCTGAAAAATTTCGATTTAAATAAACTTTCTCCAATACATTTCTAATTAAACTTTCTTGATTTTATATTAACCTATATTATATTTTTATTTATAAAATACTTGTTAAACTAAAACTTCGATTCAGTTGCTTTTATTAAACTTAATATATTTGCATTTCATCTTAAAAATTATTATTAATGGAATAAAATATAATTTTATTGAAATGTATCTTACAAATAAACTAGCCGTTTGAAAATATGTGAGACCGTAATACAATTTGTAACTGACAACTTTTATACATTTTATATTTTCGAACAATAAATTTTATAGTATTAAAGTTGAAACTAAAATTTAAAACAACTAATTTAAAACATAAAATATTTTATAATATATAAAAGTTTATGTATAAGAGTAAATAAAACGGAGCAAACAAAATCAAATGCACTCCACAAATACTCCTCTTATGTCGACACTTCACTCTCACCCACACATTGAGATATTATGTTGGCTTCCATCCTACACTTTGATTTTCATCCATTCATTTCACTTCCCTTTACTTTCAATCTTATCCTCTCTTTTACATACTCTTTTAACACACACAAAAATAATACAACATCAGCAAATAACCTACAAGAGCAACAACAACAATGGCGACACGACAAACATACCACAAACAACAAAAAAAAACATCAACAACAACAAACAAAAACGACAACAACAACAACAATAACAACAACGACGACATAAACATCGTCACTACCGTCACCAGCCACCGTCTCCTTCCTACCACCGACGGCCGCCCCTGTTTGCTGCCACCTGAGCACCACCGTGCTCTGCCGCCTTCCCTGGCTCTCCTTTGCTCTCTTTCACTCTCGACCACCATTAACGTACACCACCACCGAGCCGCCTGAAACCGCCCTTGCTCAGGCCACCGTCACCACCGTATGGCCACCACGGGTCCCGACGGTTGCAGCCCTGACCTCGGCCTTGCTCTGCCGCCTCCTCGACACTACCATGACCACCCTTTATCCTTCCTTCGCTTTCGCCGCCAAGAACCACCACGCAGGCCACCACCACCGGTGTTCTCCTCTGCCTCCCTCGCCCTCACTTGCTCTCCCCTGTTCTTTTACCCTCTTTTCCTTCCCTATTTCCCCTGAATTGTTCCACCGTCGCCGGAGCTCCGACCACCGGAGCCGACCTCTGACCACCGTCATAAGCCCTCACGGTGCAACCCTCCTAGTTCGGCCATCGTCGCCGTCGATGGTCACCACCATGGACCCTCTCGAGCTCCCACTTTTCTCCCCTGTTTTTACGCCATTTCCTCGACCTCGGACCACCATCGGGTCAAGCCACCGTGGGTCTCGCTTCACCGTGGCGCGCTTCTGGCCATATTTTTTTATCGTCGGTAAGTTAAACCGTTTTCAGTCCATAAATAAGATTGTCAAATTATTTCACCTCGACATTATTACTCATTCACGTTTCTTTTGTGCCGAAGTTTCTTGGCATGCTCAACGTCTACGATGCCGCTTATTGTCAACCCGAGGGGTCGCTTCTTTCTAATTTGGCTTTACCGCTAATGACTTTAGGTCACGAGTAAATGGGTTAGGACCGCTTTTATTTGGAGGCCTCGGCCTGTGCCTAATTTAGGCGACTCGATTCTTTCTCCAAAATCTCTAATTTCAACGTGTTGGTTTAATTTTAATTTTGTGATTCAAAGTGAGCTAGTATGCATCAGACACGAATGAGTCCCGTTTCAGCTTAAGTTGATAACTTTGTATGATTCGCTATAGTATGAAATTGGGTGTTAATTTTAGTTATAATATAATGTTGAATTGAATTGTGAAATATGATATTTGTATGATTTTGTGAAATTATATTTTGGGTGAAAATGTGTTGTGAATTATTGTTGAATTATATGTAATGTTATCGTGTTAAAATTATTTGTTATGTGTAAATTAAAATATATAAAGTTTATGTATCACAAGTATAAAATAAAACTTAAAATATTACTAAAATAGCTAAAGTAAATAAATTAAACTAATATAAAATATTTATGGAAATAAAGTATTTATCGGCACTAAAAATGTTTAAATAAAACACAACTAAAAATTAAGAGTTGAATAAAAAGAGTATTAAGTTTAAATCATTATTAAATCAGTTTAAAAGTAAAAATATAATTTAAGTTTCCCTTATAAAATTACTAAAATAAATAGTTATATAAAATGTCATTTATCACATTTAATATAAAGATTATCTTATTAAAACTATAAAGCTTACAATGAACTTAAAATACTAAATAAACATTTAGTTAAAATAATAAAAGAGAAATAAAGTACTTCAAAATATAAAGTAAACCTATGTAAAGCTTTTATTGAATAAAGTTAGAAGTTAGTATTATAAATATGGTTTAAGTAAAAGGTAAAATGTTAAGATGATAGTAATATAAAAAGATCAACTAAAATAGCTAAGTAGAAAGTTTAAGTTATAAAAAGCAGAAAAAGAAATAAAATGTAAGTGTAAGTATTATTGTATAAAAATTAGTTTCTATAATTTACTAAAGTAAAACATATAAAATTGAATACTATCACTAAAATTTGGAATACACTTTAAAGACGACTACTTCTAAATAGTTGTGTTATAAAATTTAAATGTATAGAGTTTAAGACTTTATAAATAGGTTTAAATAATTAAAGAAATAAAAGAAAAGTAAATAATTAAATATTAATAAGATATAAAAATATACTCCGTATAAAATTTCACTATTGAGTTATCATTTCACCTAAAAGAAATTTAACTAAGTGTCACTACATTTTATTTTATCAAAAAAATACTAAAATTTGTCGATTATCGTTTAAGTAATATTTTTACAAGTTAAACTAAATAGTATAACCACTAAATCGCTAAACACTTTACAATTTAAATAAAAGGAAGAAATAAATGTGAGTTACAATGAAATTCAATTATTTATATCACTAATCACTAATCACTAATCTACTTTAAATTACTTAAAGTTTAAGTGAAACTAAATCAAGCTTATAAATAAAATGAACTTTTATTAATTACTAAAATATAACCTAATAATACATTATAAGTATAAAAGTGAAATATATAATAATTCAACCTTACTTTATTTCTAATAAAAGGATATAAAGATATTTATAAAATACTAAATGTGATTAACGTGTCCAAACTTTATTTGATACATGTTGTCTTTATATAAAATGAAGTTCGACGTTGTTATAATTAATATGAATCAGAACCTTTGTTATGAATAATAAAAGAATTAATGAATTAAGTGTTGTACATTGGTGTTACCGCTTTCCTCACATGTTTAGAATAATTCTCGCTTACCCTTGTGAATTGACCGCTTGATGACTTCACTTTGACCGTCCCACTCTAACTTGGGAACCCTTAGACTCTCATGCGGTTGTTTGGGTTGAATCCGATAATGAGCGAGTTATTCCTCATACTCGATATTCCTTCGACAACTTAGGATTTGAGTTCAAAGGCACGGCCTGACATGAGATTAAACCCTTCGATTATAACGTTGTATGATTAGTACTCGGGTGTCTGCCATGTTGCGACTTTTGTTTTCGATGTTAATGAGGTAGCTGTATATGGGGACTTGGGCTCCCTCCCTGAGTTGCCCAAGGCGATTTAACGATTTAAGATTGTTATTTGGCACGGTATATACAACCCTAGGGATAGGGCATCCTTGATATTTCCGTGGGCCCATATATGGTAATTGGAAAATACCAGCCCCATCCGGGGGTACCCGTCTCTGGTGATAGTCGTATTTTTCGTCGGTGATACCTTTTGAATAGCGAATACGTATGATCCTCGATTAGATGGTGTATGCATACATTAGACAAGGGATTGAATCGTCCTTATTACCTTAGATATCTCTAGCCTGTCAGCCATGTCCAAGTTATGTTGGCCCTGTCGGCTATTGCGCGGATGCTTATGAGGTCTGCATGATTCCGCCTTACTAACGAAGATTCATTTGTTAACGTATGATAGATTATCCATTTTGCGTTGGATATTAGGTAGTTATAATATTTGCTACTTAGTGTTTGATCTGATCTACGAGCTTGAGTAACTAGTGCACTTTGATAGGAAATTATATGGGTAATTGACTATGGAAGTACACGAGTCGCTCTATAGTCAAGACTCGTGAGTTTTATTGATATGTGATTTGAAAAGGGTCGACTATCCCTCGTGCTATATGAGATATTGCATGATTGTCCACGACTATGTATTTACTGAATTGATTACGACTTATGCATATGTCTTGATTCCTATGATTTAAGTTTTATATGTATTACGATGTTATATGAATTGAGATGATGATTAAGCTTATATATTGTGTTCTATAAATTGAAATGTTTTAAGTTTTGTTTATCATGTTGTATGAGATTTAAATATCTATATGTGAGAACTGATATTATATGCTAATTGTCCAATTTTATTGAAATAAGGTGTTGCTGGAGTTATACGCGTGTAGTGCTGCCAAGTTACTTTTAATCATAGGTTAAATAAAACCAACACTTTGGTTTAGAGGTTGTTGGTCAGAACAGTCACTTCCCGCCTCTGAGCGGGAGATCCTCCTATTTTGTGTTTTTGTCTCCGTTGCAGGCAATTCTCGAGACTCAGGATTATCGGGACGATTGGGATGTTTCATTTGTTTTATTTGAGAGATCGTAATATATTTGTATCCTATGCCATTTGAATGTAATTTAATTAACATCCGGCATGTATTAGACTTAATTAATTTTCCGCCTTAGTTTAATTAAGTCACGAAAAACCGGGTTGTTACAACTAGTGGCAAAGGGTTTCACTCAAGTGCAAGGGTTGCACTATGATGAGATTTTTGCACCCGTAGTCATGCTTCGTTCCATTCGGATTCTCTTAGCGATCGCCGCATTTCATGACTATGAAATTTGGCAAATGGATGTGAAAACCGCCTTCTTAAACGGTTATTTGGAGGAGGAGTTGTACATGGTACAACCCGAAGGTTACATCGATCCTAAAGATCCTAAGAAGGTTTGCAAGCTTAAGCGTTCCATCTATGGACTTAAGCAAGCTTCACGGAGTTGGAATCATCGCTTCGACCAAGTGATTAAGGAGAATGGATTCACTCGATCAGTCGAGGAACCATGCCTATATATCAAGTCGAGTGGGAGCAAGATTGTCTTCCTAATACTGTACGTCGATGACATACTCTTGATTGGGAATGACATACCTCTCTTAACTTCGGTAAAAGTATGGTTAAAGAACCATTTCCAGATGAAATATCTGGGTGAGGCACAGCGTATTTTGGGGCTCCGTATCTATAGAGATAGATCACGACGGATGTTATCCCTCAGTCAGGAGTCTTATATAGATAAGATTCTTGAGAGGTTCAGCATGACCAAGTCGTGTTCCTTATGCTTCGGCAGTAGGATCGATCATGTATGCCATAATATGCTCACGTGCAGACGTGGCATCTGAAATGGGTATTGACTTATGGAGGTGCTATAAGGCTATGCGCAATCAGTTGCGCAGACGCTAACTTCCACACGAATCGAGATGACTCGATATCTCAGCTCGGATTCGTCTTTACTCTTTATGGCACTGCGGTCAGCAAAACAGTTCCAAAATATAGTGTCATAGTAGATTCTACGACTGTGTCCGAGTACTATGCTATTTAGTTGCAGGGGAAGCTGTATGGATGCGTCAGTTCTTACAAGGACTAACTGTAGTTCCTAGTTCGAATGACATTATCACCATCTATTATATTAATAGAGGTGCCATCTTCCGGGCTAAAGAGCCTAAAGTCCAGAAGCTAGTCTAGATATGTACGTCGGTATATGATAAGCATGAAGGGCACGTTATCTTCATGAGAATTGAACGTGTTCCTGGTTATAATAGTACTTGACATGGATTGGATAAATGTATCTTTTTCATATACTATTTCTAACATCATCGTTTTGTTTTATATATTGTTTTTCATGAGGGTCAGTGCATAACGTTGAACACCTCAAAGTGAACTGAATTACTTTATATTGTGTTTTGGTCCGTGATCGCCTACATGAGCTGATAACTCTGGCAATCATTTTGTGACGTCGATTGATGGTGGGTTCAACGAGCCATAAGTCAAACTGTTGACTGATCGATCACAGATGCGGGTTTACTGAAATCGCGCAGGACATTTTTGTGACGACAACATGGAGTCCTAAATGTTTCAGAACATTAGGTGCCTGGTCGTGGATAGGACATCCATAGTGTTCCTAGAGTCGATTCTTTTGACTATCGACTGTCTCTTGAGATTAAGGCAGATTTTGGGTGACTTTGGTTTCTTTCTCACTACGACCGTAACGAGAGGCCAAGCAGATTTTCACTGGTCATTTCACGTCGCGCTTACATCTGCAGGATTCGAGTTGAGGGAAATATCCAAACTTCTATCGAGTTATAATATTTATTCTCAGGGCCACTCGAGGAGCTGTAACTGAAAATCCATGGCCATGCTCGAATATTGATTCGTTTATCGCTTAAGTTACTCTCTAGCCTGGGAAACCACTCTTGATTCTCGATCGCCATGAACTACGACCTTTGGAAGTACGGACTTTGCAAATTGGTTTACATTGAGTGGGAGAAATTTATTATGGATATGAGAATCGGTTATCATCAAGACTTACACTTGTACGGACAAGTGGGAGATTGTCAGTTAGTGTCCTCCACGCTAGTGCAATAACATAAATAAATCTCTAAAGGTACACAGTGGTACATTTCAGATTTAATCGCTTGATTAACGTTTATCAATAACGGTTGGCTTGCTAGATAAGTTTGACGTTATTGTCATACGATGGCGGTGATCAACTGGTCCCTAAGAGTCACACCTAAAGGATGTGTTTGAGAAATATGATTATTTGAGAAAATGATCATATTGATGCCTTACTTAAGAACTAAACAGTTAGTTAGTGTTGTTGACTAAAAGGTTAGTCAAATGTGACTAAAATGTTAGTCGAAGTGTGATGATGTTACTGACTAAAATGTTGGTCAGTGTAATGTTGGTACCAAGAATTTAATATCGATTAAATAATTTTAATGAGACGAATTAAATGTAATTCGTGAATTGAATATAAAATGTTATATTTAATTGTCATGTATAATGCAAGCTAATTAAATATAAACCGTTATAATTAATTAGTAAATTATAAATATAAGGATATTTATAACATATTATAGTCGGTCCATACAGATGACACTATTAATAAATTGCATTATATTATAAGCTAAATTGACCAAAAACAGAAGTGTCCAGATACATAATGTTTTCTTGGTAAATAAGATAGATATTTGAGGAGATTATAATCTCCCCAAATACTACTAGTTGGCCGGCCACATAGGGATTAGGAGTAGTATATTAGCTTTCCTAATTCTACTCTAATCTATCTCTTATTAATACACAACTCTACAACACAAAACCTAAAAAAGAAAGAAAAGAAAAGCAGTTTTCTCTCTAAAATTTCTAGCAAATTCAAGGGCATATTTCAACACATCTTGGGTGAGATTATTAGGAGATACCATATTTTTGGTATTGATCTTAGGCCAATTCATAAGGATTAAAAGGTTAATTCTTATTCTTTGATTATGTTATGCAATTTTGTTTTATGACTTTAAAATCTTATAAAGTTTTTCATTATAATCCTGTGAATTTTAAGGTCTATATACCGATATAAACCTACAATTATTATATAAATGCTTTACTTTTTGTTTGCTGATCGTGTAGGTACTTATTTGATAAAATCAACGAACATGCTGACATTCCTTCCCACAACTGGGGTTTTATGAGCCCGTACATGTTGTCAATGGAAGTTGGACATGAAAGTGAAGAAGACCGAGTCAAACACATGGCCGAACAGCTGATGAAAAGCAAGAAAATAATCTTCGCCCCTTATAATGAAAATGCGTAAGTATATATATGATTCTATTATTAGAATTAAAAGTTCATGACGATTGGCGATACTGTTGAGTTTATTTCTTATATATGTGTTGTATATGTAGAAAACATTGGGTATTGACGGCATTTTGTGATGAAACGAAAAGAGTGTATTGGTACGATTCAATTGGTGGAAACCCGACAGACATATTTAAAAAGTTGGCGAATCTGTAAGTTAATTTAAATCACATGCATTGTAGTAATTTTTTGACTTTATTATTAATATTTTTATTTTATCGACATTGTTTACTCATTATTAACTAATATTTGTAATTTTTTAGTGCTTTTGCCAGGAGAAGGTCTCTTGATCCGTTGGCGCAAGTCATGGAATCCGATACTAGCCCTACATTTATAACCGTGAGCGATGTATGTTAATTATAATTAATCATATCATATATAATATATATATATATAAAGTGTCAAGTATTTTATTAATAACTTGAATAATTATATTGAATGTTTGTTACTATGTTAATATTTTAGGTTCCTCGACAACCCGATGACAAACAATGTGGATATTATGTTTGTCGGATTATGTATGAGATGATAACCCGTAATTTAGCGGCAAAGATGACACAAAAGGTAAGTGTTAAGTTGCATTATTAACTTTAAGCTCAAAAATTAACGGTTTTTTTTATATTATCATTGCTTTATGTACGTCTGATTCCTTATATATGTTTTTTTTTTTTTTTGTAGTACGCATTTACTAGGAGAAACGTAAAAACATACACGAATTCTGAAATTGACGAAATTCGTGATTTATGGGCAAAATATGTGCTTGAACATCCCCCTGATGAACCCGAGGTGTAGCTAATAATGAGGTATTGCATGTGCACGGTGTATATTGAATGTTGTAAATTGAGTTTTGTTGAAAACTTGGCTTAATGGGAATGTATTGTTTTGCATAAATTATTGTATGTTGTGGATTTTGTTTTGTGCAGCAATAATATTTTGTATCGTCGTTTAGACGGGAAATAATAAATTTTAAATTTATTAAAATAAAAATAAAATAAACATAAAAAACGGTTTTTTAAAAACAACCGTTTTAAAAAAAATTAAACAAAAAAACGGTTATTTTAATAAAAGCGTTATATATTAATAAATAAAAATAAAAAATAAATCGATATTTTACTAGAAAAAAAATTATAAATAACGGTTATTATCTAAAAAACCGTTTTATTTATTTTATTTTAAATAACGGTTATATATAAAAACCCGTTTGCTAAAATCATTTTCATAAATTTAATATCAATTTATAATTTTAATATTAAAGTTATAAACAACGGTTTTTATCATATTAACCGTTTTTTTTTATACACAATTAAAAACGGTTTTTAGTAAAAACCGTTTTTTAAAATAATAAAAAAAACGGTTGTTTACTAATAACCGTTTTTTTTAAGTGTTTTAAATAACGGTTTTTACTAAAAAAACCGTTTTTTTTAATCTTTTGCGCCAAATTTTTAGCTGACGATATTTTTGATATATAAAACGGTTTCGTATATTTTTTTTGCGTTGTTTTTTATTATAAACAACGGCCATGGAAACAACGGTTGGATTTTTTATTTGAAACGGGTTTCTTGCGTTTTTTTTGCTCAATTTTCGGCTAGTGCCTCCCCCCTCACATGTAAGTCCATTACAAAACGTTATACTGTAACCCAACACTCATAGGATTCTTCTCCATGACATACAAAGCCCTACGGACGAGTGATTTCAATCAAGGATATGAATCCATATCCGGCGACATGTAAATGGCCCGGTTTCAGATCAAGAGACCCAATATATAGCCAGGTTAAATGCCACGGGGCCTGGGCCACACCGAGAGTATGAGAGAGTCCGCTCATAAGGTATAAGAGGTTCCATAATAAAACTAATTGACAATAGGAGGAATAACCCCAGGGCCTTATAAACAAGATCAACTCTCATCTCATAACCGATGTGGGATCACATGTGAAAATTTATACTAGGCTGGATTCAGCTTCCACAATATTAAATACCATTGATCATGTAAATTCACAACATATTTCCTGTATACGGTATATTTTATTTTTACATTTTATACGGTATATTTTATTTTATACGATTTATTATTGTATTTTATACTCTGTTATTTTATTTTTTATACGTTTTTAAATTTTTTTTTTTTTTTTTGTTGTTGTTGATTGAATTACAAAAAAATACCACACTGAGGTTTGAATTACTAATTGACAATAGGAGGAATAACCCCAAGGCCTTATAAACAAGATCAACTCTCATCTCATAACCGATGTGGGATCACATGTGAAAATATATACTAGGCTGGATTCAGCTTCCACAATATTAAACACCATTGATCATGTAAATTCACAACATATTTCCTAGTACTCCCTCCATTCATGTTTAAAATTTATGGGTGGAGGCAGTGGCGAACCAAATTCCCAGGAATTTTTCTCAAAGGAATTTTTTTGGGATCCCAAGTCACTTGTGCTAGCATTAAACTTTTGAACTTAACATTTTGCAAAACTGCCTTAAAGCTTTATGGTTTTATTTTTGCAAAACTTTTAAAAGGCCTTTGAAATCACTCTCTTGTTATTCAATCATTACTCAAGTCACTTGTGCTAGCACCGTCTCATATCCGTTCTCTTGTGAACAATTGTTGAGACAAATCTAGCTTTCTTTTGTATTGAGAGAAAGAGTTCAACTTGAAAGAGTTGTGGAGCAATTAATGTTTTGTAATCCGGAGTAGGTACTAAAACATTAATAAGAGAATAGTGGACGTAAGTCTCGGAGTGTGAGATTGAACCACTTCAAAAATCCGATGCGTACTTTCTTTCTGTTTTATGTTTCCAAGCTCTTACTTTGCGTTTCTCAAAACTGCAATGCGTTTCCAGTATTTTATATTGTAGTTCCCTTACGTTTCCAGCAGACTTGAATTAAACGCAATTAACTCTAGGTATTAGAAATAAGAGGATATTGTTAAAACTTGAAAATTTGAAAAAATATAATTCAAGTACCCAATTCACCCCCCTCTTTGGTACTTTTTCGTTAAACTCGGATTCATAGACTTTTCAATTTGTACCCCCACTTTTTTTTTCTTTTTTTCAATTGCACTTCTCATCTAGTTGTAGATGATCTATAAAGCGAAACTTTGGTTATGTATTATACAAATATTTCCAAGTTTGTTATCCTATTAATTTTACTCTGTAATATGTATGGATGAAGTTTTAGCTTTGACCCCAAAAAGTGGGTTTAGAAGAAAAATCAAAATTTAAGGGAGTAAATTACAATTACAATTGTAATTAATATGTGTACTTAACAGGGAAATAAAAAATTAAATTAATTATATATATAAGCAAAAACTAAAAAATGCAAAAACTGAAAAATAGATGGGCCAAGGAGTCGAACTCATGACCATAGCATCAAATAGCACCAGCATCTAGGGGAGAGGATCGGTCCAAGACCGGACCAAACCGGACAAATTCAGATCGGACCGAGAACCAAATATTTTTTTAGGTGGACCGAGGACCAGACTAATAACTCCTCGGTCCGGACCAAACCCGGACCGAATAACTTTGGTCCAGTTCAAAACCTGGACCGAGTGACCGAATACCCAATTAGAAGAAAAAAGTGGACCGAGGACCGGATCGAAAAATCTTTAGTTCGGGTTCGGTCTTGACCGAATGGACCGGTCCGGTCCGATTTTTCGGTCTGTACCAAGACTTGCTCTCCCCTACCAGCATCACCAACTTTGCTACAACAAAGTGTTTGATCCTAGCAGAAGCTTCTGGTAGGATTAACTACTACTCCCTCCATCTCAATTTAATTGTCCCCTTTTACTAAAATGCTAGGTTTAAGAAATTTAGAAAAGAGTCACAATCATCACTTAATTTTCACAATAGTTACCTATAATTTCAATTTTACCCTTAAAATAATATGGGTGGGAGGGCTTGGTATACCAACTTAAGCAAATCCATATTCCCACAATAAAGATGACCTAAGGATATGTAACACACCGTGTTAATTTAAGCTAATTATAATTAGGAAATCGATAATTAAACAATCTCATCCAATTATTTCCTAACACAATACACTACAATTATTCTCGCGCCTAAACTAAAACTATTTTTATATATATCGAATTCGAACTTTATTTTTACTTATTTGAACCCGATAAATAAAATGACGAATCGACGAAAAAAAATTCGACGACAAATTTCGGCGCGCAAAACGAGACCAAAATGGGCCACTTGGGCCGAGCCACCCTAGGTGACTAAGTCACCTAATCCTCTTCCATTTTTACTTACACAAAATTTCAACACTTAACATCAACCTTTTTGATTTAAATATAATCATTTTGATTATTATTAATAAATCATATTATATTAATATCTAATTACTATTTCGATTCTATTTAACTAACACTTTCGCTAAATATCGAAATAATAAGTCACACTTATTTTAAACTGATAAACTTTTTGACGGTTGATTATGATTATTTAAATTTATAACATTCAACGAAAAAAATAAGTATTTCGACCTAATAAATTTTTATTCAAATTTTCGAGGGTTTAACACTCAATTTTTGTTTTAGTCACCTTTCGAAGTTTATTTTCATTTTTATTTTCGATCTTATTTCGAAACACTAGTTTAAGATCATATCTTTTATTTCGAGACTTTTCGCGTGCGCGCAAATCGAAAATTTCGAAAACGAAAATCGAGGCCTATTTTTTTTCTTTTTGGCCGACTTACTTGGTCACTCATGACCAAGTTTTATCCTCTTCCATTTCTTCTCTTACACAAGCAACTCTACACTTACACACCTACATATTCATCATCACACGTATTTAGTTAATTAAAATTAAAAGGTTATACATAACAAATACTAAATACATTACTAATACTCAACATACTACTACTTTCATTCCACACAAACACAAAAAAACTTACTATCTTTTTCTCTCTAAATAAAACTACTCTAAACACTAAGTAAGAACATCTTCATCTTCCTCCTTAAGCCACCATGAAGATCTTCATCTTCAACCTTCCATTTCTTCATTAAAAATTTCTTTTCTTTGTTTTTTTATTTTCCTTAACACTTAAATTAATTCTCCACTATTGTTATTTAGTAATCACTTCCTCTTTTATCTTGCAATTATTTAAGAACATAAAACAAATTAATTAAAAACTATACATCACCTAAACATAAAAATGTTACTACACTTTAAATTTTAGTTTAACTTACTTAAAATAATTTAATAACTTAATTATTTTTCATTTGTATGTACTAAACTATCCATAGAAGAGGAGCAAGGTGGAGGCATCAATCTTAGCATATTTGACAACATAGTGGATCCCGATAATTGCTAAACTTTTCTTTTACCAACTAATTAAGGTGCTCTCGTACACTATAATTGCCTTGCACCATCTAAGTGTATAAATGTTATTTTTCTAATTTATGTTTTGATTGCATGCATGATTTATTTTATCACTTAAGTATTGTATGATGAATTAGAAGATGAAAATCGAAAAATAAAAATTGTGAACCTCTTAAATAGGCCACGGCATATACCCTTTATTTTGTTTAGGGTTTTTCCCAACTGTACCCCTGTACTATTGGGTTTTCCCAACTGCACTTCTAGATATCGTATTCCCAACCTGCATTCTCGAGTTTCTTAATTACTCCCAACCATAACTAATTATGCTTAAGCCGTCAATTATCACCGTTAAATGCCAATTAGGATGCGTAATTTGCCTACGTGGAGCGCCTAATTTGCCTACGTGGAAGGATTAGTTGTAAATTAGAAGTTGAGTCAATTTATTAACCGTCATTTCTTTCTTTTGATTCAATTGTTTTTAAAACCCTTTGAAACCCTTTCACCTTCCTTCCTCTGTTCTCTTCATCTCCTTCCTTTTGCTATTGAACTTTTGTAGTTCATCGTCGTTACAACATCTTCATCGTTGAACTTTTGCAGTCCTTCTTTCCTCTGTTCAATTTCAGGTATGATTTCAGGTATGATTTTGGGTAAATTAAAGAAACTCAGGGGTACAGTTGGGAGTAATTAAGAAACTCAGGGGTACAGTTGGAAATACGATATACTAGGGTACAAATGGGAAAACCCAATGACAGGGTACAAATTGGGAAAAACCCTTTTGTTTAATTTTTCGTTTTAATTTTTGTTAATCATATGTTTAAAAGACTATAATAAACAAGTACTAAAAATATTGTTTATATATTGATGTTCTTTTCTTTTGCAGTTTATTGAAATATAAATTTGTGTGTGTGAAATGACTTGTTTTTATTTATTCATGTTTTATATGAGTTTTACATATGATGAATACATATAAATTTATAAAGGATAAAAGATATAGAATTAGTAGTATAAAAATCAAAAATAAAAATTGTGAAAATACATATAGGGGCCACGGTTTTTCTATGATTTTTGGGCCTATTTTTAGTTTTAATTTTTGTAAATAACATGTTATGTTAGTTTAGGTTAATTAGTGTTATTAGTAAAATTTGACAAAATTAAATGATAATATACAAGTTTGAGTTTTTAGTGTTCATATAAAAAGCATGTGTGTTCTTCATTTTTAAGCTAGTTTGATTTATAATTTTTATAAGTTTTAGTTATTTAATGTTTTCATTTACTAGTTAGTAATGTTTTTAGTAAACATATGTACTTAAACAAGTTAAAATAATTTAGACAAAAATTTAGAAAATAAAATAGAGGGCCACGGCATTTCACTATATATTTATAAAATTTTTGATAAAATTTTAACTTAGTTTAAATCACTTTAGTATAATTTAAATAATTAGTATATAAAAACTTTAAGTCAAAAACCGATAAATTAGAAAACGGAAATAGATCACTTAAGTATTAAGAGGCCACGGTTTTTAGGGTTATTTTGGACTTAAAATAAATTTGGTCACTTTTTATTTTTGTCACTTAAGTAATTTAATTAGTTAAAGTAATGAATTATTAATAAAAACAAAAAAGAAATAAATAGCTAAATATAAATAAGGGCCACGGCTTTTCCCTATTATTTAGGTCTATTTTGATCAAAATGAAATTGTCACTAACTCACTAAATTTGAATAGTAATTAGGATTATATTAGATTGTAAAATGAACCGTTAATAAAAAGAATCGACGAAACCGATAAAAATAATGTTACATATTAAAATGAACAAATTCGAGTACTACTACCTTTGCTTAAATATGGATTTGGACATACGAACTATTTAAATGAACTACGACAACATCGCTAAAAATGGAAACCGTTAAAATTTTAGCTAAGGATATATGACTAAACTTAACCGAGTTTTACTTTTAAATATTAATTACAAATCACTAAATGCAAAACGAACTTAACGACTTTGAAACTAGAAAATTGTACTTAGTAAATAAAAAGTTTGGTTTTATACCTAAGTAGAATATCTTAAGTATAAAATACGTATAAGTATAAAAATACGTACAAAGTATAAGAATACGTATAAGTATAAAAATACGTACAAAGTGATGAATAGTAAAATGATGAATAGTAACCGTCATGAATAGTAAAATAGTGAATAGTAAAAATATTTAAAATTTACGAACGGACTCAAAATAAATATTTAAGTTTTCTATGTGCTTTCGTTTACCTGAAGAACTGCTAGAACTAAATTTTCATTATACAAGTTCGACGATTTTATTAAGATTTAGAATTGTCACCTGTCTTGAAGGAACGAGAAAATAAGAAAAGGAGGAAATGAACTACTTGGTAAAATACTTGGATTGTCTACCGTGTTACGACTCTTGTTTTCGAAGTTAGCGAGGTAGCTGTATATGGGGACTTTAGCTCCCTCCCTGAGTTGCTAAAGGCGTTATAACGATTTTGAAATTGTTATTCGGTCCGGGATATACAACCCCAGGGATGGGGCATCATTGATATCTCCGTGAGCCCATATATAGTAATTGGAAAATACGAGCCCCAACCGGGGGTACCCGTCTTTGGTGATAGTCGAATTTTTCTTGGTGAATACCTTTTGAATAGCGAATAAGTATTGATCCTCGATAGGTGGTGTATGCATACATTAGACAAGGGATGTGGCCGTCCTTATTACCTTAAATATCTCTAGCATTTCAGTCACGTCCAAGTTATGTTGGCCCTGATTGCTATTGCGCGGATACTGTCTGCATGATTCCGCCTTACTAACGTAGACTCATTAGTTAACGTATGATGGATGTATTTCCATGTTTTGATTGATTATTGCCTGGATGATTTTTATTCCTAAATATTGAGATACGCCTTGTTGAGAATGAATGTTGAGGAATGCTGTACGTTTATATGATTTGATGTATGCTCGTGTTTTAATCATCCTATTTCCTTGTATGTTTTTTTTGCTTGTCTACTTGCAATGTATTTTATTTATTTATTTTCTATATTTCATATGTTTAGAATTGCATGTATAGAAAGAGTGATGCGAGAATTAATAATTGCAGGTACCCCGAGACTAATGCTAATCATGCTGGGGATAGTTTACCTTCTTTTGTACTCCTTTTTGAGAGAATGTAATCGAATTAACTCTGTTTTATCTTTAACTCATATTATGTATATCGAGTTGTAAGACGATGACAACTGGTTTTGTAATATATGTACTTAATTAATATTTTCGCCTTAGTTTAATTAAGTCATGAAAAACCAGGTTGTTACAGGATAATTAAGTAATTTTTCCAAAGGGGACAAGTAAATTGGGATTTTTCAAAAACCAAAAGGGGACAAGTAAATTGGGATGGAGGGAGTATAATTTTTTTTTTTTTTTTAAATTTACATACGGAATTTCTGTTTTCTTCTTAAATTGCTTCAAAATGAGGGTTCTGGTGAATAAAATACCCTTTTAGAAGGATAAAATTGTTTTATTATACAACCTGTTAATTAATACTTGATTTAATTATTCAAATATAAGCAAATAACTGAAAAATGAAGCAGTAAAGTACTAAAAATTATATAAGGGTGTAATTTTCAAAAAGTGATTTCTTTAAGGATATAATGAATAATTTTCTCTAATTATAGTTATAATTATATAATATAGAATATTATAAAAATTTAATAATTATATAATATAGAATATTATAATTTTCTTTGAGTAATGTGATTGGAAGAGGGTTGTATATGTACATTGATCAATAAAATTATGAAACAACAATTTAATGTTACCTCATATATGTATAACACAAATTCTTGTTTAAGTCAGGACTTCCAATAAGTTATTGAAAGTCTACCTCATTTTTACCCGTTTATATAGCTTTTGTACTATTTAAGTGCTAATTATGATTAATTGTTACTAAATTTTTTTTAGTACCCCTGTAAGTGATTTTAGTAGATACCCTTTTAACTGCAATTTGTACTTTGGTCTCACATTAATTTTGTGTAAGTTGTGTCTTACAGGAGAATTACTGTATAACACAAATACTAGTATCAATCTCTGTTAATACATACAAGTATACTACGGTTATATTTTAGCATTTGTCGTAATTACTCCCTCCATTCAAGTCTACATTGTATGTTTCTTTTTTGTACACTATTCACATTTCGACTTTTAATTTCAATTATCTCTCGATATAGAAGTGTAAATATATTCATGTGTGATCTTGTTTGATTCGTCTTTACGAGTACATAATTAAAATCTAAATTTCATGATTTTTGAATAAACGTAGCTAAAGATATTTAACGCGCAAAACGCGCATTGGCAAACGTGAATAAAGCATAAGTGCTAGAGTCAAAACCGGCAGACTAAGATTTACTCGGCGTTCAATCCGCCGGCCCAGACGGCCCGATTTTGAGCTGAGACGAGCACTACCGTGCTCAAACCGTGTTTCGCTTTTTAAAAAAATTAAGGAATTTCCGCCTACTGAACCCGACTTCTACTCGATTTGGGCATCACCGGATTGGCCCGGGATTTGGGCACGATTTTTGCTCCAACCAAGGGTTTTTATTTTTTTAAATTTTTAACCAACTGAAAATAGGTCGGCCCGACTAGGCCCGACTTGTCTGAATCCACTGAGTCTAAGATTTAATTTAACTGCCTTAGCCCAAGCTTCGATTTCAAAAAATTGGCGGCCGAGCCCGGCCGAAGGCACGAAATCCGTGTTTTGGCGGGCCTAATTTTTGTTGTGACGACACGGCCAAGACGACGGCCGTTTTTACAAATTCTAATAAGTGCAATGTGGAGTTGAATGGATTGAGTATTTAACCTCTTTGGAAACTTAAAATGAAGGCCATTGATTGATTTGATCCCTAAATGAAATGTGAAGGAAGAAAGAAGAAAAAACAAAGAAAAAGAGTGAAAAGTGGAAGAAGTCTTGTGATTGAAGGCCACATAATAACACTCAACATTTTTTTAACACCAAAAACTTTCATCTTTCCCTCTCACCCTCAAAATTCATCTCAATTTTCAACAAAAGATCAATTTTTGAATCAAACCCATAATTTTGTAGATCAAATTCCATCAAACCCATCTCATATTCTCTTGAAAGTTTCAATCTTTACCCCAGAAATTCAACATTTTTGGCATAATTATTCAAACATATGCTACATAATTAATTAATTAAATAAATAAAAAAAAAGAAAAAAGAAAAAGGTGGGAAATAATGTCGTGTTCATCATCATCAGGTTCAGAAGAAGAGGAAGAGTATGAATCATATAGAAAAGGAGGATATCATGCAGTTAGAGTTGGTGATTCCTTCAATGGTGGTCGTTATATTGCTCAACGAAAACTTGGTTGGGGTCAATTTTCCACTGTTTGGCTTGCTTTTGATACTCTTTCCTCTGTATGTTCTTCGTCAATTCTTTTGTTTTCTTTAATTTTTCTTCTTCTTCAATTTTGTTTGTTGAATTTTGGATCATGTTGGTGGGACCCATCATTTTTGGGATTAATGAAATATTCTTGTGGTGTTGAAAAATTTTAATTTACGTGTGTGACGGTTTTACAGGAGACTTATTGAATTATAAATTGTTGGATCATATTGCATTTATCAAATTACGAATTCTCGTATGAGACCGACTTATGGTGAGATGTAATGGTTTAACCTGTTTCACACGAGACTTACTGAAGTGATAAAGTTTGGATGGTGATGATTAATGAGATGGTATTTTTGTTTCATTTTGCTTAGATTTTTTTTGTGATTGTGTGGTTTGTTGGTATACCTGCCTTTGTAGTTGGTGATCCATCATCTATACGTCATCGTTTTGTGATTCTTCGTCATCTACATTAATTAGGTTTGATTTATTCCATAACTGCAAATTATGGAAAAAATAGTACGAAGTAGTTCGTAATTAATTAATTAATATGGACCCAAAAGAAGAAGAACCTCATGATTTCGATAGTGTGATGTCAAATGTTTTTGGCCGTGTGCAAATTGAGGTTGCTGCAGTTGGTGAAAGGTTATAGCTTAATGATGATTTACATGAAAGGTGGAGTATTAATTAGATGGGGCAGTTAAAAAAGTAATTTACTTTACTAGAATGTTAACTATGCTCTACACTCTACAGTTGGTGCTTTCTATGCTCAATCATTAGTAATTTAAATGAAGCGGGTTATGACCTTGTATGGTATATCGTCCTTCAATGCCTCATAGTGCGACACTTGTGGAATTGTACTTTATATAAGGCGTAGTTCCGTGATGGCGTGATTTAATGTTATGTTTGGTACTACTTTAAGTCGCTAGCTCATTACTATGATGCTCATCAACGAGAAGTGATTTCACGTGCTTTAATGAGTTCATGCCGAAAATGAAATTTGGTGCTTGTGGTTAGTGAAATGAGAGTTAATAAGTTGGGTTGACGAAATCTATTTCTTTCTTAATAAAGTAATACCCAATGAACTACCTATTTGTTTTGAAATGCATTAATCGATCTAGCATTTCAGATCGCATACATCAACCTAGGCCGTGACACCACATTGCGACTAGAATGATTTAGGTCTTGAAGATTACTATGATCACATTTTCGGGGGTCACATTTATGGCACAACTACTAACATTAGGCCGTGACAATAAATTCCAATAGGAATTCTTAGACCAAGATTCGCTACGATGGTAGCAAAATCATGCTTGTACTTTTGTTTAGAGAGACTTTAGTCTTTCTCGGAGTTAAGCTTTGCTTGCTAATAGTGCTTGTACTTTTGTATACAAGCGTGTCATCATCAACTTCTTAATTTGTTATTTTGTGTTATGCCTAGGCTCTAGCGTTTTTGTTGGGTCTGTCCATTGAAAACCGAGAGCGTATGTACCCGCATCCTCAATGTCTGCTCTTCCAATTAATTTTGGCTCATTTTCTTCCGAACCAAGAATATTACACCTGTAGCTTAGCTTCTATCCCTGCTATAAACATTGCTTTTGTTTTTAGGCTTTTGTGGCTTTGAAGATTCAAAAGAGCGCACCACATTTCGCTCAGGCCGCTCTTCACGAGATTGAAGTCCTCTCAGCAATTGCAAATGGAGATTCATCGAATTCCAAGTGTGTCATCAATTTGATCGATCATTTTAAGCACACCGGTCCCAATGGGCAGCATTTATGCATGGTCCTCGAGTTTCTCGGAGACAGCCTACTACGGTTAATCAGATACAATCGTCACAAAGGCCTTGATCTCGATAAAGTTCGAGAAATTTCAAAATGTGTTCTCATCGGGTTGGATTATCTGCATCGAGAACTTAACATACTTCATACGGACCTTAAACCTGAAAACATTCTTCTCGTTTCTCCTATCGATCCTTCCAAAGACCCAGTTCGGTCTTGTCTTACGCCGATTCTGGAGAGACCCGAAGGAGGAAGCCTTAACGGCAGCAGCATCTCCATGAATTTGATCGAGAAAAAGCTTAAAAGACGAGCAAAGCGTGCAGTGGCCAGGATATCCGAGAGAAGGGCTTCGATGGGAGTTACTGGACAAAACCCAAAGCCGCAGCGGTCATTTGACGGGATCGATATGAGGTGCAAAGTTGTGGATTTCGGAAACGCTTGTTGGGCCGATCAGAAGTTCATGGAAGAAATACAGACGAGGCAGTATAGAGCTCCGGAAGTCATTCTTCGGTCGGGTTACTCTGCGCCCGCTGACATGTGGTCGTTCGCGTGCACGGCGTTTGAGCTTGCGACTGGTGACATGTTGTTTGAACCTAAGGGTGGACAAGGCTTTAGCGATGACGAGGTAGTATTTTATTCCTGTTAAACAATAGCTGTTTCTTTGCTCGAGATAGTATGTGAAAACCGCTTCTAAAACTTTTTCAATCTCTCTTTCAGGATCATCTCGCCATGATGCAAGAACTCCTCGGAAAGATGCCTAAAAAGGTGCTCATCCTTGCAACTTTACACGATTTTACCTTTCATCTTTACAATTGTCGTTCGAAGTCTTCTGACACGACATTACGCTTTACGCACGTTGCTTTGCACTTGAGCAGATAGCCAGTGGAGGAGTAAAATCGAGAGATTACTTCGATAGGTACGGTGACCTTAAGAGGATCAAAAGGCTGAAATACTGGTCACTTGATCAGCTTCTTGTCGACAAGTACAAATTTCAGGAAACAGAGGCACGGGAGTTCGCTGATTTTCTTCGCCCAATTCTTGATTTTGCTCCGGAGAAACGGCCTACTGCCCAGCAGTGCCTGCAACACTCGTGGCTTAACCGGAATCTGACATCTAATGACAACTCTACTAATGATAAATTGTCTGTCGGGATGAAGAACCTTCAAGTATAGACGGATGAATGACACGAAAACCATATATACATATACGGGTTTGCTGTTCCTTCACGCAGAATAAACCCCTTCTTCTGCTCACAGGATCTGTTATTTTTTTTGTTTCCATTAACTGTATTAAGAGTACATGATCTCCTGTGCTCTAACCTTGTTCAAATCAAAACTTCATCCTTGATGTAATATATTTGATTGATTTTTTGCGGCAATTCTCAATGGAATTTTAATGAACGTGATCGGTAATGTTAAATGTGACTGCGTTGAATGCTGCAAATATGTACCGCTGTGACATCGTTGAAGTGCCTTATACACGTAAAACCGTCGTATGAAAATTTCATACACATACAATCGTCGTATGAAAATTTGCTGTATTGGTGAAATATTCAATGTAAGAATAATTTTTTTTTTTGCCAGCAATGTAAGAATAATTGTATTTCCCCGTTATACATAATCAGTCATGGAAACTACAGCTTATATGCAGCTGTAAAAAATGAAAAGCATTTGCCAATTATCTTTCCCCAGGGAGTAATTGTGGATCACAAAACTTCGTATCGTTCATAAATATGCAATTATATCTCGGGTGGAGGCTGTGATTCAGAGAAAACATCAGTCGCACCGACAGCAAGACATTCATTGAAGGATATCGTTTACATTCCTCGTTCATCAGAGGATCTTGGACTGAATCGCTGTAAAAACCACATTGTTTGCCTATGCGTTTTACGAACATGTGTTCACGTTAGCGTCATGATTTTGAACTCTGGCTAAAGCCTTCCTTCCCTGTAAAATTGAACAAAATCTTCAAAATCGCGGCACATAACGAACACAAGGGAGTAAATTAAAAAGACCACTTTACCTAAAGGCAATGTGAAATGTTGAAAATAGAAAGCAATCAATGTTTACGACAAACCTCTTTTTTCCAATCTGTACAGAGATTCACAGTGACGAGGGCTATAATTTGGACTGCTAACCCACATATTATTCCGATCCAAAGTCCCTGCAAAGTGTAATATTCAGAGATACGTTCTTCAGCACCCCTCGACCGATATGAATCGAGAAACGAGATTACCATACCATTCCTCCAATATGAAGAACGAAAGCGAATAGCACAGCACAGGGAATTGCCACAAAATAATAGGCTCCGAGATTTATGAACGAGCACATGTTTTGCCACCCACACCCTCTTGCAGCACCTGTGCATGTTTTCCAGTAATTAGAATACATAAATAGTCGTCGTAAAATAAAAAGAGGTGAAACGTGTTGCAGAGGCTAGGAACCTGAAAGTGCGCATTGAAATCCATCTAAAAAGTTGGACAGTGCAAGCAAAAGCATCATTTTTGCAACATATCTGATTACTTTGCTGTCGCCGCTGTAGAGTCTACCCCAAACGTTGCGGACTAAAATCGTGATTATTGCCACCACTAAGCCCTCGGTGATCGACATAACAACCGTCACAAAAATAGCTATGCGTGCTGCTCTTGGACGCCCAGCACCCAGTTCATTTGATACCCTTGTGCTGCATTTATCTCACAGTTCATTACGCATCACAAAAAAAAAAAAATTATGTTTTAGTGTCAGCCACTACTGTCAGGTATTTCGAGGAAAGTCGATTTATTCTAAGAACCATACCTGACAGCACCACCTAGGCCGACAGATATCATATAAACCATCCAACATGTATTGAGGCTGCAAAAACTCAACTATCGAGCTTTAAGGACTGATAGAGTGATAGTTATGAATTTCTTCGTAAGAACGAGTTGATTTTCAGGCTTACAAACCTAATTGATAACACGGATGTCTCCAGTTTAGGATTTGGCAAAAGACCAGACAGCAGCACAACCGCTTCAAATGACCAATACTCGAGACTGCAACGCAAATTGCATCATTTTGCCACTTATGTTATACGGAGTATCAGTAAGTATTTAGCAAATGTATGAAATATTACTCGTACCAAATCATGATAGCGGAAGAAATCGCAAGCTTTAGAAAACTCCATATATCGTAGAATGCTTCCCAGGAAAAACCAGCCCAAGTCTTCATCCAAGCAGGAGAAAACTTAAGGTATATAGCCAACAAAAGGAAGTTAATCCAATACGAAATATCATTAGCTACAGCGGCTCCTTTAATCCCGAGTTCAAGTCGAAGAATAAGAACCCAACACACGAACACGTGGAAAACAGCTGTTACAAACGCAGTTATCATCATAGGGATCACGATATTCTGAGTTTGCAGAAATCTGTTAAGACACTGAAGCAGGCCGTATGCAAAGAGGCTCGGGATCATCCAACGGTTGAACATTCCAGCGCCCTTTGCTATGTCGTGGTCTTGGCGACACAGAATAAGAATATTGGTAGTGTAGTACCAAACTGCTGCTAGAGGAATGCTGAACATTAGAAGGACTAACATGGCTCGCTGTGTGTAGATCCCAAGAGTTGTGTACTGTTTGGCTCCATAGGCTTGTCCGCATAACGTCTCCAATGCACTGCTCATGCCTAACTGAAGTAGTCACAAGTTTAAGGACGTTCAGAGAGCAAACGCTAGAAATACGCTTATGTTACACACTAATTATCATATAAGAGCGTCTCCTTTCAACTTATAACAAGACACTGACAATTTACACGACCAATTCTTTCGGACAAAAACATGTCAGAACATCAGTAACGTCTTCCTAACAGTGCACCCGCAATTCAAAAAACATTAGAGTACTACAGAGTGCATTACCAAATGAAAACAAGCGATAACAGACATAAAAACAGGGTTTTCAGTGGATGTTCAACGAACATACCAAGACGTAAAACCCAGTGACTGACGCAAAAGAAGTTCCGAGGGAAGCGCTCGAGAGAGGCAACTCTCCAAGGTGACCAACAAACATGATGGAGATGACTTGCACTAAAAACTGCAAAATGCTGACAGCGATCAACGGACCCGCCAACGACAACTGTTTCTTTGCTTCCTCAAACAACTCAGTTCTACTGATGCTTCTGTTATCTGCTGTTTCATCATCTTCCATGTTGACTTCTGTTGCTTGAAGTAAGTACTCTTTGTTGTCTAACTTTGAACTAGTCATTTGCTGTCATGACATGAGTAATAATCCATTTAGTCATTGTTTACCTTTTTATTTTGGGAATAAACAAAAATTGACATTTTTATTCGACTTAAATTAATTTTTAAATCAATTCTCAAGAAAAATCACATAGCCACAACTATTCTTTTTCCCTTTCATCGATTTTCAAGCATTAAAATATAACTTTTTGTTTAGAAAACGATCACTTTGATGACACATCCCAAAATAGAATAGAAATGTAAACAAATGACGGAATCACAGGGAGTGAGGGAGTGTATATACTTTTGTATCATATGCGAGGTCTTTAAATTTGTCATTAACTATCGTGCCTAGTGATGGTCACCTGTGCAGGCCTCCCGATCAGCCCGCTAAATGGGCTGCATTTGCTCAGCCCGGCAAGGCCCTTGACCCGGCCCGCACAAGCAACAGGCCATGCTCGGGCCTTGATTTCAACCCGCCAGGCCTCCTCTTTTAAGCCAATTTATGACCACCAGGTTGGGCTCGGGACTTTGAAAGTCCGGCCCAGTTCAAGCCTGGCCCGCCACCTAACAGGCCGGTTTCGGATTGTGCAAAACACGCCCCTCTAATTATGCCAAAATTCAAGTGCAAACATTAACAAAAGGTTTTTTTTTTTTTTTTTTTTTTTTTTTTACTCCGTATTAGATTAGAAGTCAATAACTAACGAAATAGAATTGATATCATCAAAAAGAGAAAAAAGAATTGAAGGCAAAATCAGTAATTAATTCAATACTAACCTTATTTTCAATATGAATGACAGTATTGAAGAAGCATTGTGTTTTACAAAATAGAGTAAAATGTAAGGTTTCTGTTTTTCTGTTTCATTGGTTTGAATTCAATTATATGGGAAAGAGGTGTCTAAATTGTCATCTGATTTTTTTTTTTCTGAGGGTTTTTAAAATCAACCGAATGTTATCGTTAACACGTCATTACACTTATCGTGACAATTATTGAATAAAACAATCACATTTTACTATATTAAGTTTTGTACCAAAACAATCTACGTTAGATTGTCCGATTGATATTACAATTAGTCATCGTCTTGTATATGGATTTAAGCTTAAAAATTACGGAGTACTTTTTTTTTTTTTTTTTTTTAATTTTGTCAAGTGCATTGAAAACTTTAGCAATTACCCATGAGAATATTATTTCGACTTAAATCCGTACTTAAATTTCAGGAATATCGGCTAATTTTGTACCGAAATGACCCCGAAGTGTACAGGAATACAGACCTACAAACAAAGCATGAAATGAAGTATCGAAATGAAGACACTGTTACGTAAATTCAATCTCACTCAAAACTATCATCATTTTCTTGTATTCCATTTCCAAGAACCAAAAGAACAAAAAAAAAAAAAAAAAAAAGAACAAATTAGTAGTAAGTAATACAAATGAAATGTAATTATGATTTACAAATCATTTTGGTTAAAACACTACCCTATACACCAATATATATATATATATAGGCATGAAGTATGAATTTACCCGACGACACGAGTCACGCTTTACGAAGAGTTTCAACCCCCCGAAACTCCCTATGCACAATTTCTCTACCGATATCAAAAACCACGGCGTCTATACAATCCAATTTAAAACTCAAAATCCAACACAAGTTCTTCCACTAGTTCTTCTGTGATCATATCCTCCACCTCTTTTCCGAGAGCGCTTAATTCCTCGTCGATAACATTCAACCAAGGCATGCCGTTGAGGTCGTCGGCCACCAAGTCGTCGAGTGAATAACATGTGGGGTCCACTGATGGGTTCAAGTACTCGCAGATCATCTCCCACACCTGGGTTAACAGCTTTCGGCCCTGAGGTGGGGACGAGGTGGTAACGTCTGTGATTTTTCGTCTGAATTTAGATAATGTCTTTCGAGGGCCAAGCAATACTGCGAGCGCCTCGTTTAGTAAATCGAATAGCAATTTATGTTCCAAGCTCATTTCGTCGTAGTCTATATCTTCGTTGGCATCAGTTGGTTTTCTGTAAGATTCTTCGACTTTTTCAAAGATCCAGTTACCCATAGGTTTCACAAACGGGTCCCACCTCGAAAATGACTTCACCCACGACCCGTCATAGAACCCTGAAGTAACAAGCAAGTTCTGAACGTAGGCTTCAGCTTCGTCCTCAATGTCTGCAACCTCTAGTTCAGAAGGATCCTCGGTGACTGTAGTGATTTCCGACCCTTCATAATCAAGTTGGTTCAATTGTTTCCGCAACTCTGTCAAGTAATCATTCGTTACAAAAATATAATCAATCCGATGATAGTCACAGTTTCAAGCAAAAACGGTCAACTTTGTTTCACTTACCAGTAAGATTGGAGCTGATGTCGCGGAAAGCATTACCGACACTGTGATCTCCGACAGATGTCACTTCCGACATTGATATTGAGCTCAGATTTTCTGTTGGCTTCCAGAAGTCTTCGTGCACGCTACTGCATACAGAGGCGGGACTAGGTGGCACCTCGGTTAAGTTCTCCTGAAATGACACAACAGAAAACTTCAGACGCCTTCAAGAATATTACAACTTAAAAAACACTAAACGGAAAATTAACTGGTGATGATATCAAAAATAAACCTTTAGACATCAAACTTATACTCCGAAACAACTTAAGACAAAGAGAACATGTTCAAACTGTTGACTTACAATCCTGTCACTGAAGCCGGCAACACTAACATCTTTTTCTGAGTCATATCCATTGCTTTCTGAAAAATCCATCGACTGGAGTTTTTTGCTGAACAACTTCTTCCTAAGAGACAGACGAGATTTTATCTTCTCTCGGAAATTAACTCGTTCTTTTCTTTGACCATCGTCCACAAGGGCCTCATGCTTTCTTTTGATCTGAGCACCCGATGAAACATGTCGGTCCTCTAGAAGTAGCTTCCCAAACGACATCCCCGATACAGGAGCTGACAAAGACCGAACTAGACCCCTAGGAGACGGTTGTTCCTGCGAAATTTCATCGTGTCTTACCTCATGTCGATAAGACCGGTTCAAATCATGCCAGTAGTTTCTACCACTCTCGGCGCTCAATATATCCCGAGCTTGTTCCAAGCGCGCCCTTGCGTCATCAAAGAATGGTTCCCTAGAAAATTCACCTGAGAGATTTGAACTTCTACGTTGCCTTTCTCCATCCAGCACACTTCTCAGCTTATATCGAGTCATAAACTCAGGTGATGACGGTGCCAGCTCATTAGCGAGAAATTCACTCCTATACGACCTTACAGATTCTGACCGATG
This sequence comes from Dianthus caryophyllus, assembly GCA_023091065.1. NCBI lineage: Eukaryota > Viridiplantae > Streptophyta > Magnoliopsida > Caryophyllales > Caryophyllaceae > Dianthus > Dianthus caryophyllus. The sequence goes on along the minus strand of CM041524.1, from coordinate 34,459,739 downwards.
CAACTTTCTACCAACATCTCTACTGTCAGTTTCTCGGATAAGTTGGTAGTTTGGTTTATTGAACGCTGGTTTTTCTTTATACGGTGTTTCGATCCCTCCACCTCTAACCATAGAGCCATTTCTAAACGCTTTACCTTGCATTTCACATCTCAGCCTTTCCTTCACTTCCTCGAGAAGATCTTCTATACAGTCTCTGTCGTCCATAGACGAAGTCGACGTGATCCACGATTCATCATTTGCGGTGCTAAAGCTCTCAGGACCAGGCTTCAAAATGACTATTTTAGTCGGAGCAGAAAACCTATCGGAGTGAATTTCAGAATCTTTCAACGACATCTGCTCAAAATCTCTACCCGAGGCTGAGGTGATACCGCTAAATGAATACGACTCTTTCTGCTCAGAATCAAGGCTTCTCAAAGACCTTGATCGTAACCTGTTACTACTACTTTTCTGTTTTGAAGTTTTCTCGACAACAGTTTTTCTCGATGTTTCATACAGAGCCATCTTTTCCTTGGTAAGGTCCAATTGAGCGAGCCATTGATCAGGAATATTTCCTAGCTCAACGACCCTAGCACACTCGAGAAACCTAGCCGCCTGCCACGCTTCGAATTCTTTCTTAAACTTCTGCAGCTCTTTTTCTTGAGGGTGTACTCGGGGCCGTGGCTTTCCTGAGTTTTTGGCGTAGTTCCAATAACGGGAGTAGGCATCTTTGTATGAACGATTCTCCTTTTTGCTCGACGACTTTGACTTCTGAAGGGAATGAACTGGTGAGACCACCTTTTCTATGTGTTGGACTTTTTTGTCGATGATTTCGAGTTTGGCTCCCTCATCGTGCAAGGGTCGGGGCTCGGGCTTGCTATCCACTGGTAACACGTCCATGCCCATTAGTCTGGCGACAATGCTTGGAGAATTCTGCTTATTGTTTGATTGTTTGGCTATTTCGTCACAGATCAAGGTCTTCATTGACGCATCTTCAGGAAAGTAGCTCATCTTCGGCAATTCCTGCTGAAAAATTGTACAAGCGCGAGCGTTAAACAATGCGCAAGTCACGTGTGAATGACACTTGGACACTTCATTTCTCGACAAAAACATGAGAAATTTTCATAAAATTTCCAAGTCTTCTTTAATAAAGTCAAGCTTTTACAAGTACTGACATATTATCCTCATCTTTTTTCTGAACTTATCAAACACTTCTGAAACTTTGAAACTTCAGAACACTTAAAAGAACTTTAGACTTCACGGCTCACACAATTTAAGACGAAGATAACAAGCCTTAAATGCTCTAAGACAACTTAACCCCTAGCAAAGTTTACTTTGATACCATGTACTCCGTATTCCATAATTTTAACTCGGAAAATCTTAATAAAGCAAATTCATCAGGTGAATATGACAGCATATATTAACTAGTATACCCATCACAAACCAATGACATAAGAAAACTACCTGTTCATTATCTTTAACAGTGCTTGGATTTTGCCAAGTTTCGGCTGGTAATTCCAAGCTATTGCGAGGAGCGTCCACGCCAACTGTACACAGATTCACCAGTGATTATTATTCCATGTATATACATCACAATTCACGTGTATGTAACGCAATTTAAACCACTAAACAAGTAGCAGGTCTATTGTAAGACAGTCGCACATTGTTCAAGGGATTCACACACGGGTTTTCTTTCTAATGAAACCTCGTAAGGGCTAAAAACCAGTGTGATGGTGTGACCGTCTTAAATGAGATTTTGTGTTCTGATAAATCGCTTACCATCCCCTTGTTTCTTGTGTTTGCGGTGGCCGTAATAATAATCAAAGAGGTGAAGTAAACCACCCATGCAACAACTTTTAAGATTTAATCCAACAATCTACCAAATGATGAAAATTTGGATAATTCATCAACCCATGTAACCCTTGTAATTCAAACTTTGTGATGAAGTCAACTTATGAGTTATGATCATCTGCACAATCACAATTTAAAACGCGTTATTGCAAGAATCAACGGTTTCTCTCGTACTAAGTTCACATAATCCCATAAGAATGATCACTATCTAATTTATGACATATCACCAATTTCTTACATCATTAAAGTATATCTTTGTTTGTATTTAGTTTTCCAATTTTTATTTAAATTAATCATTACACATTTACACATTCTCATCAAATGTGTGACAAACTCAAGGATAAAATTATTTTCATACCAAATGGTGAAACGGTAAACAAATGACTGAAACCGATATCCTAATTTAGAGACATTTGCTGCATTGAAAGCTAAACATATGCATAAGTTAACAGATGATCAAGAACTGCTACAATGATATCACAAAATTATAAAGGCAAACAAACATTGAAAAGATCCAAACTTTATCAAAATTTTGATATATTTAAACATACCCATCAATAAAAACAATCAACTATAACATAATTCAACCCAAAAACAACAAAATTCACCCAAAAAAAAGAAATAAGAAACTCATCAAATATAAGAAAAACAAAAACCCAATACCAGAAATCAAAATTGAAGTTCAAATGTTGAATGAGAGAGGGAAAAAAAAAAAGTTGAAAAATTGGAAGAGAACGTGGGTGATTTTTAATACGAAGTAATAATTACAATAAAGTTGATGATATAATGATGGTGATGATGATATGAATATAATAATGATGATTAAATTATTAAATTAAATTAGTAGGAGTGAATGAAGAAGTAAGCTTTTTTCTTTTTATGTGAAGAACACAAGATTAGTTGTACAACAACATTGCTGGAGACTCTTTGCTGGAGAAACTTTGAGGAGATATTATTATAATAATAATAATAATAATATTATTATTATTATTATTTTTACTATTTTTACTTTATAAATTAATAGATGAAGCAATAAAAAAAAGTGGTATTTTTAATTCAACCCCACTATACCATAATTTAAACACTAACCCCACTAACTAAAAACAGGCCTGGTTTTTCCACACTTGGTTAACTCAACATAGATATATGTCTTTGACTAATTAGGGTAGTTTTCAAAATTCCGAGTATATTTTATCTTACCGTTATTATTGCTTAATTCAATTTTTTTTTTTTTTTTTTTTTTTTTTTTTTTTTTTTTTTTGGTTTTTTACGATATAGCCCTGAACTATGGACTTTTCTACGATATACCTAGACCTGTCAAACGGATCGGGCGGATTTTGGGTTCGGGTAACTAGTATACGGGTAACATACGGGTCGGGTGTATTTCGGGTTCGAGTAGTATACAGGTCGGGTGTACACGGGTTCCAGGTCAGGTTAGGGTCAAAATACGGGTTAATCAACGTCTTTTTATCCATATTTTTTTTCATTTTTTGGTATAACGGTTTAATTTTCACTAAAAAAAACTACTCCCAACATTTATAGTCAAACTTTACATGATGTCAAAATACAAATATTAAGATTAGTGGAAGTTGTCCCTTGTAATTGTACTTCATTACTCATTACTAACAAGTGGGTGAATTACTAATGTGAAGACTTTGGGTGGTATTGATATGTATTTCACTATTTTCCTCCCAAATTTAGAATTTAGAGTCACTTATCTTCTCCCCAAATTTATTCTTTGATTTTACATCCCACCAAATCAAAAAAATTTAACTCTTTTAGGGTGCTTTAACACAAAAAAAAAAAAAAAAATAGTCATTTTTATGGTGCCTCCAAAAACCGACTCTAATTGATATATTATTGAAAAAATAATTTTTTTTTATTATAAGTTCCAAAATTGAAAATTTTAAAATAAGTTTATAGATGCGTGTGTGTCTATTAAATTGATATTTATAATATTAGTTTCATATATGTAATTTCCAAGTTGTATCTTCAAATTTAAAATGTTACCCCGAACTACCGACTTAAAAATATATCATTTTCTTTTTTCTCATTTATTCTTCACATATATTTTGTTTCAAAATTTAATAATGATTTCAGATGCCTCAAATTCATAATCTCAAATGTAACTAACAAAGACTATTAAAATGATTGATTTTATAATTATTAAATAATAAAGATTATAATTTAGGAAAATTTAACATGAATAAACCATCCTATCAGTGATCTTCCATAAATAAACCAACCTTTTGATTAACTCTCAATAAACCAACCTTTACACTTTATCTTCCAATATCAGATTATCCCCATTTTAAACGACTATTTAAGGGTGAAGATCACGTGTTTTTACCTTTGTTTCTCTATAACATTAATAATGGAGTGAAAGCATGTGTGTTATAGTTTTCGTTTTACCCAAAATGACAAATTTAAAATCGAGATAGTTTAATAATGGAAGATGGGGTGCAAAGGTTGGTTTATTCAGAGTTAATCAAAAGGTTGGTTTATTAATGGAAGATCACTAATAGGTTGGTTTATTCATGTTAAATTTTCCTATAATTTAAATGAAAATTTTCAATTATGAAAAATTTATTAGGTGTGAAATGTTTAAAATTAATTTGTAGTAGAAGCTTTACATGTAAATTGAAACTGATAAAGACATTTTATATATATGAACGTAAGTTTTTTTTACTTAACGGGTTAACCCGCTACGGGTCGGGTTTTGACCCATTGTTATCGGGTCATTTCGGGTTCGGGTAGATTTTGGGTTCGGGTCGAAAAAGACAGGTTTACTTCGGGTCATTTACAGGTCAGTTTCGGGTGGTTTATCGGGTCGGGTCAGATTTTGACAGCTCTAGATATACCTCACCTTTTCTTAATCACACAGTATATCCTTAAACTTCATTAATTAGTGTTAAACGTGACCATTAGCCAAAAAACGTCAAAGTTACTATGTTAAGTGATTATTTGGCTGGCTGACGTGCCATGTAAGTAGATGACAACTTATTTGTTTTGTTTCCCTCCAAAATTAGTTCATCTTTCCTTCCAATTTCTTTCTATATATTTTACCAATCACCTAACCCAATTAATAACCCACTTTATGTTAGAATATACTCCGTATTTATATATTCGTACGGATATGGGCCACTAATGTAATTAACTATGTGTCGCACGATTATAAAATATAAACCGATAAATAAAGTGATCCATAAGGTAATATCGGTATTGGGTAATAAGGAAATATTGGTCATGGGCTTAATGTGTAAAACAGGCTAGCGGCCCGTATCAATGAGGGTAGATATTGGCTGCCTTATATGTGGGAACCCTATAAGGGTCTCACAGTATAAATATAGGTTTGGTCCTCTTTGAACACACCATCCACTTAAACACAATATAAGGGTTTTCTCTTGGACTCCAATTAACCAAAAGAAAAGTGAAAGGTGTGTCTCAAATGAAGATCAGATCTCATGGGACACCATGAATCTATCAGGTACGCTTCCGCATTCAGTCTAATTTATTCTTAACGATTCACATGGTACCGATCTCGGGGTTTGCTAACAATTGGTATCACAGCGATATCGTGTAGATCGTTAAGAATGGCTGATTAATTATAGGGGCGAGCGACTCATTAAGGCCTCTACAATTCCATACTAGGCCTTTCATTTCTCCTTTGGATGCGTATTAGGGTCCGTCTTCTCGCCCCCATTGTTGCTGCCCATGCTTTCGTCCGATGAGCCAATTTTCACTTCTTTAATCTTCATTCTGAAAAAAAGCAGCCTTAGCTAATCGGTCTGGAGGTTTCTAAGAAATCCATCGTCAAAATGCGCAAAAATGTTACTAGCAAAATATGGAGAAACGAAAGATGGGCATATAGTGATTAAGAAGGAAAGCTACAAATATGCAACATTGATATGGAAGGGCTTTTGTGGGGATAATGGGAATCCATAGAGGAAGGAATGGCATGGAAAATTGGTTGGCACTCGAATCTAAACATATGGACGGAAATATGGGTGGAGAGAGAGGAACCGAGACCAAAGCAGAGAATAGAAGAATGAGAAACTGGTGAGTTTAGGGGATGGAAAATAAGGGATCTTATTGACAATAACAAGGAATGGAGATTAGACAAGCTAAGACAGATTATGGATGAGGAATGGGTGGAAAAGATAGATAGTGTCTAAATACCACATCTGGATAAGGATGACTTTGCCCACTAGCCTTTCACCAAATCAAGGGAATATGATTTGAAGAGTGGATATGGGGATTTGTTGAAAAGATGGTGGGAAAAAAAGAGTAGTGAAAAGGACGTGAAACGTTTCAGTGGCTATGACACAAGTTTTTTAGGAGATACTTATGGACGATGCCAGGCTTAAAAAATGGAAGCATCTGGTGTGGAAGATTCTTGTTGAAGCTATCCCAACAGGGGAAGAAATTAGGAAGAGAGGGTTAACAAAGGATGAATGTTGCAGGATGTGTGAGAATAAAGATGAAGAGATGGAAACCCTACAGCATACTTTCAGGGATTGTAAGATTGTAAAGAGAATATGGGCTGGCTCGGAGTTAGGAATAAAAGTAGTGTGCCCACGGGACTATAGTATCCAGAACTGGATAATTAATTGGATAAAATATCTATCGAAAGGGGAGGAAAATATTAGGAGAATAATCGTATTTCTCTCAACTCTACATTCAATATGGGTCTTCAGGAACGATAAAGTATTCAGAAAAGAGTTGATAAACCCATATGGAGCTCTGAAGAGGGCATCGGTTGAAACAGGTCAAGCTCCGGAGAAAGAAGTGGAGATTGAGAGAAGGAAAATAAGGGCTTTAGCTTTAAATATGGGAAATCAGGAGGAACAACTGCTACAGGAGAGCCAAAGCCAGAACATCAATCTAGGAGACCCACTCTTTCTTGTAGGAAAAGAAGGAAGCTACACCATGTTACTAATCTGGGTCGACGTAGCCTGGAGAAGTAACCAGAGAGCGGCGATGGGGAGGATAGCGATGCTGAATGAAGAAGTGATAACTGAAGGAGGGGAAAAATGCAGATGACAGAACCCTTTTCAGGACGAAGCAACAGAAGTACGACAAGCTATAATATGAGCAAGAAGGAATGGCTTCATGCAGACGTAAATCTTCACGGATTGCCTGGAAATAGTAAGACAGATGGCAGGTATAACCACTACCGATCACAGTGTTAGAAGCATCATCAGGGATATTTGGGCGATGGCACCTGATTTTCATAGTCTTTGTATTTCATACATTCCTAGATGTTTAAATAAAAGGGCACATAGGATAGCCAAAAGCGTCATAACCATGTAATATGGTCCTTTTACAAGTGGGGGAAAAAAATATTTATTGTCGACCCTAAGTCTTCGTCGCGCGATATATCTCCTATGGATCGCGCCTCTGTTCGATTCGTTTTCATCAGATTCTTTCTCTAGTGTTTTTCTTTTGTGAAACATCATCATGATTGCCTTGTTTCATTGTCTCCCTTGATATGCTTAGTATGGTTTTAAGACATTATGTTAAGTTCCATGTCCTGATGATGCTTCATACTTGTTTGTGAAAATCACGGAGGTTTTATGTCTGGTTTTGATTTTCATGGTAGTTCATTGCCTTTGTGATGTCATGCTTTGACTTTTGATTAAGTATCAGGGACCAATTATTGTGGGTTTAACAAGCTCCTTTTTTATTTGAGCATTGTTTTTGGGTGCTCACTTTTACAGTGTCGTTTTGAACCAATCCACGGGAGTTTGGTCTTTGATGGGACATTCATTTTTTGATTGAAAGTACACAACCCAGTGGAAGAGTACATTCTTCCCGTGGCATTGTCATTGCCCTTGTTTTTTCTCACATCAGTGCTACACTGTTAGACTATTATTTTCGCGTGCGTTTCCTCTGCTTGTGTGAATCGTCTGCTTCAGTGCTTATTTCAATGATATTGTTTTTTTTTTACATTGAAATACTAAGGTTAAATTTAATTCAATTAATCGGTATAAAATTCGGGTTTAATGTTTTGAGATAAATTGATCGGTAGGACTATGTCAGCCCAAAGGAAGGGTAGTCTTGTAATGATTAATTTATTGAAAACATTAGATATTGTGGGGTGTGTATTTTTGTACGAGTGTAAGTCGTCCCAAAGGAAGGCTCATATTTGGCAGAGATAAACACAACACCTGTGGTGGTGAATATGTGACAATTATATGGTTTTTTAGTGTGTATATTGGTTGGCCCAAAGGAATGCCGTATTTACATGATTATTGTCAATGTTCGATCACTACAACAAGACTATCACTAACAGTTAGTGTTACTGTCCAAAGACTTGACACTAATGTTGTTATCGGTATCTTGAGATGGGAAAATATACATTTTATTTGAATTTAAATTTTAAATACGGTTTATGAGCATGTTTCTTATTAAAGTTGTTTGTTTTATTCAGTTAATATGTCTGCTGCTACCATTCCTGGCAATTTAAGCTCTGTTCCAATGCTAAATGGGACGAATTTCAAGGATTGGAAAGAGAACGTGTTAATTGTTCTTGGCTGCATGGATCTAGACCTTGCTATCAGGGTGGATCCTCCAACTCCTCTTATGGATGCAAGTTCTCCCGATGAAAAGAAAGAATTTGATAAGTGGGAGCGATCCAATCGCATGAGTCTTATGATCATAAAGCACGGCATTCCGGAGGCTTTTAGAGGTGCGGTGTCTAATGAGACTACCGATGCCAAGAAATTTCTTGCTGAAATTGAAAAGCATTTTCTTAAAAACGATTAGGCAGAAACAAGTACGCTATTGCAACGCTTGATTTCAAGGAAATATCAATTCAGTAAGGCAAATATAAGGGAGTACATCATGGAGATGTCTCATATTGCTTCAAAACTTAAGGCACTAAAGCTCGACTTGTCGGATGACTTGCTCGTTCATTTAGTATTATTATCTCTCCTCACACAATTTGGACAGTTTAGTAAGTTACAACTGTCGAAAGGAGAAGTGGAATCTAAATGAGCTCATTTCTTATGGTGTGCAAGAGGAAGAGAGGTTGAAGCAAGATAAGGTTGATGTTGCTCTCTTGGCTAGTACCTCTATAGGAAAGGGCAAGAAAAGAAAGTTTGAATCTAAAGCTGCAACTAAGGGTCCTGAAGAGCAGAAGAAAGGTGATGAACCAACTGGTTGTTAATTCTGTGGAAAGCTAGGACACATAAAGAAGAATTGTCCAAGATATCAGGCTTGGCTCGCTAAGCGAGCTAAGAAAGGTACAATTCTTAATTTGGTTTGTTCTAAAGTTAATTTAGCTTCGGTACCTAGAAACGCTTGGTGGGTAGATGGTGCGACTACTCATATTAGTATTTTTATGCGGGGTTGCCTAGCTTACTGAAAGCTAACTGAAGGCGAAACATACATCTACGAGGGAGTAGAGCTGGCAAAAAGTGACACGACACGAAAACACGACACGAACCCGACACGAAATAAATGGGTTTGGGTCACTATGTGATGACCCATTTAAGTAAGTGGGTTGACACGAACCCGACACGAAATATAACTGGGTTGGATTTGGGTCAAGCTTTCCAGACACGAATCTGACACGAAAGACCTATTTAATTAAATGGGATAAACGGGTAGTTTAACCCGATAACCCATATATAATACTATTTTTTTTCCTCTGAAATTCAAAAATCAAAATAAAAGATTACGGAGTAACAAAATATTTCTTTCTTTAAAATTTTGATTTTGACTATAGAGTTATTTGTGATGTTTTAATGCTTAAAAATTTTAAATGGGTTATACAGGTTTAATAGGTCAAACCGGTCGAGCGGGTTAAAATTTAACCTATTTATTTAAATGGGTTAAACAGGTCAAGTCAGGTCATTTAAAATATAAACGGGTTGGGTTTGGGTCAAGCACTAATGACCTATTTATTAATTGGGTCAGGTTTGGGTTAAGGGGTGAGTGACACATTTATACGTGACACGAACACAAACACGACACGACACGACCTGTTTGCCAGGTCTACGAGGGAGATGGAAAGTCGATGGAAGTTGATGCTATTGGCACGTTTAGATTATTATTAAGGACTGGTTTTTATTTGGACTTGAAAGACACTTTTGTTGTACCGTTTTTTAGACGAAATTTAATTTCTGTATCTTTTTTGGACAAATTCGGTTATTATTGCTCATTTGCGGACAAAAAATTTATGTTGTCTTTAAATTCAAACGTTGTTGGAACTAGTTCTTTATGTGGCTTCGATAATCTTTACATGCTTGATAATATTGCATCATACAGTGAAAACATACACGTGGAATCACGTGGTACTAAGTGTAAATTTAATCAGGAGAATTCAGCGTCATTATGGCACAAAAGGTTAGCTCATGTCTCAAAAGAGATAATTCAGGGCGCGTTTGTTTCGTATATGGGTATGGGGTTGGAATCAAGAATCATGCTAGGGTGGTATGGGGTTGGAACTCGATTCCTTATACGTAGTGTTTGTTTCAATTATGAGTGGTATGGGTTTCAAACTCAACTTAAAGTTAAAATTCATAAAATAAAATATTTAAATTATAATTTTTAATATTATAAAATCGTGAAAATACTTTTTATCACTTATGTATATGTAAAAAAATCATTTTACAATATATAATTATTTTTTTAACCACATTTTTATTAAAATAAATTTGATACCCATGGAATCAATCTCATACCCACCCCCCTCCTTGGGTGTGAGAAACTCATACCTCATTGGTTTAAGGTATAGGTATGATACCCTCAAATTTTGCAAACAAACACTAAGTATGGGTTTGGCTCATTTCAAACCCATACCTTATACTTTTTGTGTGTGAACCAAACACACCCTCAAAGGCTTGTGTCTGATTGCATTCTGCATTCGCTTGAATTCACAGACCTTGATGTTTGTGTAAGTTGTATTAAGGGAAAACAAATCAAAGTAAGGAAGTTAGGAGCCAACAGAGCTACGGACGTTTTAGAATTGACATACGGACATCTATGAGCCATTTCCTACTGCTTCTTGGAATGGTCAACGATATTTTATATCATTCATAGGCGATTACTCTCGTTATGGCTACCTGTACCTAATTAATGAGAAATCAGAGTCTTTGGACGTGTTCAAGGCTTTTAAAGCCGAGGTTGAGCTTCAGCTTAACAAAAGAATTAAAGTTGTCAAATCTGACTGGGGTGGCGAATACTACGGCAGATATGACGGTTCAGGTGAACAACGTACATGACCATTTGTTAAGTACCTAAAGGAGTGTGGAATAGTCCCTCAGTACACTATGTCGGGTTCACCTAGCATGAACGGTGTTGCTGAAAGACGAAACCGAACTCTTAAGGACATGGTAAGAAGCACGATCAGTCATTCTACCTTACCTACATCACTCTGGGAGAATCACTAAAGACTGCAGCCTATATTCTAAATAGGGTACCAACTAAAGCAGCTGCCAAGACACCGTATGAGCTCTGGACGGGTCAAAAGCCTAGTCTTAAGCATTTTCATGTCTAGGGATGTCCAGCTGAGGCGCGACCTTATAGGCCGCATGAAAATAAACTGGACTCCAAAACGGTGAACAGCTACTTTATTGGTTATTCGGAGCGATCAAGGGGTTTCAAGTTTTATGATCCCACTCTAAAGAATATATTTGAGACGGGAACTGCAATATTTTTTGAGGATGTTGGGTTTGGGGGGAGAAATAAGTTTAATGACATTGTATTTTAGGAAGAATCGACTTTGATTCCTATTGTTGCTCCCGATGATGTGCATGTTCCTTTACCTGTCACTACTATCGGAGGAGCAAATGAGGAACCTCGTCAGGACAATGTCAATATAGATCCCGTTCAAGATGATTGTTTGTTCCACAAGAACAACCCGTAATTGAGAACGAGATCCCAGAAATTTATACTCAACAACCTCAAGAAGTAAGGAAATCCACTAGAGTAAGGAGAAGTGTCATTTCGGATGATTTTGAGGTATATCTCCAAGAACATGTGAACCGTTGGAAGATGATCCAATTAACTTTCAACAGGCCATGAAAAGTTCTAATGCTCAAAAGTGGATTAACGCCATAAATGAGGAATATAAGTCTATGCAAGATGATAAAGTTTGGGATCTTAGTCACTTACCTGAAGGTGTGAAGCCTATTGGTTGTAAATGGATATTTAAAACCAATAAGGATTCAAAAGGTAATGTGGAAAGATTTAAGGCTTGTTTTGTAGTTAAAGGTTTTACTCAAAAGGAAGGTATTGACTATAAAGAAACATTTTCTCTTGTTTCTACTAAGGATTCCTTTTGAGTAATCATTTCAAGAAATTCAAATATTTTCTCCTGTTTCTACTAAGGAGACCCAAAGAATATGGTATGAAAACTAAGGAAATCCATCTATGGGCTCGAACAGGCTTCTCGTCAATGGTATCACAAATTTCATCAAGTTATAATCTCATTTGGTTTTGAGGTTGATGACGTTGATGATTGTGTGTATCATAAGTTCAGTGGGAGTAAGTTTATATTTCTGGTTTTATATGTGGATGACATCTTGCTTGCTACTAATGATATAGGCTTATTGCACGAAACTAAGAAATTTCTATCAAATAATTTTGAGATGAAAGATCTTGGTGACGCCTCTTTTATTTTGTGGATCCAGATTCATCGAGATCGTTCTCGAGGTATTCTTGGATTATCACAAAAGGGCTATATCGATAAGGTATTAAAGAGATTTGGGATGCAAGATTATAAATCAGGGTATACTCCGGTCGTTAAAGGAGACAAATTCAGTCTCACACAGTGCCCTAAAAGCAGTCCTGAAATTAAAGAAATGCAGGAGATTCCTTATGCATCTATTGTATGGAGTCTCATGTATGCTCAGGTTTGTACCAGGCCAAATATAGCATTTATAGTTGAGGTGTTAGGCAGATACTTAAGCAACCCAGGAATGGATCACTGGAAAGCAGCAAAGCGGGTGTTGAGATACCTGCAAAGGACTAAAGACTACATGCTCACTTATCGGAGGTCTGATAATCTAGAGATCATTGGCTATTCAGACTGCGATTTTGATGGATGCCTGGACACTCGAAGGTCCACTTCATGTTGTGTCTTTCTGATGGCTGGAGGAGCGTTTTATGGAAAAGTGTGAAACAGTCTACTATTGCTGATTCCACTATGGAGGCATAATTCATCGCTTGTCACCAAGCAACAGTTCAAGGCATATGGTTGCGAAATTTTGTTGCTGGTTCACGAGTTGTACGTGAATGATATAGAAAGACCACTAAAAATTTATTGTGATAATCGAGCAGCTGTTTCATACTCTAAGAATAACAAAAGCTCAAGTAAATCCAGGCATATTGAAAGGAAGTTCCTCATCGGAAAGGAACAAATACAAAGTGGTACGATTTCAATTGAACATATAGGAACAAACTCCATGATTACGGATCCGCTGACTAAGGGATTGCCTCCAAATAAGTTTGTAGAGCATAGTGCTCATATGGGAGTTATATCAAGTCAGGATATTATGTTTTAGTGGGAGTACTTGTTCTGTATGTATTTATTTTTCCCTTGTGTACTTCGTATACAAATATTCTGCAGAAATAAAGTTTTAGGTTTAAAGTTTAAAGTTTTATCCATTCTGAAAGGTAATGCTTTTGCATTGTTTGATCTCAAAGTTAAGATAGGTACAGTTGGAAATAGGCATGTCAGATTACATTGCATTTAATTTCCGACTTACACATCGATGATTGATCTATGTCATTTAGTTATATTGGTGTGTGTGACCAAGGAAGGTTTAGTTACGCTAATTGTGACAAAAGCCGCCTTGATCCTACATTAGTATGATTAATGGATGAGATTGTTGAGGAATACCTTAAGGTTATAATAGTGCATTTCAGTTGCGCGTTAAGGTTATACACATATAATTACATGCGTGTCCCAGTGGGAGATTGTTAGAATATATTTATATATTCGTACGGATATGGGCCACTAATGTAATTAATTAAATATGTGTCGCACGATATAAAATATAAACCGATAAATAAAGTGATCCATAAGGTAATATCGGTATTGGGTAATAAGGAAATATTGGTCATGGGCTTAATGTGTAAAACAGGCTAGTGGCCCGTATCAATGAGGGTAGATATTGGTTGCCTTATATGTGGGAACCCTATAAGGGTCTCACAGTATAAATATACGTTTGGTCCCCTTTGAACCAGGGGTGAGCATGGATCGGATATCCGATCCGATTCATATTTTCGGATCGGATATCCGATCCGAAATTTCTATGTCGTCAGTATCCGATATCCGATCCGAACTACTTCGGATATCCGATTTTTTATATCCGAAAATATCCGAAAAAGTCGGATCGGATATCCAATTATCCGATGTCCAAATCATCATTAGATTTTTACCAATTAATTTTAATTCAATAAATAAAATATGAAGCATCGGATTGAAAAAGAAAAAATTAATGTTTTAGTTGATTTGAAAATTAACAATAGTCTAAATATAATTTCCCATAGCTAAAAAATCTAATATTTGATACAAAGTAATAAAACTTACGGTACCCCTAATTTTATTTTTACAATAAATTTTAAAAATCACTAAATACAAACCCTATTTTAGAAAATTTAACAAGAAGAACCCCATAGAATCGGACCTAATCCTTTGCTGAACGAATCAATTGGTACTTTGTCGACTTTCACTGTACTTCACAGAAATGCCTCTTCATATTGAACTTTAGAAATTTTTTGAATGGAAATAATTAAGTTTTATTGATGAATATAATAATAATATAGGTAGGATTTGTAATTAAGATTGTGGGGTGAAAATGTTAAATTATTGGAGAAATTAAAACATTTTCCTGGAAATAGAGAAAAAGTGGGATGGAGTATGGAGAGGAGAGAGATGAAAGATAAGAGAAAGAGACGCAGGTAGAAATTTTGTGGGGTTAGGGAGTAGGGACAAGTTGTTTGAGAATAATTTGGACCTTTAGATAAAAGCCCATAACAAGCCCAGTAATCCTAATACCAAGTTTTCGTACTATACTAAGGCTAATACGGATCGGATCGGATATCCGAAAATTATTTGACAGATATCCGTATCCGATCCGATATCCGAAATTTTCGGATACGGATATCCGATCCGAATTTTTTCTCGGATCGGATATACAATTTTTCGGATCGGATACGGTTCGGATATCTGTTCGAATCGGATATTTCGGATACTTTGCTCAGCCCTACTTTGAACACACCATCCACACAAACACAATATAAGGGTTTTCGCTTGGTCTCCCATCAACCAAAAGAAAAGTGAAAGGTGTGTCTCAAAGGAAGATCAGATCTCACGGGACACCATGAATCCATTAGGTACGCTTCCGCATTCAGTCTAATTTATTCTTAGCGATTCACATGGTACCGATCTCGGAGTTTGCTAACACTTTATTCATCCCTACCAACTTCCCCTTTTAAATTTGCTTCTTTTTCTTCCTTATCACCATCTCCTCTAACAATCATGTCTCACTCTTCTTCTTCTTCTTCTTCTTCTTCTTCTTATCCTTTTCTCAAAAACAAACCTTAAAGGCCTTAAATTTTGGAACCAACAATGCAATCTATTCGAAAGAATACCGTGATAAAAATTTCTGGGTCGATGAGCAATCCGCAAAAGGCGTACTTTAAATATTTGAAGGACAACCATTTTGTCCAGTGGTTGACTGAAGATCACATTATCGTTTCTCAACTTTTAAAGACAAATATAGAAACTGAAGATGATGATGCTTTGAGTCACCATGAGAGAAATGATGAAGTTGCTAGTTTAAAAGCAAGATGTTTTAGATCTAATATTGTTGGTGAAATATTGAATGAAATATATTGTATTCATGTTTATTGTACTTGTAGTAATTATGATTATGTAATAAAAAAAACTAATTAATTAAGAATTGATGACTACAATCCAAGTCTTGAACCTTTAATTACATAGATTTGCGTGCCTAACCTTGACTTACAGAATACGTTTGTGCGTAACCGTGAACATAGATGTGCGTGCCTAACCACGGTCTACAAAATATGTTGACATAAACTAACAAGTTTTATACAAAACATCTAAACATTAATACCAAGTTTATTTGCAAAAAATAATGTCATCTAAATCAGACTGTCATTAACATCAGCATCTTCCTCTGGATTCCCTTTGATGACGATGCTTGTGTGTTGGCTCCGACAGTGGATGAATCTTGGGTGTTCCCTACAGCGGCTGCCTCCATTACCTGGCTACTTCCCCTAATTGCACCTTCGAGCGCATTTAAAGACTCATTCACAGCTACAACAGATTTTTGGGAACGTTTTGAGCGACTCGTCGACGCTTTCCCTTGCATTTCATTTTTCCCCTAGCTGTGTTCCCACCTTTACATGTCCTGGTGTTGTGTCTGAAGCCTCCACACTTTTTGCACTTATGAAGGTACCGGGAATCTTTCCTTGGGAAAACCTATCGACGCCACTGCAGCGCCGCCTCGCCGTCTTGGGCAGAAGCGGAGAATGCGCCTCGCAGGAAAAAGTGCGAAGTTTTGTAAAAAAAGGGGTGAAAATGGGGAGATCATTGCATGAATTTGCGATAAAAAAAAAAAAAAGGTATAAAAGTCCTTTTTTGAAATGTATTTTCGGAGTCGCCACCAAATATTAAAGGAATTTGGAACCTATTCAACGCGTCTTGAAATACAAGACACGAGTGTCTCAGATTTCAAGATGCGTCGATACCAATCAATCTGAGGTTTGAAACCAGAGAAGGGGTTCAGAGTGAGGTTACTTTTCGAAAGTTTTGACAAAGTGTATTTTGAAAACAGCAATCAAAAAGCCTACGTAAAAAGTAGTCTCTACTAATTTGAAAATATTTGCTTAATTTCGATATTTGGGCTAAAAGTCACGCTACGTACAAGTGCGAATAAGTATGACTCGATTAAAATGCATAAATAATGTAAATTGTCAAAATAATGACATATTGCTATAGGAAATGTACGTTAAATAATAATTTATTGAATAAATTATCACTATAGACGTTATTTTCCAACCTCGTATTTAGAATTTGTGAAAAACCCTCAGTTTTGACATGCTAAAAGACTCTATGAAACGGTACAATTTAGTGTTGGATCCGTGATTCTAGTCGTTATTTAATGCATGAATGAGGACTTGCATAATTATAAAAGTGACGTCGGTTTGCTTTAGTGATAATGAGTCGTTTATTTATGCGATATTGGCGGGGTTTAGACGGATTATGAATCCGAATTGCTACAACCGTATTACGAATACGGCTTCGCTAGTGCCAATATCGGGTTTGGGGTTAATGTAACCCCATTGTCCGAGTCTCAAACGTCTAGCCCGTAGGTAAAATGTTTACCTTTCGAAAATGTAAAGACGGTATTTTTGAGTGGATTTCGTGAATAGTGTATAAGTGTTAAAAAAAACCGGGTGTTTGAAAAAAATGAAGTGGGTTGGTATTTATAGAGTTTTGGTGGTTTTTGTGGGATAACAAAATTAAATCGCCTGTATACAGGCGTTTAAGTTTGTTTGAGTTGGATATTTTTTAAAGAAAAATCAAAAAGACGGCTGGTATGAAACAAAATAATAATCGCCTGTTAACAGGCGATTAGAAATTTAATCGCCTGTCAACTGGCGATTGTTATTTTGTTTTGGTGAAATTTGTTTTAAGCCGCCTTTGTTAAGTGACGTGTTAGGGGGGGTAATGATTATGTTTGTGATGTAATTAACTTAGGGGTTAAGTCGTTTGGGTTTGGTCCGAATTTCGGTTTTCGTGTTTCGGTTTTTGTCGTGTTTTTCGGTTTTGGCTCGAAATAAAATAATATTAGGTTATATTATTTTATGGTATCGTGGAGTTTTGTTTTGTGAAAATGTGACACGGGACGCACTTTGGCCCGTTTTGAGTGTTGTGTTAGTGTGCGTTTTTGGGTCGTTTTTGTAAGTTTGGGCCGTTTGTAGCTAGTTGAAATTTGTTTTGTGGCTTGGCTTAATAAGACGTTCCTATATTGTGCTCGTGTTACGCTCATGATGACTAAAAATTGACATTCATTTTCATGATTATGCAAATCCAAATTAATACGCTAAAAATGACTAATACGTTTTAGACACTTTTGTATGCAGTTTTGACTCTTTTAAAAGCATGCATGAAAGTCCTTTTCATCATCGGGTTTGTTTTTGGGGGAATGCGGATACGGGTATCTCAGAGCCCCAGTTTGGTGAGCTTGGACAAAGCGTTAGTCAAACTTAAAGATAGTATCCGGACCATTACAGTCTCGATACTACCTGGCGGCGCTAAGCATGTGTCTTATGGGAGAGACGAGGACTTAGCGTCGGGAAATGCGGGGAGGGACGACATGTTTTTAAGGACATGACGGTCCTACATGTTTAAGGGCATGTCAGCCTGCATGTGGCCTGAGTACTCCCAGCTGGCGCCTTGCTTGTGTTTCCGTTTGTGCTCCTTGCTTTGCTTGCGCTTCTGGCTTGCGCTCTTTTGCTTTGCTTGCGCTTCTGGCTTGCGCTCCTTTGCTTTGCTTTCCTTGCTGGACGTCTCGTAGAAGAGGTTACGCGTTTTGGGGTTTGGTTTATAAGAGTGGTTTAGATTTTTGTGAACGTCTCTTAAGGAGGCTACGCGTTTTTGTATTTTAACGTCTCGTGAGGAGGCTACGTGTTTTTGTATTTCTCATAAAAAAGGGTTAGGTTTTTATGAACGTCTCGTGAGGAGGTTACGTGTTTTTGTATTTCTCATAAAAAGGGTTAGGTTTTTACGAACGTCTCGTGAGGAGGTTACGCGTTTTTGTATTTTAACGTCTCGTGAGGAGGTTACGTGTTTTTGGTTTTTCATAAAAAGGGCTAGGTTTTTATGAACGTCTCTTAAGGAGGCTACGCGTTTTTGGTTTTTCATAAAAAGGGCTAGGTTTTTACGAACGTCTCGTGAGGAGGTTACGTGTTTTTGTATTTCTCATAAAAAGGGTAAGGTTTTTATGAACGTCTCTTAAGGAGGTTACGCGTTTTTGTATTTTAACGTCTCGTGAGGAGGTTACGTGTTTTTGGTTTTTCATAAAAAGGGCTAGGTTTTTATGAACGTCTCTTAAGGAGGCTACGCGTTTTTGGTTTTTCATAAAAAGGGCTAGGTTTTTATGAACGTCTCTTAAGGAGGTTACGCGTTTTTGTATTTTAACGTCTCGTGAGGAGGTTACGTGTTTTTGGTTTTTCATAAAAAGGGCTAGGTTTTTATGAACGTCTCTTAAGGAGGCTACGCGTTTTTCTCATAAAAGGTTAGGTTTTTATGAACGTCTCGTGAGGAGGCTACGTGTTTTTGTCATAAAAAGTTAGGTTTTTATGAACGTCTCGTGAGGAGGTTACGTGTTTTTCTCATAAAAGGTTAGGTTTTTATGAACGTCTCTTAAGGAGGTTACGCGTTTTTGTATTTTAACGTCTCGTGAGGAGGTTACGTGTTTTTCTCATAAAAGGTTAGGTTTTTATGAACGTCTCGTGAGGAGGCTACGTGTTTTTCTCATAAAAGGTTAGGTTTTTATGAACGTCTCGTGAGGAGGTTACGTGTTTTTTGTGGTTCTCATAAAAGGTTAGGTTTTTATGAACGTCTCGTGAGGAGGTTACGTGTTTTTTGTGGTTCTCATAAAAAGGGCTAGGTTTTTATGAACGTCTCTTAAGAAGGTTACGTGTTTTTGTTGGTTGGTTTGAAATCGTGTTTAAAATAGGTTGAAAGGTGTATTGGGCCGAGGAAATGGCCCAAAACCAAACAGAAACCCATGAAACAAAAATAAAATCGCCAGTTTACTGGCGATTTTGTTTTTGTTTTGTGAATCTGTATAAAAGTCGGGGAAGAGAAAGGAGGAGGGTTTATTTCGTTTCAAAAATAAAAACTAAATCGAAAACACCCAAAATTCAATCCGGCGATTTTCTAGACCGAATTTCGATTTTCCGACTCCTACAATTCGTCATGGATCAAGGTACGTACCCAACTTACTTGGTTTTTCGCGTTTTGAAGTTTGTTTGAGTCGGTTTTAACTTGAAAAACCGTTTTCTAGGGTTTTGGTCGATTTTTGTTGGTTTGATTCGAGTTTAGCTCTCGTCTTGGCTTGAAAACGTTCGCCATGGCTAGTATAGTGCTTGCCTCGCTTGTCTTGCTGTCGTTGTGTGAGAACCCGGCTCGTGGTCTCGATTTTCGTGCGTTTTGTAGTGTAGGGGCATTTTGGTCATTTTTGAAAACGTCTCGAAAATGGCTCAAAACTTCAGTGTAGCTTACCCATTAGTAGTATATCGTGTTGGTGAGTTCGGTTTGTTGAAATGGTCGCGAAAAGCGGTTCGTTTGGGTAAAAATCGTGTAGAAGGGGGTAAAATCGGGGCTTGTGCTATGTTTTTGTAGTGTAAGGCGATCCCGAGTGGCTTGGTTATTTTGAAAATGTTGTAGTGTGCTAGTGTGAAGGTTTAGGTGGCTTGTATGCGGAGAACGGCTCGAAAAAACGTCATTTTCGTGCGTTTTGGTATAGGGGCCGATTTTGGTCGAAATTTTTCGGTTAGAAACTTGCAGAATTCTCTGTATTGTGTTTTCATGGCTAGTATGGTACACTTTTGGTCTTGTTTTGCAGGAAATGTGTTGTTTGGAGGTGTTTTGGAGCGTTTTTTGTAGTTTAGGCTAGGTTTCCAAAAGTCGCTTTTCCTCGCTTTTCGTGCCAGATTAATGGAATGTATGGTAATGTATGTAAATGTGTTGGCTAGGGGGTTGTTTTGTGAGAAGTGGGGGCTTTTTGGGTTGAGTTATGGTCAAGAAAAGGCCGTTTTTGTAGTTTGGAGGTGTTTTGTAAAAGTTATTCAGTCGAGGTGTTCGGAACATCGTTTTCGAATGAAATTTTTTGCATAAGCTTATTGTGATTTATGGGTTGGAGTGCGTGTCGTGAGATATGGGTTTACGGCTTTCTGTGGCGTTTTCCCTCTTACGCTATTTTAGGTTAAAGGCACGCTTCTGCTTTGTTTTGGCTAATTCTCTGCTTTGCTTTTGTGCGTGCTTGCTCTTAACTTGGTCGAGTAGGGCGTATATATCGTATCGTCTCATGGATTTTGGTTTCACTGCTTACGCTCCGTTTGGCCTTATCTGTCAAAAATGGGCCTATGGCTTGCTTTGCGACTTTGTCTTGATCTTTCAAGAATGATTTCTTCATTCTTAGTTTTACGAGTATGCCTTTGAATCTTGTGCGGGTGATCCTACGCCTCAGCGCCTACTTTCGATGACATGGATCGGGTATTGGCTAGAGTTGACTTATTTATTCGGGGCGAGCACGCTCTGCCGGGGATGCTGCGCCCTTGGAGGTTCAGATGGTCAGTCTCGGTCGGACTTCTTTGAGAGCTTTCCTCGGGCGCTGGAGCTTCTACGACGCCAGGGAGTGAGTTTGGTATTCTTTGTGGAGTCTCTGCGCTTTACGCTAGTGGTGTCGGTCTTTGTCGGTCGTCGTCTGCGCGCCTGCGAGTGGCCGGACATGGTCTTTGTTCTGGTGGCCACTGGCCGTCAGTTAGTGTTGCGGGTCATGACGTTGCTGACGAGTCGCCTGCTTTTCGGTAATGTAGTGCGTGAGAGGCCGTCGTTGAAGCGGGCGGTCTTACGGTGATGCTAGCGGTAGTGGAGCTCTTCTTTGGGTTGTCGAGGTCTCACTGTTGGTGGCGGGAGTCGGGCTCAGTGTCGTCTCGAGTCTTTGCGGCGTGGGCGTGGCGGGCGTGGAGACGTCTAAGGCTCACGGGGAGGCCGTGGTGGAGGTCGGGCGTAGGCTGCGGGGTCTCGCGAGGGCGTGGTCGTAGCGGTCTTTGGAGGGGCGCTGTGGCCGGGGAGGCGGCGAGGTCGCGGTCTGGCGGCGAGCCAGCGAGGGGCGTGGCCCGCAGCGTTGCTCGAGGCGCTGCGGCTCTGGAGAGAGCCAGGTTAGAAGCGTGGTCGCGGTCGGAGGAACGTCGAGGCCAAAGCGCAAGTGGATGTGGCCACGGTGAGGCGGCGTGATGGCGAGAGCGTCGAGCTCGTCTTCTTCTGCGAAGAAGGTGGTGGCCGGGGGCGGTGAGTCGCCGGTGTTCTTGAGAAGTTGGGCGGGGGAGCTCCGTGGAGGTCCCGCGAGGCGTGGTCGTGCTCGGGGTCGGAGGCCGTTCGAGGATCCTCTGAGTCGGAGGGTCTTTGAGTGGCGAGGATGAGGATCTTAGCGAGGCTACGGCGAGGCCCTTGTCGAGGTTGAGATTCTTGAGGCTGCTGCCATCTGCTGCTTCTTCTTTCATTTCTTCTTGTATTCTTTCGAGTTCTTCTTTATTCTTCTTCTGCGGCTTTTGTGGCCGTGGAGTCGGGTTGAGGCCAGGCTCGGGAGCGAGTTCGGGATGAGTTGGTGGGGGCGTGCGGAGGCCGAAGCGGCGAGGTGGCGAGGCGAGGTCATGCCAGGATGCAAGTCTGGCGGCTCTTGAGGCCGCAGCGGAGGTTTTCATGGGGATGGTCGGCGAGTGGCGCGAGGCTGACTACCCTCACGGTCGCTTGTGGTCGCGGTGGCCTTGGGTGGGATGGCGTGACCCTGGTTTGGAGTCCTTGGAGCACTTGCCGATCCAGTGAAGGTCGGCTTCCCGTTAGGCTCGATGAGGACGCCTGCAGGTTCGGACGGTGTTTGGCGTCTTTGAGGGTAGGCTCGCGGGAGGAGCGGGATATAGTGCTCGGGGCGGCTTTCGGTCCCCAGTGCGAAGTGGAGGGAGGTGCGGGGCAGCGGGTGAACTCGCGCCTCGGCCATGTGCCGGCGTTGTTGGATAGGTTTTGGGATACGACCAACACCTTCCGCGTGCCTGGTTCTGAGGTTGGCGTGACCCTTCTTCGTGGGCGGTATCAGGGTGCCTCATGGCGGCGTGCCAGTGGGGCGTGGCGACCTCCTATCGATAGCCCACGAGTCGTGCGCTGATTAGCGGCGGGGTTAAGTGCGGGAAGGGCGAGGAGCGCGTTTGACCTCGTACCATATGGTTTGTTGACTTCTTCGAGGAGGAGGAAGAAGAAGAGTGCCTTTCGGCGGCCGAAGCGAGAGGCGGCTGTGGTTGTGGTGGTTTCGGCGGCCACCCACTTTGGCGACAAGGGGGCGGCGTCGGCCAATTTGTGTTGATGGTATTTGTCGGACATGTCGCGCGCTAGGTGACTTTGGTAGGTCGGCTCGCGCTCTGGGTCTGTTGATCAGATTACGAGGATCACGATGCATACTGATGGGATTGACGAGGATTCGGATGTGTCGCTTGTGGGCCCTGGTCTTCTGATGGAGGTAAGGTTCGATTTTTGTAGTTTTTTGTTGTTTTGTCTCTGTTTTTCTTCTGTAACGTGTGTTCTGTTTGCTTGCAGGCTTGGTGCTATGCTCACTTCCCCTCTCTGCTCCGGACCACGTTTGGTGTGGCTACATACGGCTTTCCGTGCGTCTGTGACGATCGGAGGGTATTAGCTGAACTATGGCCAGCGGCTCGTGTCGCTTCAGCGGGATGGCGATGGATAAGGTAAGGGTGATTGTGTTTTGTACTTTGGTCTTTTGTAGCTTGTTTTGGGTTTGTGTTTGTTTTTGTGGTTTATAATTTGGTTTTGTTTTGTAGTTCGTTCGCGACCCTGGAGTAAGTTCTGGCGTCCCTCAAGCGATTGCGGCTCGCCGGTCCCCTTGACGGACGGCGGTGTACATCGAGACCAGATGCGGCTCGTCTTGGTACTTGGGTGGCGTCTGTCTGCGCAGACGGTCGCGGCGGCTTCATCGTACTGCTCCTCGCCCTCGGTTTTGTTAGTGGAGGCGCGGCGCTAATGGCGTCGTGGCGTGTATCACGCGGCGAGTCCGACTCCTTGTTCTTGGCGGGATGAGGATTACGTGACTTGGGCACAGCATGCCCTTGGTGACGCTGTGATCGAGGTATGCTTGTTTATCCCTTTTGCTTGTATGTGTTTTGGTTTTAGGAAGCAAAAATTTACCCTATTTTTGGTTTGTAGCGGCGTGATCGATCTTGAGTTCCGGCCTCCTCCGGATTCGTTGAGGACCTGCGGTTGTTCACGAGGGTCGCTCTCGTTCGATCGTCTTCGCCTTGCCTGTCCGTGGTCACCGATGCGGGCCTTGAGAGTTGGGATCCGCGCGTGAAGAAGGTATTAACCCTCTTCTTTGTACAGCATGAGTATTATGTAGTATATAGCCCCTAGTTTGAGTAAGATTTTAGTGTAAAATCATTAGTCAAACTCTGTTGAAGCAGGTTTTTGAGTGTAGCCCCCAGTTTGAGTAAGATTTTAGTGTAAAATCATTAGTCAAACTCTGTTGAAGCAGGTTTTTGAGTGTAGCCCCCAGATTGGAAAGCTAAAAGTATTCCTCGTTTTGTGGCGGTGGCGGTGAGGGCCCGCAGGAGGCTGTGGCGGGCGTGGCCGGTGGCGTCTTGATCGTGAGCGAGAAGGTTGTTGGCGCTTGCGAGGCGCAGAGAGAGGCAATGAGGCGCGACTTGAGTTAGCCAGTCGGGTGAGGAGGCGCGAGATCGCGTCGAAATTGGAGGCTGCGCATCTTAGGGAGTTAGCGGTCGAGGCGAGCTAGAGGGTCGATGCAGGGAGCTGGATAGAGGCGCGTCTTTGAGATTGATTCCTGCGTCTTTGTCTTGCAGCGTCGTGACCAGTCGTAGTAGGCTTGGACTTGTGTATATTGGACTTGTATTAGGAGTATTAGTATTTGTTGGTAACGGTTTATGTATCAGGATTTGTTATGGTTGTTTTGGACTTGTAGGCGTTTACGGGTATAATTTGGTTATTTTGTCTTGTTGCGAAAAGGCATTACTGCGTCGTAGCCGGGTCTGAAATCCTTGCGTATTTGCTTGCCGAGCGTACCTGCAAAACATTGTTAGTCGTAAAAGCATATATATACGTCTCGATTGAGGTGACTCGCTAATGACTTAAATTAAATGTGAAATGAAGAGTTTTTGAAAAATCTTTGGTTTAGAAAATATTCTAGACTCGTGAAAAGAGCGTTTTTGACATAGCAAAAGTTTGAGCTAAAGCGGCGTTTTGAGGCGAAAATTGTGAATCTGAAAATCATATTTTGTGTTGTGTTTCATTTTTGTGTGATTATCGTGTTTTGTGAAAATGAAAAATCTGAAAGGCGAGAGTCAATTCACGCAAATCGAGGCTGCCTTGACGGGACCGTAAAAACAGGTCCAAGGTCGGTATGAAGGATAAAAGGGGTAATAAGTTAAATATTTTAGGGTATAGGTGTGTAAGAAGTGTAAGAAATCGAATAATTTTGTCAGGAGGAAAAAGAAAATCGCCTGTAAACAGGCGATTTTATTTTTAATCGCCTGTTTACAGGCGATTAAATTTTTGTTTTGTGGTTTTCTTTGATTTATTTTAATCGCTTGTTCACTAGCGTTTAAGTTTTTGTGTTGTATTTCGTTTTGCAAATCTCGGCTATAAAAGGAGGGGTAAGTTAGTTTATTTCACTCATCCTCTCGTCTTCTATTCTCGATTTTCCAAGAATATTCAGAATATTTACGGAACATTCGTCGAGTTATGGAGAGTTTTGAAGGAAACTTGCGCCGTTGGTGTGCGTCCTTATCGGGTGTCGAGAAGAAGCTCTTGAAAGATTGCGGAGTTGGCGTATTTCGTGGGCTAAGGCAGGTTCGAATGGAGTACGAGTTCCTGGATGCGTGTCTCGACTATTGGGACTTGAGTTTCCACGTCTTCCGTTTTCCTAGTGGGGAGGTCTGTCCGTTGGTCGAGGAGTTTGGAGCCATTGGTGGTTGGTTGCGAACTAACATTCCTGTGTGCGTTAGATCGGGGCCTGGGTATAAGAGGCACGTGCAGAACTACCTTCAGATGACTCGTGTGGAGACAGAGGAGTTATTTGTTGGGAGTCGTATCAGCCTCTATCGCTTGTGCAAGCGGTTTATGAACCGCGAAAATGAGACGATCTCCTTTGGTGCCAGAAAAAGGGCGTTGGCATTCTGCTTAGTCCACCGTTACATGTTTCCTAATTCTTTGTATGAGGGAGCGCTTGGTGATCCTCGCCTAATCACTGTCGTCCAGCGGATGGAGTATGGTTGTAACCCTTCCGCCGTGATCTGGTGAGGCGATCCTGAGTGCGGATGATCGTGCTGCGATAGGCGAGCGTGTCGAGGGTGTCCCTTAATCGCCAGTGCGGTTGATGGAGCGGTGAGTGTGCTAGGTGATATTCTTTGGGTCACATCCTGCGGGGGCGTGACTAGTCGTTATATTAGGTGGTTTGGATCCACATCATCGCCATCGCGATTACTTCCCTGGACTTGTGAGGTCATCGACCATCCGTTGGTTGAATGCCGTGGTGGGGAATAGTTGATGTGACGGCAAGTGAGGTGGCGATGGTTCGTCTGGAGTCCTCGCTGCGGATTTGACATGGGTGTTTACATCCATCCCGTGCAGTGAGAGGCGGATAGGGTGGGCCGCGATTCGTTCCTGGTCATGACACCAAGGTGCGGGGCATGCTTATGTTGACTAGTGGCATAGCCGATGCAGGCGGCGGATGGATTACGGCGCCCAGGTGGCCTGTGGCGGGTACTCTGGGGCGACTCGGGTATCACGAGCCTCCGCTAGGTGGACTGTTGCGCAGAGCCCCCACAAGAGGTCACGCTTTCGAGCCCTAGAGCTCAACGGGCTTTCTCAGATGTCTGCTCATGACCCGGCCGACCTTGGACGTATCGGTGGTGATGGCGAGGGTTCGAGTCCGGAGCTACTCTCGGCCGATGAAAGTGTGTTCGGCCGTCGGCATATTCCAGGGTCAGGTGATCAAGGTTGTTATGGCAATGTTGGGGATCGCCATTGGGGTTGAGGGTTGATGCTTCCTTTATCCAGCTGGAGAGGTCTCAAGTCTGTTTCGGAGAATAACCTGGTTTTAGTTTACGTGTGTTTTGGTAGTATTATGTTCATATTATGTTGTATTATGTAATATATTACCTATCCTAAACCCGATGTACATGCCGGGACTCGTATTGTAATATATAGTGTTTGTTAGTGTATTTCTAAGGTCGTAGTCATGCTCCTACGTTTGAAAAATCAAAATGTAACCGTTCTTTTTAAGATTAATAAAAATCAGGTTTTTATTTACGACTCTGCCTCATTTTGCTTGTTATTTTGTGTGAAATTCCTTGGCTCTAATCTCTTTTCAAAGGTTTAGGATGCAAGCATGGTTTTTGTTTTTAGGAAGTTTTTGTATTGACTATTCCCTCGACTTTTTTAAGCTTTGGGTTTGTCGTTTTGTGTTGAATATCGCCCCCTTTTAGCCTTTTAGGTTATGAGGCGGTTTTTGTGTTGACTATGTCCTTGGCCTTTTTAAGCTTTAGACGCGTCATTTTTGTGTTGAATATCGCCCCCTTTTAGCCTTTTAGGTTATGAGGCGGTTTTTGTGTTGACTATGTCCTTGGCCTTTTTAAGCTTTAGACGCGTCATTTTTGTGTTGAATATCGCCCCCTTTTAGCCTTTTAGGTTATGAGGCGGTTTTTGTGTTGACTATGTCCTTGGCCTTTTTAAGCTTTGGACGCGTCATTTTTTGTGTTGAATATCGGTTGCGCTTTTTGCAAAGCTGCCTACGTATCCACGAAAAGTGGAATCAAACCGGCGTAGTTCGAGAAATGTATGTTTAGGGGCATACCGGCCCATGAGTTGTGTTTGCTTTTTGTGGTGAATGTGCACGTTTAGGGGCATGCCGGCCCATGAGCATGTTTAAGGACCTGCCGGTCCATGAATTGTGTTTGGTGGATGCATGTTTAGGGGCATGCCGGCCCATGAATTGTTTTTATAAAATTGTATTTTACAGATACATTGCAAGGGGTTTTTAGGGATAGTATTTCTTGAGTTGATCGAGATTTGTGGCGAGGTTGAACTCTTGGCCGTCGAGGTCGGTTAGTTTGACTGCTCCGCTCGTGTAGATCTCCTTGACGAGGTAGGGCCCTGCCCAGTTAGGCTTGAATTTTCCTCGTGGGTCGACTGGAAGTGGTGCCAGGGTGACTTTAATGCGAGATCACCTACTTTTATGTGTCGTGGCTTAACTCGTTTGTTGAATGCTCGTTGTAGTCGGGCTTGGTACATTAAATGCGGTGCTCGGGAAATGCGATCGGCGTTCATCCGGGAGCATGAGTTGTTAAATGCCGTTCACGGGCCCTTCGCTTCAGGGATGCTACTTTCCATTAGTATGCGTAGAGATTGTATTTATTTCCCTTTGGTTGGGCGGCTTCCATGCCGTAGGTGAGGAAATAGGGGTCATGCCCGTAGGGGTTCGGATGGTAATGCGGTATCCCGAGTGCATATGGTATCTTATTGGGCCAATCTTTGCATTTGTCGATCATTTTCGAGTATGGTGGCGATTGTCTTGTTTCTTTGCCAACGGCTCCATTGGTTTGGGGTCGATAGGGTGAGGATTTGTGATCTTGGATGTTGTATTTTGTGAGTATGGCTTAGTCTCGCGTTGAAAGTCACGAACCTTGATCGTGATGAACTCATGGGGTATGCCATATCGGTATATGATGTTCCTGGATGAACTTGGCGACTTCTTTGGAGCCGAGGGTTCGAAAAGATCTTCTACCCATTTAGTGAAGTAGTCGATGGCCACGGACGAAGCGGTGACCTCTGCTCAGATGGGGTGGACTTTTCCTATCACGCGTCGATGCCCCAGGTTGAAAAGGGCCAGGGTGAGGTTAGGTGTATAGTGGTGAAGGTGGTACATGTTGGGCGTTCTTGAAAATTTGGCGGTTGTGGCGGTGCTTGGCGTATTGGATCTGATCTGCTTCCATGGTCGCCCAATGCCATCCTGGCCGTAGAATCTGTTTGCGAGTGCTCGGCGTTCATGTGGGGTCGCGATTCGCCATCGTGGACTTGCGTGATGATTTCTGCCCGCTTCTTGTAGTCGACACATATGAGCGGTGTCCCTTGTGGTGTCTTCTTGAGTAATTGTCCCATCTCTAGCACAAATTGGGAAGCTAGAGTCCGATAGCCCTCTGTCCGCGTTTATCGATTGTCGGGTGGGTAAGTTTAAATCTGTCTTGTAGTTGATTATGGCTTGATACCACGGCTCTGTCGCTCGGCCGCCAGGTCAATGGTATGGATGTATCTTTGGTTCGTCACGTCTTTCGGCGATGATGGGTAGTAACTTCATGTTTGGTGGCATGTTGAGGAGGGATGAGAGTTTTGGCGGTCGTCGGCAAGCGGTTTTCTTCCCTTGGGAGGTGGTAAAATTCAATCTGATCGAAGTTGGTTAGGAGTTTTTGTACTTTTGTTTGGTATTTGGTGAGGGTTTCGCTCATGATCTTCCATGCCCAGTCACTTGATTTATGATGAGGAATGAATCTCCATGCACCGTAGGTTCTTTATTTTGAGGCGATGGCCGCTTGCGGTAAATAAATCACGACCGTATTCAGCGGCGTTGTTCGTGACAATCAAGTCGAGCTTGATTGAGAGTGGAGTATGATCGCCGTTTGGGGATATTAGGAGTATTCAGACTCCATAGCAGCGGTAGTTTGACGCTCCGTCAGTATAATTGCGATACTCCGCTACATGGCGAAGATCCCATCGTCCGGAAATGACATTGTATCGATCATGGGTTGTTCGATGATTGCATTTTCTGCGAGGAAGTCGAA
Source organism: Dianthus caryophyllus (assembly GCA_023091065.1). Taxonomy (NCBI): domain Eukaryota; kingdom Viridiplantae; phylum Streptophyta; class Magnoliopsida; order Caryophyllales; family Caryophyllaceae; genus Dianthus; species Dianthus caryophyllus. Next base: position 34,430,282 of record CM041524.1, on the reverse strand, counting down.
AGCGCTCTTCCTTTGATTACTTTCGGAGGAGGTACTTGAATTCGTACTCGTGAAGCGAGTCCACCTGGCCATCGTCCGATCAGGGTGGTTTTTCAAATAGGTATTTGAGGGGTCCATTAGGGAGTAGACTCTTGTTGTGCTAGTGAGTAGGTAGTGTCGAGCTTTTGGTTGCCCGGACGGCGAGCTGACTTTTCTCGGCCGTTCATACCGAGGGTTCGTAAATGTCGTGAAACTTAACTGGCGATGTAGTAGATGGCCCGTTCTTCGTTGTTGACTTCTTGGCGAGCATGGCACCCATGGCGTTTGGCATAGTCGTCAAGTATAGCGGCGATGGCAAGTCCTTTTGTGGGGGTACGAGAATGGGTGGGTTTGTAAGTAAGCTCGACTCCCGAGCGCTTGTTGGCGATCATCGTCCAGCCGTATGCTCTTCCTTCTTCAATTTTTGAAGATTGGCTCATGAATCATGGTAAGCTGGCGATGAACCGGAGATATATTGGACTTGTCCCAAGAAACTCCTTATTTAAATCGATGTTGCTCGGCGTCTTCATGCTCATTATTGCTTTGATTTTGGTCGGGTCTACTTGATCCCTCGGCTTACTATGTGGCCTAGCGGCTTGCACGATGTGACTCAAAGGTGCATTTACGTGGGTTTAATCGCATTTTGTCTTGCTGATTACGGTGAAGAACTTGCGGAGGTTGGTGGCGTGGTCGTCCCTTCCTTTGACTTTACAATCATGTCGTCGGCGTATACCTCAACCTCCTTATGCATCATGTGGAGCAAGGTGGTAGGCGTGCGTTGGTAGGTAGCGCGGCATTTATGAGCCCAAATGGCATGATCACAGAAGAAGACGTTCCCAGGGGTTCTGAAGGTGGTTTTTGGCATGTCGTCTGCCGCCATTTTGATTTGGTTGTATCCGCGTATCCATCCATGAATAGCGATGGCGTGGTCTGTGTGTTGTCGATTAGGATGTCCATGTGGGGTAGTGGGAAATCATCTTTTAGGCGAGGCTTTGTTCGAGTCGGAAGTCGGCACATACTCGTATTTTTTAGTTTTTCTTCATGCTTAGGTACCATATTGGAGACCAGTCGAGTATTCGATGACTTGGATGAACCCGACTTGTAGCCGCACCGATCTCTTCTTTGACCATGAGAGACCATTACGGCTTGATGCGTCGAGCTTACCTTGGCCGTGCGCTACCTTGTTTGATCGGGATGCGATGTTCGGTATCTCACGGTCGATCTGGGCATGTCTCTGTATGACCATGCGAAGACGTCCACGAATTGCAGCGAAGCTTAGTATATGTGGCCCTTTCTTCCGTGCTTAGGGAAGCCCCCAGTTGTAGTTCTTGAGGCTCTTCGGGTGTTCCTGTGTTGATGGTCGTTGTGTCTTCAATAATGGGGTCCTGTTCGGGTTTTGAGACAATACTTGCAATGTATCTATATAATGCAATGTTATTTGGTTTAAATTTATCGCGATTATTGGGAAAAGTAGAGTTTAAATGAGGCAAAGAGTAACAAAAAACTTTCATGTTATTAATGTTATCAAAAGCGGTTACATTTGAAGATAGCTCAGACGAGGGAGCTTTGGACAACCTTAATGACTCTAGTTCTTTACTAAGACTTACTACATTAGGAAAATGATCGAGTAACCTAGCCGATTTTTAGAAAATTGGCGTCATGATGACGCAGGACCCTAGACTCTAGGTGCAGGTGCTTGAATTGGGACTTCCCTGGGCATTGGTAGATTGGGTGGCATTTTCTTCAAGTTTCAGCTGATGGAGAGCGACTCGAAAGTCTGAGGCCTTTATGGTAATGACTTCGTTGTAACAGGGAAGCTTCACTTTCTGGTGCAGAGTTGATGTGATGGCTCCGGTAGCGTGAATCCAGGTCCTTCCTAATAACATGTTATATGCCGGAGGGATATTCATGAGTTGGAACTCGGTTCGTGTTTCAACAGAACCTGTCATGATTAGTAATGTTATGATTCCTTCTATACTGCGGGACGTACCGTCGTACGCTCTTATGCTGTTAGAGCAAGGGATGACATCACTTTCCTTTAGTCCTAGTTTGAGGGCAGTTGTTAGGGGCAGGATGTTGATTGCGGAGCCGTTGTCGATGAGGGTGACAGGTAGCACCATATTGCGACACTCTGCGGTTATGTAGAGTGCTGGGTTGTGTGGGTCTTGAAAAGGCGGCAGATCTGCGTGGGAGAAAGTTATGGCACCTGGTAGCCAATCCCGAACAATGCGGTCAATGAGTTGTGCTGGAAGGATCTCCTTGGCACCTCGCCATGTTGTGTTATATGAAGGACCGTTCGTTATGGGTGGGGTAATCATATTTTCGATCGTGTCTTTGTCCTTGCTTTTGCTCGCGCGTTTAGGAGGGAATCCCGGCGGTATTTGTAGATCTAAAGGAGACTGATGCGGACGTTGGGGGTGTGGAGCTTTATCGTGGCCGTCGGACGGTCTGAGGGGACGTTGATGAGGGATCTGGGTGGAAATTTCTTTCCTGTCCTCGTGCCTTGGTTTTGTCCTTGTCCTAGCTCGGCGAATGTGATCAATGTTGCTACCGTTGTTGTTGATGCTGTCGAAAAGGACGTTGACCTCGTGATCGCTTGCGGGAGCTAGGAGGGGGTGATTGAGGATGGGATGAGTTCCTACGAAAATGGGGCGAGCAAGGGAGGTGTCCTGCTGGCCTGATGGTTTAGGAGCTATGCTTGGCTTATCGATTGTTTCATTGTCGATCATGTCTTGGATCACGTTCTTCAAGCGGAAACAGTTCTCCGTGTCATGTCCCTTTCCCCTGTGGAACTCGCAGTACGAGTCCTCGTGCCATGATAATGGCTTCTTATCCTCAGGTGGTACACTGGTGGGCTTGGGAAGATGGAGAATGTTCTTCTTTACGAGCTTTTCTAATGCCTTTGAGTAGGATATAAAGAGGGGATCGAACCTTAAATCATTCTTTGCAGCGAAATGGTCCGGTGATGGTGACTGGGTGAGGCGAGAGTGGTGTGCTAGGAATCTTTGGTCGTCTTTGCTAGTGTCTTTGAGTTTATAGCGTTGAACGGTTCAGTCATCGTTGCAGTGGGAGAAGCATTTGCCTGGCGGCCATGATCTGAAGTTTTGGCCAGCTTGTATTTGTGAATTTCATCCTCCAGGGATCGGATTCTTTTGATGTGTCGAGCAGACTCTTCGGCGAATAGTCTTGCGTTTTTCTCGGTTTCGATCTTTTGCATGGCGGCCAGATGTTCGAACAAGGCGGTGAGATTGGCTACCTTCTGGTCGAGCAGTCTTACGTGCTCGGTGATCGTCATTAGCGGAGGAGGTGGTGGAAAGGCAGTCTCATCATTTGCGAGGTTGAAACGGAAATTCATCTTGTGCTCATGGCCGGGTGTTGAGGTTTTTCAATGAGCGGACCTGACAAAGTTTTCAAAACTTTAGTGATTCTAAAAGAGAAGGAAAAGACTCAAATGAAAAATCGCATTCACGACCAAAGGAAGACACAAAAGCGTAAAAAGTGGGTGACTTGACTTGACTCGTGTTTTTAGCTTTAAAAAGGACACGGGAAGCTTTTGAGATAGAGGCGCGTTAACACGTCCCTATTCTCGAGGTAGGAAAATTTGTATGATCATAATCTGATTGACCCAGTTTGGCGGTATGTTGCCAGAGGTTTATCATTGGATTACGATAAAAAAGGACCAGACCGAAGTAGCGATAGGCTAACCGACCTGAGGATGTTAAAATTGGGTAAAAGGCGATCAATTGTTCGCCTTTTACGTGTGACTCAGGGATTTAAATCAAAAATGACGATAAGTCATTCGATTCAAAGAGTAAATCAACGGGTTCGCATCTGAACGAGCCCGCGTTTTTTTTTTGTTTTTGAGAGAAAAAGATTAAATCGGGATGACTAAAGAGTCACTCGACTTAGAGCTAATTCTAATGTTCTAAAAGTTAATTTCATTTAAAATCTCCGAAATGAATTGACATACTCGGGTTTTTGCTTTGTGAAAGACCTTTAGCAATAAATGTATTATGACGATACGTCAGTCGCATAATTCATTTACGTTTTGAAAAAGACCTGGGATATAGTGGTTATCCTAGGTCGGTTTTAAATGTAGTGGCATTTTATTTATTAAACTCAAATGACTATAGGTCAAAGAGCCTAACGGCGTGTTGTTTTTTTTTAAAAGTATGACCTTTTTTGAAAAAAGTTTGAAAAAGCAATTTCAAAGATGGACGTATTTTAAAAGTATAATGCCTAGGAAAAGTTTTTACATGCAGGAAGTTTTTGAAAGACTACTATAGTGAGGGTACTATAGCTTCACACTTGTACATATAAACACAGGTTTTTGGTTTATAAGGTAAGGTTCCCTCCGGTCATTCCCGCGACGTTTGGGTAGGGGCACCCGCAAGACTACACACGTCTTAGGTGTGAATTCAAGACGAGCCCTAGAGCGTTCGAGTTTGGTGACACGATCGTTTATGCGGATGCCGTACTTGTAATCGTGGAGGGTGAGAGAGCGGTGTGTCAGGAGTTACCTCGCTTATGGCGAGGATTCTTGGGGCCGTTCCTCAAAGGGTGTGGTTTGAATCAGGAGGATTCGACTCAACGTATTTTTGCCCAAATATCGAAAGCGTAAATGTTTTCAAAGTTTCAAGCTTCACTTCTTTATGATTTTAAAATAAAAGAAAAACTAGTTTTTCAAAAATAATAAAAATCATGCTTGTCCCCAGCGGAGTTGCCAGCTGAAGGTACCGGGAATCTTTCCTTGGGAAAACCTATAGACGCCTGCAGCGCCCTCGCCCGTCTTGGTAGCCAGGCGAAATCGCCTCGCAGGAAAAAGTGCAGTTTTGTAAAAAGGGGTGAAAATGGGAGATCATTGCATGAATTTGCGATCAAAAAGAAAGGTATAAAAGTCCTTTTTTGAAATGTATTTTCGGAGTCGCCACCAAATATTAAAGGAATTTGGAACCTATTCAACGCGTCTTGAAATACAAGACACGAGTGTCTCAGATTTCAAGATGCGTCGATACCAATCAATCTGAGGTTTGAAACCAGAGAAGGGGTTCGGAGTGAGGTTACTTTTCGAAAGTTTTGACAAAGTGTATTTTGAAAACAGCAATCAAAAAGCCTACGTAAAAAGTAGTCTCTACTAATTTGAAAACATTTGCTTAATTTCGATATTTGGGCTAAAAGTCACGCTACGTACAAGTGCGAATAAGTATGACTCGATTAAAATGCATAATAATGTAAATTGTCAAAATAATGACATATTGCTATAGGAAATGTACGTTAAATAATAATTTATTGAATAAATTATCACTATAGACGTTATTTTCCAACCTCGTATTTAGAATTTGTGAAAAACCCTCAGTTTTGACATGCTAAAAGACTCTATGAAACGGTACAATTTAGTGTTGGATCCGTGATTCTAGTCGTTATTTAATGCATGAATGAGGACTTGCATAATTATAAAAGTGACGTCGGTTTGCTTTAGTGATAATGAGTCGTTTATTTATGCGATATTGGCGGGGTTTAGACGGATTATGAATCCGAATTGCTACAACCGTATTACGAATACGGCTTCGCTAGTGCCAATATCGGGTTTGGGGTTAATGTAACCCCATTGTCCGAGTCTCAAACGTCTAGCCCGTAGGTAAAATGTTTACCTTTCGAAAATGTAAAGACGGTATTTTTGAGTGGATTTCGTGAATAGTGTATAAGTGTTAAAAAACCGGTGTTTGAAAAGAATGAAGTGGGTTGGTATTTATAGAGTTTTGGTGGTTTTTGTGGGATAACAAAATTAAATCGCCTGTATACAGGCGTTTAAGTTTGTTTGAGTTGGATATTTTTTAAAGAAAAATCAAAAAGACGGCTGGTATGAAACAAAATAATAATCGCCTGTTAACAGGCGATTAGAAATTTAATCGCCTGTCAACTGGCGATTGTTATTTTGTTTTGGTGGGCTGTTTTAAGCCGCCTTTGTTAAGTGACGTGTTAGGGGGGGTAATGATTATGTTTGTGATGTAATTAACTTAGGGGTTAAGTCGTTTGGGTTTGGTCCGAATTTCGGTTTTCGTGTTTCGGTTTTTGTCGTGTTTTTCGGTTTTGGCTCGAAATAAAATAATATTAGGTTATATTATTTTATGGTATCGTGGAGTTTTGTTTTGTGAAAATGTGACACGGGACGCACTTTGGCCCGTTTTGAGTGTTGTGTTAGTGTGCGTTTTTGGGTCGTTTTTGTAAGTTTGGCCCCGTTTGTAGCTAGTTGAAATTTGTTTTTGTGGCTTGGCTTAATAAGACGTTCCTATATTGTGCTCGTGTTACGCTCATGATGACTAAAAATTGACATTCATTTTCATGATTATGCAAATCCAAATTAATACGCTAAAAATGACTAATACGTTTTAGACACTTTTGTACCGTTTCGACTCTTTTAAAAGCATGCATGAAAGTCCTTTTCATCATCGGGTTTGTTTTTGGGGGGTACGGATACGGGTATCTACAACTTAATGATTATAGATTATTGTTTCCCTTTTCTCTTCTCACCTTGTTCTATTCTCCTATTTCTCGACGGGCATCTAATTGATCTCTTCAATGTCAGAGGTTTTAAAGATGGAACATTGAAGACCCCCCCTGGTCTTTTTGTATCTCCTAACAGAAAACCAATCAGATACATAATCCTCCGGGTCTTTATCGGCAAACGAATTAGCTTTGACAACATGTTTACACGGAATGCCACTGATTTGCCATTGACCACTAGCACAAGTTCTATTTTTCAAAGAGACTGGTAACTGTGACCTTGTCTCGTGAACCTCGTACTCGTCTCTTCCAAATGGATATGCGTGAGAAGTCTGTGAATCTTTTTTTTATCACTCTTAACATGGTTTTAATCTTGGGGCATATCTCTTCATCAGACCAAGACTCAGCAACATGTTGTCTCCTAGCGTGCCTAACCATCGCAATCCTTCTAATACCTATTGACACATAATAATATCAGAACACTTCTCTAACAACTTCAGCTTATCAAAATGACCCATACACTAACATCATATTATTTGTACGCTGATAGGCTTTAGTCGTGGTCACCTAATAAAAAATAACCTGACAAACTCTAAGAGTAGATAGGGTAAGTCGGGGTCGAATTCCACGGGGAGAAGGTTGTGAATGTAGGTTACCTATGGGGCGATTCTAGACTAATCGGTTCGAGTTTTTGATGTTTTTTATGGCTAGAGCGTAAAGTAAAGGGTTTAAGCTTATGGAGAAAGGTCTAGGGATACGGGTTCATGATGGGAAGTGCTTGGTTAAGGGTTGAGTGTCGGGATGAGTAGGGATTATGCTTGCTAAGGATGTAGCTCGTCCGCTCGGTCTTAAGCTTCCACTAGGATTCGTAAGCAGGCTCTCGCTACTTACTAACAAGGTTCCTATCGATTAGTCTCGCGCCTCTTCTTGGAATAAGCTTTCGATCTTAAGTTCAAGGGTGCTAAAAAGCTTGTCAAACATGGCCGATGATCAACAAACAACAATCGAGCAAGACAATCGAAACAAGCACGAAAACCTAACTCAAACAATCATCAACAACAACCAAAACACAACCACATGATTCACCTTTCTCCCTAGAGAAAGGAACTACTCACACATGGTAAAAACAACAATTAAAACTAAACAATAAGAAGAATTCATGATCAGGCAAACAATATAATTGAAATTGAAATTGAGAGGGGAAAAAATTCAATACCAACAATGATCAAAAACTAGCAAAGGATGAGCAAAGATGACAAGGATGAATTTAAGAACGATTCTCGAGTCGGGAATTTAAAATACAACGAAAGTGAAAGAGTGACATCAAAGAACAATGTAATTAGGTTTTTCTAGGAGTGTTTTATGAGTATAAAAAAGCTTGGACCAAATAATGGATGAATCCCCAACTAAAACACTCGAGCAAAATAAGTATACGAAGGGTCAAGAGGCGTCCCAAGGGTCGGGATGGGCCTCCCGACCGGGACCACTTCCCAAGGCCACGGGATAGCATCCCGAGAGCAACAGCCGACTTGCTCTGTTTCCTATCTTGTTCCAACTTCTTCATATATCGTCCCTATGGCTTGGGACGAGGTCTAAAATGTGGATTTAAGCTTCTTACTCCGTCCCTAGGTCTCGAGACAACTTCAAACATCTTTTAATGGCTCGTACTCATCCTCAACGATGGAAAATCAACTCAACACGTCACATAGCGATCCTGGGAATCCAAAGCATCGTCCCGGTTAGCGCATGTCCTCCAAAATAAGGCGATGTCCTACAAAACAAAGCCAACAAGCAAAACCAGAGAACCGCGGAGGAAAATGATAGAATAAAGCATGTAAAGGCGCTAAAAGTGACATAAATCGCTAGTGACACGGGGGCATAGAACATATACAAATACGACACATCATACGCCTAATATCATACTTAATTTACCACATACAGCCTTAAGTAGGACATACACACTTAATTAGAATATAACATACAAACTTAAATTAGCACATACACAACCTTAAAGTAGCACATACACAACCATAAATTAGCACATACACCCTTAAATTAGCACATACACACTTAAAATACAACCCCCCCCCCCCACACACACACACACACAGAGAGAGATATATACATTAACAATTTCACAATCTTGTAGCCCACATACACTTAATCAAATATCAACAGTGCATAAACGTAACTATATAGTTTGTCACCTTCAAGGAGATTCAGAATTGGTTGGGATCTATGCACTCCCAAAGTGCTATTAAAACTCTCAACAAAGTTAGACGTATTTTCATCACTACACACTGTTGGGTCGAATTTATGTTTAGTCCAGGAACCATCTACCACAGCCTGCTCATCCATTTCTCACAACCATTTCTAATGCCTTTTTGAATGAAAATTCAGATACATAACTAAACCCATTACACATAACCAAAAAGGGGTGCCACGTTATGTCGTTGTCAGAGTCTAAAGTCCACTTGGTTTCTAGGAACGCTTCAGGCAGACGGCCTGCCCTTTTATTTTTTTGGGGGGGTGGGGGGGGGGAGGGGTGGGGGGGGGTTTCGACTGGTAGAGGGTCCAAAAGCATCGTTCAAATTAGCCGGTACTTTGAAAAATGTCTGAACATTGTTGGCTCTTTTGGTGGATTCGCAAACATCCTGTGCTTGGGTTGGATTGCGTCTCTTTTTGGGAGGTAGATGAGGAGTCTGTGCCACCGTTGTTTGCTGTTTATCAGGTGTAGGGGTTACATACCTAGTTAGAAAGTCGACAAGGGCATACTCAACATTAGTCCTAAAAGGAACAAGGAGCTCTTTCAGCGCCAAATATTGCTCACTCATTATCGTCTGCAAATCTTCGTCATTTGTTGTCCCAAACCTTGCGGAATTAGCGTCGACCACTTCGAGATTATAGACTGGTATAATAAACATGATGACCATCTTAGCCAAATCTTCCTATGCCTCAGTCCTTGTGCTGCAAGGGTCACTTACAATGCACTGCCCCTGTTCAAGTTCGCATGAGTGTGGCACTATTATCCATGACATAAACTAGCCAACAGATACCTCAACAGTCTCTACCACGCCCACCTACAGCTTAATTTCTTTCAGGATGTGTCTCATTGTGTCGACGTAGCCAATCACAACATGCGCTGTTTTTTAACGGTTCAAATTGTCCAAACTGACTGCTTTCTAGACCGATGACATCTCCCTTATCTTTACCTCTATCTCAAAGCGTCGCAGTATGGTAAATGTACTGCATTTCTATTTCTCAGCATCTATCATAGACGTTACGTCCTCAATCGGCAATTGGTACTTCTTAGAGAGGTCGACCACGGCCCGCTTCACAGCCATTTCACAAGACAAAGTTACACTTACACTTGTTCCTCCCACATGAACATAGGATAACTGTTTCTCGCCTCCCGACACAAAAACGGCTACGTTGTTAGTTGCTTCATCAAGGAAGCGGTACTACGGTGGCGAAAATTGAAGCCTATACAGAATGGTATCACGACTCTCACAGTTGGGATGTCCATTTCCTGGTTTTGCACCAAAAAAGCACTTAGGCACCGATGTAACACTGGTAATTAACATACATGTAGGTGCAATTTAGATACAACAACAAAAGCAAAGCTTCCGCAGAACACCTTTCTTAGCAGCGATTAACAAATCAAGGCCTTCATTGCCCTTTCAGTCGTTTCCTGGTGTTCTGTGTGTGGGTTTGTGTGTGTTGGGGGAGTGGTGGAGGGTAGGGCTGAGCAAAATATCCAAATATCCGATTCGATCCGATATTCGATTCGAATCCAATCCGAAAATTAGAATATCCGATCCGAAAAAAATTTCGGATCGGATATCCGTATCCAAAATTTTCGGATATCGGATCGGATACGGATATCAACTTTTCTATTTTCGGATATTCGTATCCGATCCGTAAAAAAATAAAAAAAATCAAAATTCTTATATTTTTTGGCCTATTTCTCCTTGGTCCATGGGCTTTCTCATATACGATTATACGGAGTATGTACACTTGTAACAACCTGGTTTTTCGTCGACTTTAATTACTAAGGCGGAAATTAATTAAGTCTTAAACCAGCGTTATTAATTATACATAAAACCCAAAATGTTACATCGTAATTCAAGAGTTGAATAAAACAACTCTGTGTACGGAAATTTAAAAGAGTAGCGTCTTATATATTACAAATCTCTCGCAAATGACATAAAGTAAAGCGTAAAAACGTTGCATGGCCAGCCCAAAATCCGACTTAGGTCCATGATTACCTGCACAATAAAGCGATGGGGGATGCTCACGAATGACAAATGACTAGCTATGCTCATACTTACCCTCAATTTCAATTACTTTGGTTTAATATTATCGCTTTATAAACATAACATTATGATAAAACATAAACATGCTTAATACAAATAGCATGTAAAGACAAATAAGTCATAATAAGCATGCGGTTTAAAGCGATAAATCATATAAGCATGATATTCAGTTATGAAAGCAAATAACATATAATATCATAGCCATAGTATCACAACATATCAGCAAGATTACAAAGCGATATCAGACCGCATACATACATACGTCTCGTATTGTACTCATCATGCAGACCGGATTCACCTCAGAACCTTGAGGTCTATAATATTCGAAGATGGTACACACTCGTTCTCATTTAATCAAACAACACACAACACATACGCTACGAGGCGACCAATCGAGTAGGCTTATTGTACTCTAGTCGCTTGCATCTCACTACCATAGTGCAGCAACTTACTCGACTCGTAAACCACGCCGAATACTATAATACTTGCATCTCATCCTCTAGTGTTCGAAATGATTGAACTTGATACAATCTCGTCAAGTGATCTTTACATGTGGCAAGAACGAATGCAAGTGTCGCGTCCAATAAAGGCGAAACACGGCAAGGAGGCAGAGCAGTAAAGCGCATATGCACATAATGTTACGGTGGCCCGATAACTTTAGCGAAATAGAGTGAATTAAACTCTAGTCTAGTACATGTACATTAGTATCCACGTTAAGAATGGGCCACGCTATTCGTAGAAGCACCTTAACTCAGGATAAAGCGACTATTTCCTAAAGCCTGTGGCAAAACCATGGCGTATTCATTATCTTGTACTGCAAGAATGGCGACCGCTACAAGACTATCTTAACCCCACTTCACTCACGATCGACGTTCCTTATTTGAGGCCCAAGCTTGACCTTTATTTAACTTACTCAATGTTCATTATTTATTTGATATTTACATATCACGTATTCTAGACTCTCCTAGTCTCAGCGTCAAACGTTTTATTTGAATTGTAGGTTTCATATGATCACATAACACATTCGTTTATTATTTGAAGTGTTGTTAATTATTAACGTTTTTAAATTTCTAATTTGATATGTTTATTAATATGTCAAATTTTATTTAAGTGTTTTTCAAACACTTTAAGTTATTTACTTATTCATTTTAAATTTTCTATACTTAGTAAAATTTTCAATTATTTTCAGTATTTCACTATTCACTTTTCACTATTCACTATTCACTATTCACTTTTCACTATTCACCGTATTTTATACGTATTTTTATACGTGTTCGTATTTTTATACTTCGTATTCTATACGTATTTTTTATACGTATTCGTATTTTTATACTTCGTATTCTAATTGTATTTTTATACTTATACGTATTCTTATACTTGTACGTATTTTTATATTTATACGTATTTTTATACTTAAGGTATTTTAGTATAATACTAAACTTGTTTTTATTTTCTAAGTACAAATTTCTAGTTTCAAAGTCGTTAGGTTCGTTTTGTACTTAGTGATTTTTGTAAATATTTTAACAGTTTAGTTTTAAAAACGTTAAGTTCGTTTTGTACTTAGTGATTTTGATATTTATTATAAAATGAGACTTAGTTAAATTTAGTCGTCTACTTACTAAATTTAGCGATTATATGCAAAGGTAGTATCACACGATTTAATCCATTTTTATAACGGTTAAACATTTTTATCGGTTTATCGTATTTCATTTATAACTAAAACAATTTATACAAAAATTCAATTCTAATTACTATTTAACTTTAGTGACTTAGTGATAATTTTATTTTGGTCAAATTTAGTCAATTTAATATAGAAATGCTGTGTATATTAATATATGTGTCAAAATGGTTTTATTTCTTTTAATTTCTTAAATCTAACTTATTAACTAATAATTAAATTATATTAACAATAAACTAAAAAGTGATAAAACAATTTTTAACCTAAAAATATAGGGATGCCGTGAGCTAGCTCATAGTGGTCCTAAATTTTCATTTTTCGATTTTATCGGTTTTTAACTTAAAGTCTTTATATTTTAGTTATTCTAATTATACTAAAATGATTTAAACTAAAATGAAATTTACTAAAACTTTTATTTATAATTATGAATAGTGTTTTTCAACACTTTAAATTCCTAACTTTTTAATCTAAATGATTTATAATGTTTTAAGTTGATTTATATAATATGACTAACAATATATAAAACAATAACTAAACATAAACACAAATTATTAACAAACATAATATAAAACATAATCAAAGTGAACAATATTGATGAACATCAACATGAATATCATATGAACACACATGAAGATCATAATAAAACTCAAGAACACTAATTTCGATTTTAATAATTTATAATTTGTTTTCCTAATTTAGTTTTTTTTTCTTAGGAACATCTATTTTAACTAACTTAACACTACATATTATTTACAAAAATTAAAAGTGAATATTTAGTAAAAATAAAGGGAAAAACCGTGATATGTATATATGGACATACAATTTTTATTTTTCATTTTTAATCACTTTAAACTCATTTTTAATATTTCACATAATTTTTATATATAACTACTACTCAATTAAAACATAACTAAACATAAAAATCATATGAACATAAATTAAAAATGATCAAAAATAAATTAACTACACATGTGAATATATTACTACAATTAAACTATTATCATTATTACTTATTTATTATCATTTTATTATACAACACATAATCATACAAGTTCATAAAAATGATGTTTAGCATATTTAACATAATTTTCATATTCATAAAATTATAATAACAAAACAAATTAATTTACTAAAAGGATAATATAAGACATAGTTAGTCACCTTAATTAGGATGTTAATCGTCGGGGATCTAAAATAAATTTTAGATCGGATTTTCTTCACCCATATTACCCAAGTTATTCACCCAAATAATCCAAGTAATTAGCTCCTAATATACTCACTAATGAACTTAGAACACTAGTAATTTATTAGAAATAATATTAAGGTTTTTATTTAAGTGATTTTGGAAGAAAAAAGAAAGAAAAATAATGGAGAAACAAGGGAGCATGTACACGACATTTTGGAGGCAAGTGTATGTGATTTTTGCTCTTGTGATTTTATGAGGACAAGTTAGTATACAAATTAGGTTAACTAACTTATGTGATAAGCTTTAGTTTTTTATTATAAATAAAGTTTAATTAAATGAATTTAGGAACATAAATATCCAAAATGGTTACTAGTGTCATAAACACTATTTAGGTTTAGTAATTGTCCCCTTGAATGTTTTAAAATGTTTTTCACGAAATTGGTCAGTTTTAAAAAGTCGGGTGTCAAAAGCGATAAAAGTTAAAGTGTGCGCGTTTGACGATTTTTCGAAATATCTCTACTTTTGAATTTTAAGACTAAAATATTTTATTTACTATTGAAGAAAATATTTAAAAGTGACGGAAATGAAAATGGTAATATTAAAGTAGTAGTATTGTATTTGTATAAGTATTTTTATTAAAAGTATAAACTTTAATTTAAATACAAATAAAATAAAAATGATGATGACAATTTAAAGTTGTAAGAAAATGTGTAAGAAAAATGGAAGAGGATATGCTTGGAAAAGATCCAAGTAGGTCGGCTCAATTTAGAAAAATCGGGCTCGATTTTGGTTTTCGAAATTTTCGATTTGTGCGCACGCGAAAAGTTTCAAAATAAAGGATATGATTTTAAAATAGTGTTTTGAAATAAAATCGGGAATAAAAATGAAACTAGTTTTCAAAAGATACTAAAAATAAAAATCGGATCTTAATCCTCGAAATTTTGAATAAAACTTTCCTAGGTCGAAATATTTATTTTTTTCGTTGAATGTTATAGATTTAAAGAATTATATTCAAACGTCAAAAAGTTAATCAATTTAAATTAGGTATGTCTTCAAATATCGACAATTTTCAAAAGTGTTAGTTTAATAGAAAAGGAATAGTAATTAGTTATTATATAATATGATTTATTAAAAATAAATTAAAATGATTATATTCTCATTAAAACTTGATGTTAAGTTTGCCTCTTCAAAAAAAATGGAAGAGGATAAGATTGTTTGATTTTTGATTTGCGTGTTTGAAATTGTTGACCCGAATTTCAAAGACGGGGGAAGTATAACGGTTCATTTTTATTTGAAAATGAAACATGTTCGAAATTAAATTTTAGGAATAAAAGGTTTTACATTTATTTTTATGAATAGTAAACATAACTTAATCTTTTTGAAATTTGAAAGGCGATATTTATTTTGTGTTGATTTTTATAAAATTTTGAAATGTGTTTCTTTTTCAATTCTAAAGATAATACAACAAACTTTATTTTTCAAAATTTTTAAATTTGTACTTAGGAAATTTTAGTATTATTTGGCGATAAATTTCAGTCGCATTTTTATTATATGGAAAAAGGATGAATTTAATTTAAGGAATTAAATTCTTTTATCAAATTGTGTTAAAATAACACGGGGTGTTACAACACTCCTCTAAACCTAAGTCACATTTTCATCCATTTGTAGTTTACAACAAATGCTCAACCTTCTCTTTCTCTCTAGCTCATGTCTCTTTTTTTTTTTCTTTTTTTTTCTTTTTAATTTTTACATTAATCTCTCTTTGACATATAAAATTTCACCATATATTTTATCATTTTATTTTTTCCTTTTCATATATAGTGCAACTATATACATATATAATTATTCATCGCTATAAATCTTAGGTTTCGTGAAAATATGGGAGACAGTTTGAAGATGAGTCATTAAGATAAGGTTACTGGAAAATCTGGAATGGTGGTGGTGATGTACAATCTTCATTGTCGAATAAACAATAGTTTTGCTCTTAGTAATTAGTTATGTACTTTGTTAATTTTTTATTATAAAAAATCAAAACAAAATATAAATATAATTTTTTGCATTGTTATTTTAGATTGAGTATTATTTGATAAATATGTTTCCAATAAATGATGGTTTATGTAGATTAACAAAATATGTGAATAAAAATTTAAAAATTGGATTTTAAAAACACAAAAGATTTGAAGTAAGTTTTTTTGAGTTTTCGGATATATCCGTATCCGATCCGAACTCAACGGATATCCAATCGGATCAAAATTTCGGATATCCGAAACATTTCGGATCGGATATCGGATATCAAATATCAAAAAGTTGAACTTTCGGATTCGGATATCCGATCCGAACAGTGCTTTCGGATCGGATATCCGATCCGTGCTCTGCCCTAGTGGACGGGGGGGGGGGGGGAGGGCATTCGGAAGCTAACTTGCAGCAGTCTCTGCTGACTCCCGAGAAGGGTTTAAACGAAAAAAATAAGCGAATCTTCCACAGTAGTGAAAAAAGCCTAATCGCTACACGACAAATAATAATTAGAACCGAACGCCTGCCAAAAACAACAAACACACATACCTCCGTAAGTATCGCCGCTTTGAAGTGTGCTGCCTTCAAAATTTCCTTACAAGGTTGTCAGCGATTTTAAATTAATCCACCAAATACGACTAGTCGTTCCAACTTTATTGCCGCAGTTAGGCAATGTATGAGCCTCCATCCAAAATCTACACCAAGAGCTCAGTTTTGAGGAAGTATTTATATTATTTAAGGGACTAGGCACCTCTTAATTTTAAATTGCAATTAAATTCATTAGTCAATTCCTAAGTACACACTTTCAAAATAGTTAATATCCCACAAATTAGTTACAGTCTAGGTTAACCATGACCACATTCCACCTTTTTTTCACGGATATAGTACATTTTGACAGTCTAAGTATTGATTTAAGTTCTAAACAATGTGGTTATCGCTGTCGTTTAACGCTTACCGACCAACAAATTAAATTAAGCTTGCACACACAAATTTAGACTGTACTTCCACAGTTCATTTTTTTGTTGCGTTTTTTCGAAAACCGATGCATAAGACACGTTTTCCCCAAAACACTGTAAAGTCTAGCTATAACTTGTTCACAACCTTAGAAGGCTAGGTTCGAAACACGGATTTTCTATCGCCTATGGCTGCTGCATATTCCAACAGGCGCAGGATTTGGATTCCCTCAAAATTACCCGTTGACACTACGCTGGTTTTTTTTCGGGGGATCCCAGATTCCAGGTCAACAGCAGCCCACGCTAATACCACGTACACCTACGACAAGGGAGTGTACACCGCTGTACTATTTCCCTGGCCTCCACGAATAAAGTTGCGCCTCTAACTCTAATCAGACATGATCGTGAGGGTTTACGAAAAGCTTTTGTCTACAATTTTAACAGCCGCTTGGAGTTAGAACAACTAAGCCTCCATTCGTAACACTACACCTAAAGGAAACACGTCCCACGAAACACAAGCGTAGTTTCAACTCAAATTACTAAAATGAGAACATGTCAACAACTCAACAAAACAAAAATGAAAACAATTTGTCGCATAAAGGAGACTAAAGTAACGTAGCTCTAGTTTGTAATTAGTTACTGATAGGCTTTAGTCGTGGTCGCCTAATCAAAAATAACCTGAAAAACTCTAAGGGTAGATAGGGTAAGTCGGGGTCAAATTACAGGGAGACGGTTGTGAATGTAGGTTACATATGAGGCGATTCTAGACTAGTCGTTACGAGTTTTTGATGGTTTTTATGGCTAGAGCGTAAATAAAAGGGTATAAGCTTATAGAGAAAGGTCTAGGGATAGATTTGGGTTCGTCATGGGGAGTTCTTGGTTAAGAGTTGATAATCGAAATGAGTAGAGATTATGCTTGCTAAGGATGTGGCTCGTCCTCTCGGTCTTAAGATTCCTCTAAGATCCGTTAGTGGGCTCTCGCTACTTACTAACAATGTTCCTATCGATTCGTCTTGCGCCTCTTCCTGAACTAGGCTTTCGATCTTAAGTTCAAGGGTGCTAAAAAGCTTGTCAAACATGGCCGGTGATCAACAAACAACAATCAAGCAAGACAATCAAAACAAGCATGAAACCCTAACTCAAATAATCATCAACAGCAATCACAATTCATCCTTATGATTCACCCTTCTCCCTAGAGAAGAAAAACTACTCACTCATGGCAAAGATATTCAACATAATCACAATAAAGCATGAATTCATAACCATAAACTGATAAAATAGAAATTGAAATCAAAAGGGAAAAGAAATTCAATACCGATTTCAATCAAAACTAGCAAAGGATGAGCAAAGATGACAAGAATGAATTCAAAGACGATTCTTGAGTCGGGAATTGAAATTACAACCACAATCAAAGAGTGAAAATCAAAGAACAATCTAATTAGGTTTTTCTAAGTGCCTTTTCTATGTATGAAAAAGCATAGACGAAAATATGGATGATCCCCAAATGAAAACACTCGAACAATTTAAGTAGACGAAGAGCCAAGAGGCGTCCCGGACCTCCGGGATGGGTGTCCCAGTCGGGACCACTTCCCAGACCATCGGGACAGTGTCCCATCGTGAGCAGTCAATTAACTTGTGCACTTTTCTATCTTGCTCTCACTTCTTCCAATGTCGTCCCTATGGCTTGGGACAAGGCATGGCTCGTCCCTATAGCTTGGGACGAGGTCTAAAGTGAGGATATAAGCTTCTTACTCCGTCCCTAAGTCTCGGGACGACTCCAAAACATCTTTTAATAGCTCGTACTCAACCTCGACTATGGTAAATCAACTCAACACGTCACGTAGCGATCCCGGGAATCCAAAGCATCGTCCCGGCTAGCGCATATCCTCCGAAATAAGGCGATGTCCTACAAAACAAAGGCAACAAGCAAAAACAGAGAACCGCGTAGGAAAATGATAGAATAAAGCATGTAAAGGCGCTAAAAGTGACATAAATCGCTAGTGACTCAGGGGTATAAGGCATATACAAATACGACACATCATCTACATCGACAGAGGTCTAACCTTGTTTTCATTCTGAAACAACGGTACAAAATAGCAGTCCTCTATTTACGGGAACAATTACCTATTTTTTCTTCTTTTTTTTTGCAAAATTTACTGATTGGTCTAATGCTAAATACACATTTGTAGAATAGCTAAGCTTTCATAGACTAATTGTAATGTAGGTTTACCATACCGACACTAAGACATTATTTCATTAATGTAGTACAGGTGGCAGTTTAAGTAATGATGTTAGTAATATACGCTACAGTACTCACAAACGGCTGTCGATCAGACGTAAATCGATAAAACTCGGGCACACTAATTTAACCTCTACTTCCACGGGTTTTTTTTTGCTTCTGCTCCAACCCCCCAAAAAATGCATCGAAGCCGAGCCCCCTAATCAACTGTAAAGTATAGCTAAAACAGGGGCGTCGCCCGAAAACTGATGCTCGCAAAGACGTTGGTTCTTCGCTTTGTGACTGCATCACATTCTAGTGGGTGCGGAAATTTGCCTGGCCAAAATGTAAAAGTTTACGGTGCGTTAACCTTTTTTTTTAGTACTCTATTTAAGGGACTAAGTAACAAACCAACTATACTCAAATCTTAAATACACATTTGTACATTTTTAAAGATTTCATAGGGTACTTAGATTTTGGGTAAAGATTTCACAGTTATATTTTGGGTTTACCATCCCCACACTTCAACATCATTTAACTAATGTAGTACAATTGGTCAGTTAAGTTGTTCTCAAATTTTTTGCTGCAAACGCTGGGTAGTTAACAAATTCAAGGAAAACTAACTAAATTACTGTTCTTATGAACAGTGTATCGTTCTTTACTTTTAAAGATTTAAGGATTTTATTCAATCTTTTCATTACCTCTCTTCTCACCTAAATATTTGTGCATAAAGCTAGTAAATGTAAACCAACCTAAGGACATGTGTAATAAAAGCACAAAATTAGCTATAGGCACATGTGAATATGTGACAATAAGATTATGATACACCTTTGACCATCACATGTCATTGACCACAATTTACGTTATCACATACAGTTTCTTCAACAAAATAAATTATTTTACTCCGTAACTTTTACTTCGTAGTCCGTTCATCAATACCTTGGATACAAATCGATATGATTTAAATTAAAAGGAAGGAGTTGGCCGTCCTAACTGTCTAATCTAATTCGAAAAATAACAAAATTAGATACTCCTTTATCGGTAGGGGTGTTCATCAATCGGTTCCGATCGTAAAATTAGATCGAACTGGACCGTAATTATTGGGATCTTAACTGAGAGTTTGAAATTTCTATTTGGTGTCTCTTTCATGCTTCTCGCAATTACAAGTTCCGGTACATTACAGTCTTGGACCGAACGACACACATTAGTTTTAATTCACTAACTTGGTACTTCGTATTAGCTTAAAAAAGTACTTCGTTGTTGTTAAAATGTATTTCGTATTAGCTTTAAAAAGTACGGAGTAGTTGTTAAAATGTGTTAGATTTATTTAATTTGACAATATCACTATTCAATAATACGTATTTTTTTAAAACTAAAATATTATTTACAACCTTATAAACTTTAGAATTTATTTTATTGTTAACATATTCCAGTCCAACCCGTTTGGGCCGATTGTTGGCCGAAAAAATACCGGTCTGGTCTCGGCTGCGCTTAAAAATTTTGATAATGGTCCGGTCTTCGGTCCATTTCATTATCCAATTTCGATTTCGGTCCAATCTGAATTTGGTTCATTTAGATCCGGTCTTAGACTGGTGAATAGGTTTACGTTTCAGTGAGTCGTTAACGTTCACTTTATGCACAATTATCTAGGTGAGATAAGAGATAATGAAAAAATTGAAAATAATAATACTATAAATACAAAATACGCTCCACATGTTATATTGTATTCCCCCCGTTCCAATCATTTGTTTACCTATTCTATCTTGGTGTATATCATTCATTTTATTTTTTTACCTTTCTATTTTAAGATGATTAATTGATAATATTGCTCATTTTCTTTAAAATACATGGTAACAAATTGGATTCTCATTGGGAAGTAGTACATCCACGGGGATATAGGGATAGATGTTTTTTTATGAGGTTGCCTTGGTTTTTGTGTCAAAATAAAATGTAAACAAAAAATTGGGACCGATGGAGTAAGTAAAAGAAGACCTCACTTGATAATATGATTGAGTTTAAGGGAAAGGGTTTGCTTACACATGCTCACAATAATCATTTATAGAAGCAAGTGTAAACAAAATGATTTGTACACCCCAAAATAAAAACCGTAAATCATTCTCTAGAACAGAGGGAATATTATATCTTGTATGAAGTTAACAATATACACCTATTTCAGAGAACAGTTAAATGAATTCTTAAATTAATAGTAATATGATATTTCTCACCTTTTATAACCACAATTTTAAAAGGGTGTTGTTCTTTCATGTACATGATTTACTCAATCATGTACACATTTTTTCACTTTATACCATTTATGTTTTACCTCTCTTA
Source organism: Dianthus caryophyllus (assembly GCA_023091065.1). Lineage (NCBI taxonomy): Eukaryota > Viridiplantae > Streptophyta > Magnoliopsida > Caryophyllales > Caryophyllaceae > Dianthus > Dianthus caryophyllus. Next base: position 34,409,065 of record CM041524.1, on the reverse strand, counting down.
CTCTTTCTCTCCTCTGTTTCTCTCTCTTTTCTCTCACCCTTTTAAAACTAACCAATTTTGTACAAATTTTTTACTCATTTTTGTATTTTTACTCATTTTTATACATTTTTTTATAGATATTAAAAGCATTAAATATTTTATTCAAAATATTAAATTATATTTTAAAAAATAAACCACTAAATTAATTCATTAAAAACAAGCAAATTTAAAAGTAACAAATTACATTATTAAATAAAAAATAACAAACTTACAAAAGAAAAAAAAAAGGAAAAAAAAATGATACGCTGTAACACAAGGACACAACCAACACCCCCCACCCCCTCCGTGAAACCCTAGCGCACAAAAACGTGTTGGTTTATTACCGGCACCGGCACCGATACGTACCACGCGATGCCGACCTTATCTCGAACTCGTCTCCTCATCGTCATGTTTTAACAACATATTTCGTATTATATCATCATTATCACCCAAAATAAAGTCGTCTTTATTAATAACCGTTTAAATAAATGATATTTCAGTTGAATTATTCGCAAAACCGTTAAAATAATTAAATTTACCTCATGAAAGGTAGGTTATTTGTCATAATTTCTTGATTATAGTGAATATAATTGTGAATACAAAAGAAGAAAAACTGTAATTGAAAAAAAAGGTGAAGGGTATTGAATGGAAAAATTAGGGTAAAAAGTGTACAAGAATGAGTAATTGTGTACATGAATGAGTAATAAAATTTCTCACCTTTTATAAATTTTTATTTAAAAACTTCCACCAAAATGCAATTTTTTTATAAATATTTTCATTACAAGTGTAATTTATTGTGCACCGAAACTCAAAATGTGAAAAAATAAAACGGGATTTCATGTGTTTCATAAGTGAAAATAGACATTTAATATGGTTGAAATGTTATTTTGGTGAAAATTGTTGAGAAAATGTTTATAAAAGGTGGGAAATTAAAAAAAAAAAATTTAAAAATTTGGGAGATTTTAAAGTTGTGTTTAGAAAATGTGGGAGATAACAATTAATCCTTAAATTAATGACTAAAAAGGATGAACAAATTGTCTCTCATTATATATGCAATAGAAGTAACTTCAAATTATCAAGTTTCATTGCCAAAACACATAAGGGGTGGACCAAGGTAGAACTATAGGATTGCAACCGCTACCCCATACAAAAGAACAAAAATTCAAAAAGTTGTATTTGCTACTCCTAAAGTAATCTATATATTACGTCACTTTTATGAAAAGCTTACACTTTTACTCTTAAATCTTTGTAACTATATTTAATTGTAATGTGTAAACTGTTTGTATTGAATTGAGGATGTTTACAAACTGTTGTATATATACACTATTGAAGGCTAGGCTAACTAGGGTTTGATACCAGACTTCTTTTACAAGACAAAGATACAGAAGATTATATTTCCTTATTTACGGTGTGAATGTGATTACGTAGCTGATTCTTGGAAATTATTTTTACTTCTACTGTAGGCTTGATAATATTACTTGCAGGATTTTGTAAGTTTTTTAGAGTTATTTGTGACCAACGTTATAATAATGAAATCTGTAATTTTTGTGACCATATTCTTTTTAATAATATTTGTTTTTAATAAGTAGTCATTTTTTATATAAGCGAGTTTAATATTATAGGATAAATGGTTGGCCATTGATATTTGGGGTCCCTGTTTTAAAATTTATTTAGAGGACCTAAATTTAATGATAAAATATAATGTATAGTAAAGTTTCAAAAATTAAAATAGGGGAATTAAACCCTTAACCTCATAGTTATAAACTTTTTTTTTTTTTTTTTGAAAGAATTTAGCTCCAATTTCATTTCATCCAACAAAGTTACAAAGTTTACCCATTTAGGGCGTGTACAATAGTCATCTCATCTCGCACCCTCGATAGATTAACTAGCCGAATACTAACATCTCGCTTAATTTTAGACACTATACAATCAAGAGACGTATAAACCTCCGAAAAAATGCGTCTATTTCTCTCCATCCAATTGTGGTAAATAGTAGCAATGAGACTACAGGAGAACCACCCCGCCTTCCAATGCTTACTCCGACACATGTGCGTGCAAGATCTCAACTCATACTGTAAGCTCCTTACTCGCCGACAAATACGAAGCCAATGAAAGATCCTCTGTAATATTGCATTAGCCACTGAACACTCAAAAAATAAGTGCCCATGACTTTCACTCGCGTCTTTACACAAGATACACCAGTTAACCAATACCATACCTTGAGAGCACAGGTTATCCACCGTAGGGAGCTTGGCCTGAGATGCCATGGAAGCAATGTAACAATGCTTAGGAACATTCAATGAACGCCATAACAGGGGAGCCCATTTGACCATAGCCGACTTAGGCCTGAAAAAATCATAGGCTTTTGAAACGCAGCCATCCCACTCCAGTAACAAAGCCCGAGCCTGACTAATTCCCCCGGCTTCGCTCACTAGGACATCACGGACATGAAGAATATCAGTCCAACATTCAGAGTCAGAAGTGGACTGATCAGCAGCCCACAGGTCCAAGCGACGCAGCTTATAAACGCGTAACCATGAAAGCCAAATACTCGAATGTCCAGCCTCCAAATTATACAAATGCCGACAAATTAACGCTTTATTCCAGGACAAAAGCTCTTTTATACCAAAACCGCCTTCATCCTTTGGCATACAAACAGTTTTCCAACTTGTAAATGTGATCCGCCTTCTCCCCTCCTCAATCCGCCATAGGAAATTCTTATAAAGCTTAGTCAACCTCTACTTAACCAGGGGCGGACCCACGTACACCTTTGGTGTAGCCCCGGCAACACCAAAGAAAACAGAAAATATTCATATACAATGAACACATTTAATGAATCAAATTGACATTGTGGCTTAGTGGCAACAGGCATAGGCATAGGGATATTTCCTGGTAGGTGATGCGTGTTCAAATCTACCCAACTACATATTTTTTTATTTTTTTTATTTATTTAATGCATTAAATGTCATTACTTCGGTTAATATATTTGATCTTTTATTATGCCATTAAAATATTCTTATTTTCATCGCAAATTTTGTATTGAAAAACAATTACGGAGTCCATTTTTAAGAAAATTTTAAGATAATTTGTCAAAAAATCCACTTATTAAAACAGAACTCTCACTTAGCTTCACAATTTTACTTTCTATGCATGTTCTAGCTCGAACTATTATATAAAAATAGTCATACGATGAAATAAATTCTTTGTTAGTCGGATAATTTAATTCTATACGTCATACATACTCCGTATGTACGGAGTATTATATATATATTGCAACACCAAAATAAAAATTCTGGGTCCGCCCCTGTACTTAACCACTCCTTTAGGTAAAAGGATAGCAGCACACCATAGTTATAAACTTATAACCACTATGTAACTAAAAACCATATTATAGTATGTTTAAGAAGTTCGTTTAATATGAAGCCCTTTATTTGTTGGGGGCCCGATTCTGAGAACTGAATAGAATTCCTTAATAAGCCGGTTTTGTGATAGGATAGATTCTTCAATTACTACTTCGTATAACGTTTTTAAGATCAACGATAAAATAATGTTATACTCCGTAATAAATTGTTGTAGATGAGTACTCCGTAATTAAGAAAAAAAAATGATTAAAGAAATGAAGCAAATAATGATGCATGATAATAACTAATGGACAGTTGCTTTTGAGCACGATACTATGAAATACTACGTACAATGAGAATGGGCTCGAGAAAATTCAACTACAATATGTTGTCGTTTTAAGTTATTATTTTATTGAATTTAATCATTTTATATTGGAGTATTATATTAGTCAAGTACTCAAAATTCCTAGGGAAGACGTGCAAGCCGTAAATTCCATGCATGCTTAAAAACCATTTATTTAAGGATTACTTTGTCCCTAATTTAAATTCAATAAGTCTCTTTTAAAGCGGGTTATTTGTTTTAAGTTTAAAATGGGTCAAGTACTCATTAACTTGTCAAAACATTTTACGGAGTACTTTTTTCTATACTTTTTACTTTTGTTTTATCCTAACTATTTGACCCGTTTTAAGTTTAAGACGGATTACTCATTTTATATGAGAATTTGTGTTTTACACTGCATCAGAGAGTGGATTGAGCATAAGACTCGTTAAACAGGGTCCGAGGACAATTTGAAATATGATATTATGATGATGCTTTGTGAACGGATGAGTGAGAGATATCATTTATCATTTATAATTAGAAAAACGTAACTATGAAATGTTAAATACTTTATAAGAAAGCAAATTATATGTTGTTGATATCAATACATTTATTAATTTTAGATCAATAGTAATATATACTAATTTAATTTGACCAAAATAAGTATTACTCATACTTGCGATTTATAAAAATATGAAAATATAAAATACTTTGTCTAACAATATCTAACAAAGGTCACAATTTAGAAAATACTCACTCAATATTAGTAATACTTGCGATGTTAGAAAAATATAGTAAGTGAAATTTATTTAAAATATTTACGAATTAAGATACAATTTTATTTGTAAATAGATTGCGTTAATCTTTAATGCACTAATATATCAATCAGGATCAATAAAAAATGAATAAACACTACAAATTCATAACAACTCCGTAAATTCACGGGTACTTAAACTAGTTACAGAGTACTCCGTATTACTTATTACTTTACTTTACCTATTAACCAACCAATTAAATTAATATCTACTTAATGTCAAAGATTACACAAATCAATTGGTTGAAATAAAAGATGTGTTTAAGCTATACTCCGTATGTATTAGGACTAGTGGCGGATCCAAGACTTTTAGAAAAGGGGGTTCGACATTTGTTCGAGAACTAATACTCCTATTAATATATTATTCCTAACAAATGTAAAAAATATTTCTAATAATTGAAATTACGTCTTAATTTTTTTTTTTTTTTCCCAAAATGAGAAGAAGTTCCATGGAACCCACAGAACCCCCTTTGGCTACGGCGCTACGCCCTTGGTTAGGACCACCTGTACCATCTTATCAGTTATCAATAAAATATTGTCCGCTTTTGGCCAAGTCCGCACGGATTTGTTTATGAGTATTTTCCAAAAGGTCTCTTACTAACGAAGTAGGTAGTATCTTTATAAAGTAGGTGAAATTTTTCTCTAACTTATGTGAGACTTAGATTGGAGTAATAACTAACCATATGCCTATATCCTAGTTATTCCTAGTAGATAATCATGATTCAAGCATTCATTATAAGCATCATCATAAGAACAATTGTATGTATAGACTATAGAGAGCTATGAATAATACTCATAATCTCATATGCCAATACTAAGCTAGGACCCATCATGAAATATCATACTCCCTCCATTATTCAACTCCATTCACATCATTTAACTTTTTCGCGTTTGCTAAGACACATGTCGGGATGGAAATAACATTAGTTTCACATTATGACATATTATGAAAAATTCGTATTGTTGTCGTACTCGTGAAGACGTATCATATAAGATCAAACATGACTATGTTTTCATTTATAGATAACAAGATATTTCAAAAACGTTTCACTAAAATAAATAGTGCAAAATTTCTCTATAATGCCAATGGAATTGAATGGAGGGAGTATCAATTTCATGATACAAACTTGAGTTGGTCACTTGGTTGGTAAAAAGAGAAGCAAACTTTTCCATATTAATTTGGCATTTCGCCAAAAGATGTACTTCCTCCATTCCATTTGATTCTATACGTTTGCTTTTTGCACGTACGTCGATACACGTTTTCTTTTGTTCATATCTTTAGTTACGTATTTCAAAAAATTATAAAAATTTGATATTAATAATGTATTCGAAAAGACAATTAAAACAAGATCCCACATGATTATGTTTTATTTTATATGTTAAAAATTATATCGACCATTATCCTCACTCGTGAATAGTGTCAAAAAACCAAACGTATACAATCAAACGGAATGGAGGAAGTAGTTTACATGCATCATTATCATCACATGCATGAATAATGATGCATAGACTTAAAAGTACAACACATACATACATACCAAACACACATCACACAAATAAATTAATAAGGAAATCTAGTGAGATCATTTGCAATGTACTTCATTGTGTTTTAAGTTTTAAATCAATGAGTCAACATCGAATATTAACGTGGTATAGGCCAGTTTTAAAGACAACTTTAACACAACTTTGGGCCACATGATAGAATAACTTAAGCTACCTTGAGTACTCTTGTACGTGGTCTTACACTCTTACTCGTCTACTTATATCAATAGAAAAACTTTCAGCTCATATACATACTTCCTATGATTTTTGTTACGGAGTTTAAGTTTTAGGTTAAATTAAATGTAACCCCCTTTTATAATACTTTTTTTTTTAAAAAAATAACCCTCTTATATGTTATTTTTATAACATAACTTCCTTTTAAGACACTTTTGTTTCAAAATTATCCCCAACGTTGAATTTTATTACTTAAAAATGGCAATTAAAGACATTATAGGGTATGCTCCTTTCAAGTTACAACCACCAATGTCTAAAATACGTCGACACCTCTTGATAAATTCTTATTTAAGGGTGTAGATATTCTATTTTTAAGTAGCATATTTCTTCGTTGGAGGTGATTCAAAAATAAAAATGTCTTAAAAGGGGATTATGTTATAATAAAAATAACATAAAAAGGGATTATTTTGAAAAAAAAAAAAAATAATTATTATAAAAGAATGTTACTCCGTATATTTAATTAAACCTAAGTTTTATAAGTAAGTTTCATTTGGTATAAAATATTCCGTAGAGACTAGAGAAGCTTAACATCCATATGCATATATCCTGCGCAACTAGGTTTTCATTTGTTGGTTGACGAAAGAAATTTGCAATGCCTAGAAATCCATATATATCATAAATTTGTATTTTATGTGAATTGGTAAAACCTACAGTATTTGGCTACATAGAGATCAATAAATCTTACACTCCTCTCATTTCACTTTTTTTTTTTTTTCGGCAATTTCACTCATGTAGTTTCATTACTATGTCTTTTAACAACGTAAATAACACTTGTACCCTTACTAATATATTCATTTCAATAAAATATTACACACTTTATCTTTAGAAGTAAGACCTATTTAACCAAAATACTAATACTACATTTAACTTTTTTTTAATTTCTTAAACTTTGTGAAATACCCAATGACGTTATCTCAATAAAATGGAGAGAGTATCATAGTATTTCATGTTATTTGTAATATGTAATATTTTATGGAGTTTATTAATTTTCAAAAAAGTTGTAAATAATGCAAAGAAGTATAAATAATTATAATATGATAAATATAATAAATATTGCTCCACATATATATGGCATCAAACTATTTTATAAAATTATATTATTATTGATAAATAAAATTTGGGTCTAAATGAAACAAAAACGTATTTAAAATGCTTCATTAAAATAAATGAAATAAACAATTCCCTCTAATCTCTTTAACCCTGGGCTTCGCATTTGTCATTATAAGAAGATTCATCTAATTACGTTTTTATTTTAGAAGACAACGAGGTCTTTGGATAGATAAAGTCGAGATCAACATTTTAGAGTATATTAAAGTAAAGTAGCGGCCGGTATGCGTTTTGTGAAATTGTATTTGAGAGAATTGTGTTTACGGACGAATCTGAACGTGTGTTATCAGAATTAGAGTGTTAATTAACGTGTTTAAGAGGCAGGAAATCACCTGTTAACTAGCGATTTTCATAGGTAGATTTTATTTCCGAGAATATTTTCTTCCTTGACTTGCGAAAAGGAGATTATGTGCGTAATCTCTTGTTGTTTATCTTACATGATAATTGATATGTGATGAGTCGATATTTTACCTATATTTTAATATTATTTATTTATCTCCCCGTCATTTTTGCACACATTTTCGCTATATTTTGTATTATATTTCCTCATAGCACGGTTTACTGTGAATATTTTATATTTCTTGCAGAATGGAGTATTTTATGACGAAAATGGCAACACGAAATAAAATGAGCTCGAAGACGATAAAATGCAAGATGAAGCCCGAGAATAGTACAAGAGAACAATGCAAATGGGCTCGTGTCTAAAAATAATTGTAAAGCCCAAGCCTATACAAAAATAAAACAAAGTACTGCATCTTGGATCATCCTAGTGTTTATGTTCTTTTTAGTTTTCTTAGTTTTAGGTTTAGAACTTCTACTTTCATGTTTCATACTCTATTTTCAATTTCAATCTTCATCCTTCCGATTTCATTAAAAAGTTAAGTTCTTTATCGTTTTCTTATGTTTGTTATTTACTTTATTGTTATTCTTATTATTGTTAATTTTATGATTGAGTAGTAATTTCATGCTAGGGTTTGGTTGAACCTATCTATTATGGATTATTTGTTAAATTGACTCCGACTTATTGAATTTCTTATTGGGTTGTACATTATTGTGGATTCTGTTGATTGCGGTTTATATGATTGATTATTTTTTTGAGATCGCGTACGAGAGTCGGGTCTTAACTTGAAAGTTTTCGTCTGAACCCAAGTTGGGATTGTGTACGAGAGTCAAATTTCGTGTTTAGAGAACCCCAATAAACAATTTGATAAGTCGTTAACGGAGTTGGTGCGTCGACTAATTTGTATTGGTTATGATACTTTCACCCTAGTGTTTATTACGGAGTATATTTATCATTTTATTGCATCTTTATTATATTCTTAGTTATTAGATTAGATAAATATTATGTTTATGATTTGCGTAAATAACTTGTAATCTGAGACGACACTAGTACTTAGTCCTTGACCTCCATGAGACCGACTCGTAAGTGCTACAACTGACCCGTGCGCTTGTGGTAATTTTATAACTCATCAATATGTTGTATTTAGTATAAGTTGATAAGGTGATTTTGGTGTAATTTTAGGATAGGAGTGACCTTTTCTAGCCTTTTAGTTTTTATGCCGGTGTGACCTTTTCTAGCCTTGTAGGCTGTCGAAACCCAGGCAGATATGATCTGAAGGCGACGATACAAATGAAGGTGATGGTACAAACCAGGGGCGGACCCACGTACACCTTTGGTGTAGCCCCGGCAACACCAAAGAAAACAGAAAATATTCATATACAATGAACACATTTAATGAATCAAATTGACATTGTGGCTTAGTGGCAACAGGCATAGGCATAGGGATATTTCCTGGTAGGTGATGCGTGTTCAAATCTACCCAACTACATATTTTTTTATTTTTTTTATTTATTTAATGCATTAAATGTCATTACTTCGGTTAATATATTTGATCTTTTATTATGCCATTAAAATATTCTTATTTTCATCGCAAATTTTGTATTGAAAAACAATTACGGAGTCCATTTTTAAGAAAATTTTAAGATAATTTGTCAAAAAATCCACTTATTAAAACAGAACTCTCACTTAGCTTCACAATTTTACTTTCTATGCATGTTCTAGCTCGAACTATTATATAAAAATAGTCATACGATGAAATAAATTCTTTGTTAGTCGGATAATTTAATTCTATACGTCATACATACTCCGTATGTACGGAGTATTATATATATATTGCAACACCAAAATAAAAATTCTGGGTCCGCCCCTGGTACAAACACAGTTTTCTAGCCAATATTACATTCAAGCAAGGTGCGAGCAGGGTGGTCGAATGTTTGTTGCAATGTACAAACAAAGTTTCTAATTACCTACATTCAATCTACATTCAACCTGCAAAAATAAGATTTTTCCAACATTCGACCTAAGTGCAACCAGGCTGGTTGCACATGCGTGAGAGCTGCGAGTTCAGATTATTATGTAGGCAAAATTATAAAAAACTACCTTATGAAACTAACTTTTTGCAAACAACTACTCCCTCCGTCCCGGTCATTTGTTTACACTTTCCATTTATGGGTGTACGGGTCATTTGTTTACACTTTCCATAAATGTCTATGGTGACCCACTTGTGGAGGTGGACCCAACTTCCTTAACAAATCACATTGTATTATTTTACCCACTTTGTACTTATATTATTATTTTATAGTTTTTTTTATTTACCTCTCTCCTCACATCGATAAATGTGTATAAAGTAAATGTAAACAAATCACCGAAACGGAGGGAGTACCTTATATAATTTTTTTTTTCAAATAACTACTTCAGATCATTACCTAAATATTACAAATGATATGCATATCACTACCAAGTCACCTAAAAACGATCTAAAATTAAAAAAATTCGACAAATTTTATTTGAAATTTACAGTTAAAAATACCCAATTTACCCTTACTAAACATCTCTATTGTGTTGGGATGCCAAATAATGAGTGACAAAACAATGTTTTTATGGGTTAAATTGGAAAAAAAAAAAAGATAGTTGTTTGGAAAAAGTTAATTTTATAAGGTAGTTTTTTTTTTTTTTTTTTTTGTTATTTTGCCTATTATTTATTTCCTATTTAAATTGTAGGCTTTATTATTGATTACGGAGTATGTTTTAGTAAAAGACTTATTACTAATTAGAGCTTAGTTTTATTTTATTCATTATCCATCTTTTAATTTTGGGTAGTTTTATTTTATTCATTATCCAACTTTTTGGGGGAATTGGACTTAATTTTATATTTTGCTAAAGATGATTATGCAAGGTTAAATTCTTTATTCTTGATTCAAGCAACTTGAGCAGTTTGATTTTAATTGTGAGTTTGAAAGTTCATATCTTTATTCTCGATTATTGATTATTAATTATTACTCAATTATTATTGTTAATATCTTGATTAATTATCATTGCTAGCCAATGCTAGGTGTTTGAATAGTAGTCCAAGTTATCGCTTTATTGTTAATTGAACCAGATGGTTGGTTAACTTGACACAAGGAACTATTAAGTTTAATTATTTAATGAGCTAGATACGATAATATTTATTCCTATTAGCAATTTTCATAATATTTTAAACATAAGCAAGGTGTACTATGTATGTGAGGATTACGTTGTAAAAAGCAAATTACAGCTTGCTTTTATTTATTTATTTATATTATATTAATTTATTACGGAGTAATTTATTTATTACGGAGTATTAGTTATTCAAATGAGATGATGTAAAGTGCGTGCATTCATGTGCGTAACTCAAAATACATCCTATGAATGATTGAATTTCATTTCATCATTCTTTTTTATGGAGGTTAGGTTTAAAGATTTTGCTTACACGTCATTTTTAAAAGTGACGAAAACAATTTATGACTTCTTTTAGATTTTGTTTTCTTATTTGGATTTGTCGTGTTCTTGCACGATTGGTCCTAGAGTTTTGTATATTTATATAGTAAAATCAACCTCTATTTCTGCAAATTAGTGATACACTATGCATGATTAAATGACGGGAATTGATAAATTCAAAAGCAAAATGAACTTATCCACGGGAAGCATGGGTATACACGAATAAAAAAAAAAAAAATTATTAGACTTAAATCCCGTGGCACAATTGTTTGTGCCCGTGGAAAGAGCTCTACCCTAAATTACTCCCTCCGTTCCAGTAAATTAACCAAAAGGTTAAGTTGATGGTTTGAGACCCAAGATCAATTATATACTCTAACACGCCCCCTCAGACGAATCCCCTTTGGGTTTGAAGCGTGGATGCAACTACAAACCCGCCTACCTGGTGCGAAATATACAACTTTGAAAGTGAGAGGTGGAGAGATTCGAACCTGTGACCTCTTGTCACAAAGCTCTTATACCATGTTAGAATCTAATTCAACCAAAAGTTTAAGCTGATGGTTGGAGACTCAAGATTAATTATATACTCTAACAGTTTACACTTTTACTTTTCAGTGAGGGGAGTTAAGAGAAGTGTAAACAAATGACTGAGACAGATGAAGTGCGTTCATTGCAATTATTAATGAGTAAATTGTACTCAATGTGCATATATAATCTATAATAAAAATCAAAGCTTTTAATAATAGACGGTTTATAATCTATAATAAAATACTTTGTATATGTAATATCTCATCATTATTCTTAATTTATATGGAGTTGTATTGTAGATTCCTTAATTCTTACACCGTGCAAAATAAGGCACCTCCGTATTAAAGTAAGGGCCTACAATCACCAGGCCCAACCCAAAAGAGGAATATCTTTCCAATGTTTTTTAAGCTACGAAAACACTTTCACATCGTTTATGTTAACAACATTATAATTTTTTATTTATTATTATTTTTTTTTTTTCATTTTTTACAAAATTGTTAATATACACCTACCTAATTTACACAATACATATGTGATACACACTCATAGAAATTTAAATTGCATAATAAAAGGTTGTTAAAAACATCAAAAACAATGGCATTGTTGAATTACTATTATGTACAAACGATTCCGCCGTGGTTTCGAGAATGAACACATCTCAATTCTCGGGCTGAAAATGGGCTGGCTATATATGGATGACGGCTTGGTACAGTTCACGTTTCACGAGGACGGCTAGACCACAGCGAACTGAGTGCCCTTAGACGATGGAAGTACTCTCCTAGCGCTAACAACCCTCGTGCTGCTTGACGTATTGTTAGAATCCGATGCATTTGCAGCAAGGTTTCTTTTCGTAGGTGATCTGCCTGTTTTTATCAAAGGCATCTAATTCAGTTTCAGGAAACAAGGAGGTTTCGCTTTCGACTTTTAATGGCCGTACTTGGTGCAACAGTTGGGTTGATGATTTCATTGAGTATTATATAGGTCAATCATAAAAAATTGACATATTGCCATATCCTCTTATATTAGGAATCAATGAGACCGGAGTGCCCATAACTATAAGCAGGTTAAGCCAACATATTGCCGAAATTTATTAAAAGAGGAAACAACATCGAACTAAAACTGTTCACATAGATGGCATCAAGAAAAATTGACAAAAAGTGAAGTATGAGATTGTGAGGTATCTACCTGGTTTACGAAGCTTACAAGATTCTCAAGCTTCTCAATAGCGCTGTTCATTTGCGGTCTGTAGCTACCTTCCACGAAAAGCCCTTGTGCGACCGACTCTGCTAGAATCTGCTGAAGTTTTTCCATTCCCTGCGTAAGCGCCTCTTCAGCCTGCTCGCACGATTGCTTCAGGTTATACACGTCCATGACTTGCTGATCAGTCAACGGATCAAGCTGAGGCCCAAGCACCTGCCGACATTGCCATTTCAACGGAGCGTGAGTCCATGCAACACAGCATTTTATACCAAACGGGTCAATCAGGTCGGATCAGTTTGGTTAGGGCCAGTTTTAGGTTTACTAGAACTCGGATCAGGTCATGTCGGCCCAGTTATGTGACAAGTCATTCGGGCAGGATTAGTTTCGTGAGGTCAAGGGTTAGATATGGTAGGACTGTTTTAACTCTAAAAAACAGTCGATGAAAATATTGTGTCACCTTTAATAACTCGGAGGGACGAAAGCCTCCAATCCACAAGAAAAACCGTTCAGCCGAGGTTTTCCACATGCCGTACATGAGATAGAAGACATCAGCTTTAGCAGCGGTGGCTTTCAACTGAAAAAGGTCGAAATAGTGCTTCATCCCAGCATCAACTAGAATTCGTAATTCAACGTCTGTTACACGTGAATTCAGGGCATTCCTGAGTTCGCAAACTTGTTTGTTTTGTTCTTCAACCCAGTGTCCATACTCCATCTCAAACGCAACGATTCCTGCAAATGCAAATTGAACATTACATCTGTAACAACAAACGATGTCATGCAAAGTATGTACTACGGAGTATATAACTGAGACAGGCAAGAGAGATGAAGCTATGAAGTTAATATGCTGTTACTTGCTTATAAATAATGCCTATCTTTTCGTTCTACTCTAATACTTTTGCAAGAAAATATGTACTGTTTTGATACGACAGGTTTTAGTTGAATTTCTCACAGCGTCGTATGCTAAGAAACTCTGTGAGATTAGGGAAGACAGACAATTATATAGAGCTACTGAAAATTCCACTGTTCCATGATCTTCTCATTTCTATGCATCATATGGCCATATTATCAACCTCTATAGTCAGCATTTAGCTCAGTGCCCCAATGTTTCCAAATGGTAAATAAGCGAATCTATGGAGTATCAAATTTCATAAACTCGAGTTTATAGACACTTCAAGGTAACGCCTCAAATATGAAGTTCGTCAGCATTCACAACGCGACCAAAGATGACGCCTGAGCAGAAGTTGCAGAAATCCATGGTGACTATCTGCTTATCTAGAAATGAAGATGGTATCTTAAACATGACATTTGAATTAAAGTTTACGTGTATAGCGTAAATGGAAATATCTTAGCTGACAAACCTGAATTTACAGCTCCGGAGTACGAGAGAGGATCAATTCCACCACTAGTTTGCACACCCTGGAGTACACCAGTCAAATAACTTTCGTCAGTTTTAAAAGATGCAGCGTTCATCAACAGTTGCATTTGTTTCGATACAAAAAAGCAACGGGAGATTTCTCATACCTGTTGTCTTAATCGTTCTAGCTCTTGCTCCATCTGCATCAATTTTGTACGGCCCATTTCTAACTGCTGAACATAGGCCTACAACACAACATACCAATTATGTTTAGACCAACAAAATTAATACTCCATAACAAATCACAGTTAACATGTGACAGCATCTATTCTGCACCTTTTTCCTCAAGCGGCTTTTGCGAGCAGCTTCACGATTTTGTGCAAGACGTCTTTGTACCTTGAAATCGTAAGCGATCATAGCGAAAGTTCAGTAGGCTGAATCTAGGGTTGGCTGTCTAACTTAAAACATTAAAGAAGACGGTGTAGCTTACCTTATCGATAGTTTTAGATGTTTCGTGGTCGTATCTATTTGTAAACGTTTCTACTCCATGCGAGGTATCCTCCGACTAGAGTTTTCAAGTTCAGAAAACAAAAAAAATATATATAAATTAGAGAGAAGTCAAAGAAAACCATTCTATGTCGAAACACTTCGAGGAACACAAACTCTAAAGGCGTACCAAGCTATCCATTTTATCTTCAACTTCAAGAATAGTGGACGGAGAGACATTAATATAGCCGTCGTCCCTGAAATTGTCCACCCACGAGCTGATCTGGTGTAGCGGCTCATATATATTCATCTTTCTCGACACAACAAACTGTGTGGATGGCGTGTTCATGTTTTGTTTTAAGAAATAAAAACCAAAAAAACAATGCCCTTTAGAAACTACAATGGCATTTACCAACGCTGCAAATCTGCGTCATCCACGTAAAAGAATTAACAAATACATAAAGTTAGCGTTGAAAAGAAGACATTTCTCCACAGTTACATAGTTCCGAGTAGGCGAGTATTCTCTTACGACAGATAAAAGAGTATACTATAAACAAGTTGGCATCTACAAAAGCACAGTAACTCCCATTAAAATTGAACAGAAAACAGTTGTATCCACAATTTAGGAACATTATAATGTCCACTAAGCACTATATAATCAACTTTAATTTGCCATCACTGATATTCATATCCGAAAGAATATGGTGTTTTTGTGGAATAAGACAGTTCATTATTATTAACGACCCTACCGATCCACCTCATGATATGGGAATCTTTAATCTTCCTAACAAATTTATTCTGAGCTTTAAAGACACGGAAGCACATTTCTCGGTATACATACGAGTATCATCAAAAGGTTTCTACTTATGACGGACGGTATCAACTTCAGTTACATAGTCTATCGACTTCTTCATGAGAATGATCAGCAATTATGCATTAGCTTGAATTAAACCGAAATCAACTATATCGAATTATCGACTAACAATATTCAGAACTCAGAAGCATACTGTATTACTGTCAAACTGATGATGAGGTGATTATTGAAGATACTACGACACATAAACCCAAAAACCATACTACAAAACCAGTCAATACGCTACGAATCGCAACATGACACGAAAATCGATCAAACAAACACCTGTACACAACTTCCAAGCACTCAAAAATTCAACTTACATCCTAACACACACACACACACACACACACACACACAAACAATACACACATGCATAAACGAACACTCATTTTCGACTTCACAAGTAATCCAACACTATGATTAACATTAAAATCAACTAATTGACCCTACAAATTGAACTTCTAACTTCCAAACAATCAAGTAACTAAACAAATTGGTGGACTTTTCACCAAATACTGCAAGTGATCAAGCATCATAACTCAAAGCTACTCTATATACAGTACTAATTATTAGTTGACTTATTTAAGACAAACTTTGTGAACAATTTACATCTAAAAAATCAGCTATTTAAATGAAATTATACCAACTAAAGAACTATAAAATCAATTAAATAACCATTACAGTTGTAAAAAAAAAAAAAAAAAAAAAACAGCATGCTTGTCTAATTATAAAACAAACCCTCGAAATAAAAAACAGAGTTCATAAAAAACCAACAATCAACAAACAAACCCACTTCAAAAAAAAATCAATTTTGTGAAAAAAGTTCATAACTTTTACCTTAATTTGGGTGATTAATTCCTGGGAAATTGATGATTAGCTAAATAAATATGAAGAAACCAAGATACCATTGATAATAACGAAGATAAACAGAGAGAAATTAGTGGGTAATTAAGAGTTAAAAAAAGGATAGATGCAAAGATTATATTAAAATTAAATTAGATTAGCCAAAAAAAGGATTAGAAAGCAACAATTATTTAATTAATTTCAATTTGGGGACCAAACAAACAATGTATATTACGTAAATAATTTGTCGTGGAATGGAAAAAAAATAAAAAGAAAAATGGTGAGTGTATGGATATTGGAGAAGTAGTGATAATATAATTTATTGTTTTATTCATCTTATTGGTGTTTTGATTTTTGGTAGGCCATATTATTATTTTGATTTTATGTTCGAATCTCTTTTGCATGAATTTTGTAGAGTATTTTTAATTATAAAATAAAATTCATAATTTTTTAGTGTTTAAAAGAGTAAATTTTTTGGTCAACTTTAGTGAGGTTTTGATATTGGGTAAGGGGTGTTCTACATTATAAATTCATTAGAAATATTTTTTTCTAATCATGTATTACGAAGATTACATGTAGCAATATTTATATATGTATTACGAAGTACTCCCTCCATCCAAAATTAAAGTTTATGGGGGGAGTAGCATAATTATTAAGACAAATGTGAGATTTGAGGTGGAAAATAAAAGTTGAGAAAATTTGTGGGGTCACAGTTAATAATAACCACATATTGTTGACAAAAATGGGGTAGGAACTTTAAATATGGATGGATAAAAAGGGGAAGTAGGAACTTTAATTGTGGATGGAGGGAGTACATTTTACTAAAGAAAAATTCTACTGTATTATATTATGTTTACAAATCAATTAAAATCGTATATTACTCCGTATTATAGTTGCACTTTTAGGTTTTGTTTGGAGAGTAAAATATGAGGAAAATGGAAGAGGGGGAAAATAGGACAGGGAAAGGGAATGGAAGGAAGGGGGGATTGACATTTTCCTTCCAAATTTTGCCTTCACTGGAAATAAGAAAATTGACTCGAGGGGGAAATGTTGCAATTTCAGGCCACTAGATGAGTCGTTTTAGCAAATATTGCAATTCTAATAAATGAAAAAGATACCTACTTTGTTGAAGGAAACAAATCTAATCTAAAAAAAAGTCTTTATTTATTTATTCTTTTCATTCGAGATCAACAAGACATTATGAAGAGCACCACATCATGTACTCCGTGTGTATCAATAAACAATAAAATTACATACAAATTCTTTTTTTTTTTTTTTTTTTGGTAAAAGGTAAGTATATATTGATTGAATCACCAAATACATGCCATTTTGTGTACAATACATCAAATACTCATTAATCAGAAAAAGATTCAGCTACTTTGAATTGTCAAAAGCCAAGAGCCGCTATCACATACAAATTCTACGGTGCATCATCATCTCATTGTATGAAATAATTTAAAGGTAGTTGTATATCTTTAATTTCAAAAGCAACCTACTATTTGATTTGTAAAATAATTATAATTTGTTGCAAATGTAACTCTGTTGTACGTGATATGTAACGATATTTTGAAAGAAAAAAAATGTACTTCATAAACAAATTCTTACGAGTTATGACAAACTATGAACAACAAATTAAAAAGAAAATTCAATTTGTGTAAATCTTCGCTACTTTTGCTAGTGAATGTTGTAGCATTAAAATGATGGTTGTAATAGTTGATAATAATGGCGAAAAATAGAATAAGGTGTATAATAATTAAGACGATGTTGTTATGTGTGAGTGAGGATGTACCAAAATTATGGTGAGGAAATTGATGGTGTACGTCTCTTTATATGAGACGATTTCACCATAGAATTACTCTAAAATCAACAGATAGCTAGTTTATTAGCTACAGGTAATTTCTCAATGCATCGTATGTCCAAGTCATTTGTTATCTATTTTTATTTTCGTCAAGTTTTTATATGTAAATAATGTGCACTGTTCGATAAAATAATCATATTTTATTACTTGTTGCACATCAGCTTGTATTTCTTTTGTGTTTGTATGAAAAATCATAAATAACAAAGGATCAAGACTGGTGGAGTATTATTTAGTTGCACCACTCTTATACGGAGTACTAGTTTATTCGAATATAACGAGCTCAATTAATATTTTCTCCATTTCAATTAGTTCTATGCATTTGACTAAAATGTATTTATTACCTCACATACATTTTATTGGAATGAAGGAAGTATAAAAGTACAGAACATCTACAAAATGTAATCAATTAAATCATACGGAGTACAAAGTGATAAGAAATATATGAACTATTCAATAAAAGATCGGAGTTAGTGATAACTATTAATCGAGACAGAAATATATGAACTATTCAACAAAAAAATAAAATGTTGAAAGTTAAGGAGAGGATAGAAGAAGAGAGAGTGAAGTGATGAAGTAAGCAAAAGAAGGTGTTGTTTGAGTAGAGTTTTATTTGGTAGTTGTCGTAGCATGTCATTATTCCACCTTCTTTATTATTATTATTAGTACTATAATTATAATTATAATTATAATTATAATTATTATTTATTGTGCGCAACAAGTCATCACCTTGCGATTTTGTGATCCACGTACATTTTCGTAAACGTTTTCTCATAGTTTTACTACTCCACGCACGCGCTCTGTCCTCAACTCACTCACACCTTCTCTATTTCTTTGTACTAGTGTTCGGGAGCAACTAACTAATCCTATGTGTACATACTCTAATCTATTACTCCGTATCTACTCCCTTTATCAAATCGAATACGGATTGGATTATTTTATTTTAATATTTCATCGGTTCTGATCAATAGTTTATGTTTGTTTTTAAAAATAATATTAATAAAAGAATATATCTTTAAATAATACTCTTTTCTATCTATGTAAATATGTAATTGTTTGCATGAGTTCATTTTTTGTGAGGAAAAAACTGAGTCCATGCAAACAAATGAATGGATAGAAATTAGGGAGTATGTCATTTGATGAATAATATTGTACTCCGTAAGTTAAACATTACCACAAAAAAAAAGAATTGTACTCCGTAGGTCTTTAAAATTCATTTTGTTTCTATGAAGCCAAATATATAAGATTATAATTTACACATGGTTATATGTTTGCTTTTATATATTAATAATATTTTAATAGCTCTATAAATTCACAAGTAAGCGTAAGTAGAATAATAATGTATATTTTGTATTGAATTGATGGAAGTGTTCAACATGTATGAGTAGTTTTACGATAATTAAACTATGAGAGCATCTTAACTTGTTACAAGTGTTTGTCTAACATTTATTGATACGGTAATAACAAATCAGCTTATCCTAAGAATAAAATGAAATGATATTCCGTAGGACTGTAGGAGCAAGTGCTCGAATGCACTCATGCAATATGCAACTTTAAATCAATTAAATACTCCATAGTAACAAAAAAGTAGACCAATGAGGAAATAACCTTTATATGTTTAAGATACATCCATTGTTTTTTTAACAACTGTTGAGTTCATATTTTACGTGTTTTGAATGCTTATCTCGACGAGTTTTGGCCCCCATTTTATGCTTATGTGTCATTTTTACTCGATTTTATTGTTTTGTCGATATATGTTATGCTTGGGTATGTTTCCATGATTTTTGCAGGTTTAAATGAGCATTGTCGACAGGACGAAGGATGTAGAAGTGACGGGAAGCGAAAGCTTGAAAGAAGCGAAGTGAAAGACGAGAATTAGTGAAGCATGGCTTTCCTTGGCCGTGGATATGACCCCCTTGGGCGTGGGAATCAAAGGAAGAAAGGGGCCATTTTGGCCGTAGCAGCCCTTGGGCGTGGAGGAGAAGCCCCCGGGCGGGGGCACCCAAGACAGATTTTGGAAGAACCAAGCCCCCGGGCGTGGAGTATGTGCCCCCGGGCGGGGAGCTCTGTTTCGCGTATTCTTCCTAATTGTTTTAGGAAGTTAGTTTTAGATATAACTCTTATGTTTTTTAGAAACTACTCATGATCTTTTTCATATTATCAGTTTTACGTACTTTAACTTAGAACTAGAAGGAGATTACTTTGCTTTGATTTTCAAGAATTACTCTACGAATTCAACGTTCAATTTCAATCCAATTGCAAGTTCAAGTATTAATTTCTCTTCTCTCTTTAGTTTAATCATGTTTGTTATTATTTTTGTTGTTTTTACTTTTATGATCATGAGTGAGTAGTTCCTTAATCTAGGGTTCGTGGAATCGCTAGTAGTTCGAAAAGCATGAATTAATTTCTATAATCGTCGTTGTTTGATCGTAATTGCGAATTTAATTGGGAATTTATAATTGGGTGAATTAGGGTTTGAGAATTGATCGATTGACTTTGACCTTGAACCTACAACGGGAGTTGGGGTTTATTCGTTGACCGTTAATTGTTGGTTTGACGCCCTAATTTTAGTTGGTTGACTTCACTTGCGGAAGCTAGGAACTTGACTAGAACACATTCCCGATTAAGATTATTTGGCCTCTCATGGGAATGTTAGACCGATAATTGAGACGAGACTATCGACCTTAATGCTTCTACTTGTTGGGTTCGCTTGTGGGAACGAGGAGTTTGACGAGATAGTTAGAACCAATTTGACCGCGAAACGGTATTTTGGGTACATTTTGGGTAGTGTCTCATTCGTATGACGATTGAACAACCGATTAATCTTTTGAAACTGCTTGTTGACTACTAGCGTGAACACGATTCCTAGACCTTTCATATATTGTTGAGTTATCATTCTAGCTTACGTTTTATTAGTTAGTAATCGTAGTTATAATTACCCACCTTTTTATTATTTTCGCAGCTAGACTTAAATTTAAACAAACTAGTACTTAAACTTTACTTCCCTGAGATCGACCCGTATGCTACGACACCCGTACGCTTGCGGTATTTAAAAATAAACGTAACAACAACCACATTGAAAATTGAAAGTAGTACAAAATAAGATTATATAGATAAAGCGTAAGTGTTAATTATAATATTTTATGTCTTCACTTTAATTTAATAATAATCCTTTTAATCTCACTTTAAATGTCCTCATTTAATTTTTTTTAAAATCTTAAATTAAATGCTCTCGGCTCTTTCAAAAATTAGAAGTAATAACTAATAAGAAAGGTGTCAAAATTACTATATTATCCTTCCTTATTCGATCAAATTTGTTATCCTCCAAATTTTATTATCTCCATTAAAAGTGTTACTCCCTCCATTCCAATTTAAATATCTCCCTTTTTATCTTTTTAAATTTTTTCAAATTAAGTCTCATATTTCTATTTATAGTAAGAATTTACAAAGGATTTTTAAAATTAACTCATTTTAATAATTAAGACTTAATTCTACCTAAAATAGAAAGAAGAATATTTAAAATAAGATAGATAAACTAATTGTTACAAGTAGGAGTTAAGGGGTAAAAATGGTACTCCCTCTATTCAAATCCATTGGCATCCCTTCCTTTTTCACATTTGCCGAGACGCATTTTGTAACGACAATATCTATAGTTCTAAATTGTATAAAAATGTAAAAATTTGATATTAATGTTGTACTTATGAAAACGAATAAAACAATATCTCATATGACTATATTTTATTTATACATTACAAGTTATACCGAACATTCTTCACATATGTGAATAGTGTCAAAAAAGAAGGAATGCTAATATATATGAATGGAGGGAGTACATTGTTCAAATTCTTAAATCTATGATACGAGTAAGAGCGGACATTTACGAGAGTAGTCAACGTGGTGGTGCGTGGCTTGTGGTGGGTTCGTAACTTTGGGATTTAGGGAGGGGTAAGAGTGGGGTAGTTTTTTCCGGCGTGTGGTGGGGCGACTGATAGGGTTAGGCCGCTGGTGATGGTAGGCCACCGGCAAGGGTAATAGGGTTGATGGAGGTCAGCGTGGTAAGTGGGTGTGGTGGTTTAAATGGGCTTGCTTATGATTAGTGTGAGTAAGGGTGTAAATGATCAAAGCCGACTCGACGAGCTCTCGGATCAATCAATCAATCAAAGCTCGGCTCGAATTCGGTCAAACTGATCTCGAGCCTGAGCCTGAGCCCGAGCCCGAGCCGAGTTATGTCAAATTCGAGCCGATTTTGAGCATAGTAAAGCTCGGATCGGAAGCTCGGATTTTGCTACAAGTGTATTTTTTTTTTCTTTATAATGGTTAATTTGTTATTTCCGAGCTCGGATATGGGACTTAGATGGTTAATTTGTTATTTCCATAAAAAAAGACAATACTTCGATTAATTAAAACCTGTGGGTAAAATAAACTCAGAACATGAGAAATTTTTAAACCAAATCGAAAATCTCGGAAAGATAAACATCTTATAGTAACAAAACGGCTATGTTAAGAACACGTAGCTACAACTTATAAAAAAATGCCCGTTGCTATGAGTTTTTTGGACAATTAAAGTTCATTTCTATTGGAAAATAGAAAGCAGTTGATACGACTTTACAAACCTCAAGAATACCGTAGAAATATCTTATCTTACTGTATAAATAAAGGGAGACAACTTTTGAAAAAAAAGAAAAAAAAAATAAAGGGAGACAAAGTGATAGCACGAAAGGTGTAATGCACGTGGAAAGAAGCGGGTGGAAGAGTGAAGAGGGGGAGTAGTGAGTAGTGGTAGAGTCGTGGGGGGAAAATGGGGAAGTAAGTTGATAAAACGGATAGTGGGATCAAAGGGCCAAAACTAACGCTTACTACGCATCACTATGACTTTTGCTCTCTTACAAGCGTCATTATTGTCACTTCTTTTTTAATTATTTTCTGTGGTTTATTATGACCTCTTGATTTTTCAGGGGTTTTTTTCCGCTTTCATTTGTCCCTGTTTAGGGTTAACCCTCCTCTTCATTATTATTTTATTATGATGATTATCATACTATTATTCATTCCTTTATACTCTCTTTTTAAGGTTCCAATTAAACATGTACTCCCTCCTCATCACAATATTTATCACATTTACTTTATATACGGTCTCCAACGTCATAGTTAAACCGTCTTTTTCTTTGGCCGTAGATGACGTTTTTCGTTGAAAATATAATTTTTGAAAAGATGTTTTAACGACGAATGTGAATATCCTATTGCTATATTCTCATTATTTATACATTTTAAAAGTTTGACTCTAAAAAAGGTAAATGTGATAAACATTGTGATAAAGAGGGAGTACATTTTAACAAGTTTAAACTTTAAAATGTACTCCGTACGTAAACACCCCGTAATTTTTAATTTCTTTTATTAGCTGTCGACTTTATTTTTTACTAAAGTGATTCCACGTTGATCTACCCGTTTAACTTTACATTTCACGATTTGCTTCAATTGAAGTAGTTGTCCTAGGCCTAACACTTCTTTTCTTTCCTTAGTATAAAAGGTCGCCCAATCTACTACTTTCGAAGAGGCATATTATTATTTATTGACCATTGCTATCGTCAGTCACTTTTTGCAGTCTCCCTTTTTCTCCTCACAATTGAATAAACAATTATATATCAAATCAAATGGGGCCTATACTATAAATATAATATTTTAAGAGTGTATTAGAGGAGATTGTCGAAGAGACTGCAAAAAGTGACTAACCGTAGCAATGCTCTTATTCATTAAATGTAGTCAATGTGTTACTCACTTCTAGACTCCATATGGTCTTTTCTCTCTGTTATTGGTTGTCTGAAATCTGAATATTTACCACGTATTTGATAAGACAAGAAAAAATAAAAATAAGTACACAGTTTGATTGACTTCTTACTACTACCTCCGTTTTTTCCATTTTAATGTGAGGGTAGAAGTGTGAGTAGTGTAGAAAGTTTAATAATAAAAAATAAGTTGCAAGTATGAATAATGTGAGTTTGCGTGAGAAAATGGGTGGGGTCATGTGAGAAAAAAATGAAAGTGGGACTAAATGGCCAACATTTCTATAAAAAGAAATTGAGGCTAAATGGAAAAGATGGATGAAGTATCTCTTTAGGAACCGCTCCTCTTTGTAGATATAGTAGATCTCAAGTATACAAATTACAGGGACACAACCGATAGAACGAGTTCCGTTGAAGTATGATCATTACGCCATATAAATTTGAACAAGGAAAATTTATCTAGTCCCCGTATACAACTACATTACCCTAGCACGTAAAACCTCTCCACATAAAAGAAAGATGGTTAGAATCGATCAGTCATACTCAGCCACAGCTTCCAGACCTCAGTAATTTTAGCAGACGCTACGAAGGGCAACCCCCAGTGACAAACAAAAAGAAATGTTGACGAGTCCACACACAACACAACACGACACTTCATAGAAAGGAGGAAAGGTCAGTTAATTCTCTGCTACAGTATAAGCAAGGAAAGTACTCCAAAAAGAAGCTACAATAGAATACATCTAGTTTCTCTAATCTATAATCCATCCAGCAATAAAACAATTTTAACCATCGATCATGACCCGAAAAGAAAAGGCACCGACAAAGCATATGAAGTAATGGTACATTCTCTCGTTGGGGTTCGGTCTTACTCGACCAGGGAAAGCCTAAAACACGACAACTAAACACCACCCAAACTTAGCAGGCACAGCAGACCCATATAGTCTGATTCCTACTGCTTCGAGTTTTTGCGCCGTGCAGCAACCTGTTCATCAGATAAAGGCAAGTAGTAGATGCGAGGGGTTGCCTTGGTTTTCCTAAACAGATCATCCAATGTCACGATTGGGGCATCGACTTTTTCAACAAGCGGTGGCGGGGGTGGGACCCTTTCACGAGCTGCACCATGGTTCGCAATCGGGGGTGGTGGTGGCAGGAGTGTTGGTTGATGTCGGAGATTTTGTTGTCGCGGTGAAGGTTGTGGGGCAGTATGTGCTTCAAGACCCTTAGTCGGAACAGAATTCACAGGTGCTGCAGGTGTTGCAGGAGGTTCCAAGCGTAGTTTCACTTCCTCTGGATCGACAAAGTCAGCCACAAGTTGGCGTCCGCCATTTGGAGGCCACTGCAAGTTGTATACAGCGTTTCTGGTCTCCACTGCTTCTTCGACAGACGAGTACTGGACACAATAATATAGTTATACGAGAAGCGAGAAGGAAAACGCCTTGAACTAGAAGTTGGGTAAGGAAGGGTGTAGGGGCGCTTACAGTGACATAGCAGTGGGTTTTGATGTGGTCCATCCAGAAACTGGCTACGGTTCCCGTCTTGCCCAAAAGTTCCTGGACAGCTTTCAGGGTGAAAGGGCGGAGAAAGTTGTCAATCCTGAGAGAGTTAGTAGCCGCTTTTGTAGATGGTGGAACTGCAAATAAAATCGCTCGTTAAGGTAATCAATAATGGCCGATGTAAAGAATAAAAATACATTCTCCACGAATTGAGAATAATTGCCATAAATAAAGAAGAGGTAGTCTAAGTCCAACAACTACAAGCAAATAATTCTAACTTAATCCTCACTAGTCGCTAATTTTATGCTACTTTGAGACTTCGGCTTTGGTTGCACGTCATGTATTTTTTTAAGACATTTGGATATAATAGAGTATTTAGTGCTTCATATCAAGCCAAACAAATGAATTTTTTTACGAAGATCGTGCCCAACCTTTCGACCATTGATCATGACAAACCAAAACTATGAGCGCTTCCAGAATTCGGGGGTGCATGATCATATCATCCAAACTCCTTTAAGAACAGCATACTATTTACACAAGGAAATACTATCTTTCACTAACCTTCACGCTCCTTCGGAGGGTCATTAGCACCCATAGAATCAGTCCTAGAGAAGCTCCTTTTGAGAGCTGCAGCAGGCACATCTTGGGTTGCAGGAGGAATATGTGCGACTTGAGGCTCTGTGACAACGTCACTTTCCTTTTTCCAACGATGCTGCCTTTTTGCAGGCTTGTTTACCACTGCTTCTTCATCTGTTATGATAGGCAGATATTATTCAAAACAACGTGATCAAGAGACTGTGAGAACAAACATTGAATTGCAACTTGAACACACCATATGGTACTTTGACAATTCACTTTGGATTTGCTGCATGACAGTTTGAAATTCAAAAACAGTGCGTCAATTTGACACTGTATTTAAAGTGAAAACGGGAAACCTTACTCCCAATAACTGTTTTTTTACACTTGCCGTCAAATCAGGGTAACTAAGTCCCAATACTATTGACCACTTCAACCACCACAAATCATGACATTGCATCAATGTGAGTGAAAAGAAAAATCAAAGCCCTCCGGAAGACTTCCATTAACAGTGTGTTCGGGAACATAGAATTAGATCTAATTTAGAATTGAGCCAATTCCCATGTTTGGGAAACTAGGAATTGAAATTGGAATCCCTCAATTCCATCCCAATTCCAGCCTAGTTAAATTTAAGGCCATCTCAAATTCTAAACATAAGGTTGCATTTGAATTCCCCATTTTAATTCTTTTCACACTTCGACGGGAAATATAAAAAATTTGAAAATATTTTTTTAAAAGTTGACAGCTTGATACA
Organism: Dianthus caryophyllus; assembly: GCA_023091065.1. Classification (NCBI taxonomy): domain Eukaryota; kingdom Viridiplantae; phylum Streptophyta; class Magnoliopsida; order Caryophyllales; family Caryophyllaceae; genus Dianthus; species Dianthus caryophyllus. Next base: position 34,382,172 of record CM041524.1, on the reverse strand, counting down.
ACACTCATAAAGTTCCTTTTTTTTCAACGTGATATAAATTTTTAACAAAATTTTACAGACCATAAGTTGTCGATTCCAATTCGTATTCCAGTTCCACGAGTTGCCAAAGGTCATCGTGGAATTGAAATACAACATTTCAAATTCTAAAACTGAATTGAAAGTATTTCAAATCAATTCCATGTTTGCAAACCTAAATGGATTGTAAATGGCAGCTATAAATACTAATCACTGCAGAATATATCACTCTGAGCACTTCACAGTGGAAAGCAATATACTACAGCCAAATGCTAAAGATATGCACAAGCTACATTCTACCAAACCAACTAAGCAAAATCAATAAAGCTCGTGATAGGAGGGACAGGAAACTCACACATTTAAGTGTCTAGGTAAGAAAATCGGCACAAATAACAATACCCATTCGACCAACCTCGAAATAAGTTAAAAAGAAAAAAACTATATAGCCAACATACAGGACTCATAGCGGTAATTCCAAAACAACAAAATATATGTTACCAAGGATTTCTAGGAATTAAGATGAAGAGGAAAACCGAAAAGAAAATGGATAGAAAACCAGTATCGGGAAAATTCTCACCTGGAAATTTTCGCTTGTCAGATAAAGTTGGCACATCATTTTTCTTAACACAAGTAACATTCTTTTCTGAAGGTAAATCAGTATCCATGGTAACGGCAACACTACTTTCGGTCTTATCGGTAGTGGCCTCATTTTTCTCAGCCTTTTCTCCGACATCTTCGGAGTTATATTTTGAATCGATTTGCTTACTCTCAAAAGCATCCTCTTCCATGAAATCATCGCCTGAACTTCGATCTAAATTTAATTTTTCAGGAGAACCCAAATCTGCACTACAATTTTTCTGGCTCATATCCACATGTGCAACAACATTATCCGTCTCTTCGACGGAAATCTTGTTTTCATGTGGCTCGTCAACATCCCTCAGATGTGAATCGCCACCATCAGGGAGTAAATCAACTGATGATGGTAGCCCCATCTCAGGCTTAACATCAGTTTCTAATTTAACATTATTAGCAATTAAGTTATCCGTAAGGTCATTCTTTTCAATAATAGAGACAGAATCAGTAGAAACAGAATTATTAGATTTTACGGGAAACCCTAAACTAGTGCTGACCTCAGATACCTGTTTGTTTTGATCAGATGAGTCCAGCTTCACCTCCTCATTTGCTGGCTTTACATCTTCGGAATGCTCCTGCTTCCCTGACTCCCCAACGTCACTCGTCGATTTAATGTCCTTAAACCCACTCAGGCCCACCGCTTTCTCAAACGACAAATGCGACTGTTGTTCCTCACTAAATTTGTCGCCCAAAGCCTCAGAACCTACATCTGTCCCAGTAACTATTCCTACCCCTGAAGCAGGATCATCACCGAAACCCAACTTTTGTTCCTCGATAACATTGTCACTCAAATCCACAGAAGATACATCTGTTGTTGTAACTACTTTTTCCCCTAAAATGGGTTCCTGACCTAAACCAGACTGTTGCCCATCATTAACTACGTCACCCACGACCACAGAAGTAACATCGGTTGCGGTAACTATTCCTTCTCCTAGAACACGATCAACGCCTAACTGCTCCCTACTGTCCTTTACATCCATCTCTGATATGACAACATTTCCACCAGCATTTCCAAAGTTTTCATTAACATCAGCAACAGCATCACCAACGGTGCCCTCAGCATTCGCGACATTTTCTTTAGTACCACCCATTACTTCTTCCGCATAACCAACATTTTCTTTAGTCCCACCCCCTACTTCCTCCGCATTACCCACGGTTTCAGCAACGGGCTGCTCAGTCAGATTACCAGCAACATTCACAGCGACATCCTCAGGTACAGTATGCTGCACAGCATTGTCAGCCACAACAGTAGTCTCTTCCAT